>WBNO01002615.1:1146602-1591151 GCA_013400575.1 Peucedramus taeniatus
TGTATATATGTGTATATATATATATATATATACATGAAATATGTGTCTGTATATATATTTGTGTATAAATACATGATACACTGAGAGATAATTACAAAAGTCTGCTTTTTATATATGAAAGATTCACATTTTTGATACATGCAAATGGGGCTGACTCTGTGCCCCACCAGCTCTCCTGTATCCCTGATCCTGACAAAAGCTGATTTTGCAGAACTGGGGAGTGTAAGTGTCACTCAAAGCTGCTTAAAGGTGTAAAATTGAATCATTTTATAATTGTCCAGCAAGGAGTCTCCTGGATGTTTCATGTTGCACATGGAAACTGCAGAGGGATGCTCCCTCTGAGGATGGGGATGCTGAGGAAAGTTTTCAAAGAAAACTCCTGGGTGTTTTTCCCCTTATATCCAGCGAGCACTCTGGTTGTGTAGGGTATTTTGTGGCTGGATTTGGAAAGGGAGTGGTGTGAGGAAGTGTGAGAAGCTGAGAGAAAAAAAGAAATCAAAGTGTTGACAAAGTAGTTGAACACTCAGCAGGAGTTTAATGGCAGAGAGCCGGGGCACTGTGGGGGCGAGGAAGGAGGTCAGTGCTGGGCTCTCCCTTCCCTGGGGAGTGAGGGAGAAGCCAATAATGACTCCTGGGAAAAATAATACAAAGAGGTGAGAATCGTGGAGGCAGCTGCTCCTTGTTTCCCCGTGCCTTCACCTGTCAGAGGGGATTAACACCGACTGCATCCCATCCGTGCCTCAGCTGAATTCCCGCCCAGGGAGGGCATGGAAACCCTGGGCTGGGAAACGCTCTGTAATTGCTGTTATTTCATTAGGAAGGAGCCGTATCCGTTTTCTCCCCGCGCAGGGAAAGGCTGAGAGCCCGCACGGGCGGCTCGCCTGGTCCGGCGGCAGAGGGTGCTCTGAGCCCGGCTACAGCGCCCGAGCGCTCCGGCTCCATCCCCGCTCCGGCTCCATCCCCGTTCCATCCCCGCTCCGGCTCCATCCCGGCTCCATCCCGGCTCCATCCCCGCTCCGGCTCCATCCCCGCTCCTTCCCCGCTCNCTCTCCATTCCGATCTCCATTCCCCTCTCCATTCCCCTCTCCATTCCGATCTCCATTCCCCTCTCCATTCCCCTCTCCATTCCCCTCTCCATTCCGATCTCCATTCCCCTCTCCATTCCCCTCTCCATTCCGATCTCCATTCCCCTCTCCATTCCCCTCTCCATTCCCCTCTCCATTCCGATCTCCATTCCCCTCTCCATTCCCCTCTCCATTCCGATCTCCATTCCCCTCTCCATTCCCCTCTCCATTCCCCTCTCCATTCCGATCTCCATTCCCCTCTCCATTCCCCTCTCCATTCCGATCTCCATTCCCCTCTCCATTCCCCTCTCCATTCCCCTCTCCATTCCGATCTCCATTCCCCTCTCCATTCCCCTCTCCATTCCGATCTCCATTCCCCTCTCCATTCCCCTCTCCATTCCCCTCTCCATTCCCCTCTCCATTCCCCTCTCCATTCCCCTCTCCATTCCCGCTCCATTCCCCGCTCCATCCCTTCTCCATCCCTTCTCCATCCCCGCTCTATTCCCCGCTCTATCCCCTCTCCATTCCCTCTCCATCCCCCGCTCCCTCCCCAAGCCACTGTAAACTCCAAGATGCTCCCAAAGCCACCCTCCAATGTCCCCCTGTGGCTCAGGGGCTGGCTCGGTCCTGGCTGCCAGCGCTGTCGTGTCCCAGCCCTGGCTGCCGCACGGATTCCAGGTCAAACCCCCCCACGGGCAGCGCCGTGTCGGGGAATCGCTGCTTTCTAGGTCGTTAAATCCTTTGCTCTTTAATTCTTTGCCTCCTGAACACCCCCAAGGTATGTTATAATCACCCCAAAATGCAGCCACTAATTGTTCGGTGTCCCCGTGGGGGAGGAAGAGCAGAGTCCCATTAAATCCCGGTAATCGAGAGTTTCTGTAAGAGCAGAACTCGGGCCCGGTGGGAGGAAGCGGCGGTGCCGCCGCGCTCCGTCCTAATCTTATTTGTAATCTAATCAATATGTTTACTGAAGGAGAGAATATCATCAAGTATTGCTTTAAGACACTTAGGGGATGTGACACCGTTCACAACTGAAATGTAAACAGCTCTGCTGGCTGCGTTGGCCGGCAGGAAGGAGCGGGGTTCTGGGGGGCTGTGTGGGGAGCAGGGGGTCCCCATCTGCTCGGGGTTTGGGATGGGCTGTGCCTGAGCCCCTCCCCAGCTCCCCATCCCACCATGTCCATGTCAGTGCCCAGCCCTTTCCCAGGCTTGTGGGCAGGCAGTTCACTCCAATCTTTGTGGCTGATGGTGAGCCCTGCCCTGTGCCAAGCCCGGCTGTCCTGTCCTGTGAGACTTTTTTTAGTGTGTGAGCCTTCAGGAAAGTCTGGAGGATGTGGCTGATGGTGAACCCCAAGCCCAGGTGTCCTGTCCAAAGAGAATTTTCTTTTTTTATTGTGTGAGCCTTCAGGAAAGTTTGGAGATTTTATTAAAAACTTAGCACATAACATCCATAACAAACAATTAGGCTCTAATGCACCCAGTGGAGGAGTCCCCCTCTTACCCCAGGCAGTTAGAAGGTGCCTTTTACCTTGAAACATGAGGGTTATACATATAAAAGTGTATATAATGTTTCCCTTATAAAATTTTTATCCTGTGTAATGTCTCCCAAAGCTCTAAAAACTGCAAGCAGAAATTCTGGAGGTTTGGCTGCAGCTCTGGGGAAAGGGAGAGCTGCTCAGGTGAAGGCAGCCCCTGCAGACTGACAGTGAGGGGAACTCTGTGTCCTGAGAGGGCAGAAACATCATCCAAGACAGGCAGGATGGGACCAGTCCCATGGGTCTTGGACAGATGGGCCAAGATCCTGAAGAATCTTTAGGGATCCAGAGCCTGTGGCATCCCACAGATGTGCCCCCAGCTCACTGATGAATAAACACATTACCTGTGAGTTAAACTGACAGGGAAGCTAGTAAGAAAATAAAAATGAGAGGAAAAATAAATGCTGTCTGTTCAATTACTTAAATTAAGACTTATTTGGAAGCTGTGCTTGCAGAAAGCATCCACATTCCCTTTTATATTTTTAAATAGTTGGGGTTAGGGTGAGGCTTAGGGTTAGGCTTAAGGCTAGAAGAGTCTAGAGCTCCAGGAGCACTGGTGCTGGAAAAATGAGTAAATGTGGCACTTGACAACATGGTTTAGTGGGCAAGGTGGGGTTTGCTGGACTTGATGATCTTGGAGGTATTTTCCAAGTTTAATGATTCTGTGATTCTGTGAATGCATCTGCTGCTGCTCTGTGTGGAGCTGGTACAGGGCTCCTGAGGTGGCTTTTTGTGGGATTTTCGTTATGTTTTTCTGGGAAGTGGCATTTTTTTTTTTTTAATATCATAAAGAGTGATTTAAAATAGAGCCCACTCATCACAGATGACAGGGTAGCTACAAAATCCAGTGTTTCAGGAGAGAAATGCCAACAGAACAGCCCAAAGGCACTTGGAAAAGCCAATGGATAAAGGGTGAGTGGCTGTGCTGGGGCTGGGAAGCTGCTTCCCCCTGCCAGGAGTGGGGGCAGAGGGGTTGGGGATGGCATTTGTGGCACAGCAGAGTGAGTCCAGGTGCCTGTGGCTGCACGGGGTGGGCGTGTGGGATGTGGGCTGGGAGCAGAGGAGCAGCACCAGGGCTGGGTGGTTTTCCACCAAAGCCTTGTAGGGATGCTCCAGGGCTGGTGGCCCAGCCAGGCACCCCCTGCCAGCTGCCATCTCTCCACAAAAATGGAGTAAATGCTTTGGCAGCTCATCCCCCTGCACATTTGGCTGCTGTTGCTGCCTGAGCCATCGGGTGCAAGCCTGGGGGTGCTGGTCCCTTAATTTAAGGGATACTGGAGGGGAAAATGCAGGAGAGATGTGCTGTTTCAGGGATGTTTTTCTAGTGGACCTGCCAGAGGCAGGTGGCTCGTTCCCCCATGCTGGCTCAGACCTGCTCCACTCCCTGCAAGCTGAGTCTGCCCCTGGAATGGGGCCCTACAACCCTGAGGAATCCGTGAGGAGCCCCTGGCATCCCATGGCAGGCAGAGCTCAGAGCTTGTGTTCCTGCTGCCTGCAAGCAGGGAGCAGTGTCCCCACGCTGGATTCTCTGCAAACCTTTGCCTGGTGTGTGCTGACTCTTCCCCATCAGAAATGCTGTCCCTGGATGCTCTGGCCACTGTCCCTCTGTCCCTGGCCCTCCTCACAGCACAGATGCTCTGCTGCTCCCACACAGGGAGGAATCCCCCAGGTCCCACGAGTTCTCCTGTGCAGGGAGAGGGCTTTGCTTCCATTCTGTTATTATCAGATAGACTGAGTCACACTGAGATAAATCCTGCAGATATTACAGCCTCTTTGTGCCTGAAAAAAAAAGATGTATGTGGATGTTAACATTGCCAGTTGTCACCATGCTATGAGGGATGTTGTGGAAATAGGAATGGAGAAAATATAATAGATACTTCAGATTTGCAGCCTTAATAGCTTTACAGCACATCTAATTATTATATATCTATCACATCAATATACTGCAGCACTCGTGGTATTTTTATTTAGCTCCATCTGGTGTATGATAACACGATTCTGGCACCAAACAAGCATGAATTGGAAAGGAATTTAATACATAGTTCTGCAGAGAAGTCCCTTAAAACACATCCCAAACCAAGCACGTGTCATGCAAAACCAATACTGCAGTTTGGGCAGAGAAAGCACTTCTGGGTGAAAAGGAGGGATGTGTGCAATTAAAAGCACACCCAGGCAGACACACTCTGCCCAGGTTTCTTGCCTGTAGCCTGCAAATCTGATGGTGATGCTGTTTGTCCATCTCCCAGCATTTAGTGTGTGCTCCTGGGAACAGAGGTGTGGGATGATTCCAGGTTTTCTTCAGCTTTGAGAGAGATACAGGGGTGAAAATGACAGGCACAGGAGCAGTGGAGAGTGGGAGATGAGAGGGGAAGGGGGCCAGCAAAACACCCTGTGCATGTGGGAATGGTGGGAATGAGAAATACTGAGCCCTGCTCACCGAGGGCTCCTTCACCAAGACATTCTGACTTCCTCAGCTGTGTGGAAATCACTTAATGGCAAAAGCAACCAGATAAATTCCCTGCTTGCTTTCCCCTCTGTTCCCCAAGCCAGGGGCAGCAGTGAGTGGATGTGCCAGACATTGTGCCATTGGATGGCCCCATTAACTGCAGATGGAATAACACTGAGGGACACATTTTAAGAGGGAGGAAAGGGCCTTTGTGAGGGGAAAAATCCATTCCCCAGCTGTGTGATGTGAAGGAGATGATGCATATGCTGCCAGCATGCCTTGCTGGGGAAACCACCTGCAAACCCCTGGGATACACCAGAGCTGAAATCCTCCTTCCTCCTGCTCTTGCAGAGATTCACCTTTGCTTTCCCAGATGAGCCCTAGAAAATGTAATTGCATTGAACAACTCCAGTAATGAACTCCTGGTCTGCAGAGAATCAGTTTATAGCCAGGCTGGCCATGAGCAGGTATCAAAAACCTGGCTCCACCTGGCTCCAGGTGCCCTGAGGGTGTGTTGGCACCATGCACTGACCCTCCAGGCTTTGGGGCTGCTGCAGTGGAAGCACTGAGGAAATGGGGGGCTGTGGCTGTGCCCTGGAGGAGCCACCTGAGGCTTCCAGGGGCTGCTGGTGACACGAGGTGAAAGATGGAGGTGATACAGGCAGGTGAGTGATGACCTCCCCACTTTGGCCTCTGGGAGTTCAAGTGGAATTTTCCAAGGAAATTCCCTTCTGCCTCACTAGCAGCACATCAGTGACTGCAAAGGCCCCAGCTCTGGGGCTGGGAAGGACAGCCACAAGCTTCTGCATAGGGCTGACCTGTAGCTCCATGCAGCTGCTCCTGCACTGGAGGCAGAGATGTGCCTGACTAACCTGTCCCACAGCAGATGACAGGGGAGCTGTGCTGTATTTACTGCTGGATTACTTTTAATCATATGTTTTCCTCCAAATAAAGAATTGCCAGCTCTGTACTTGGAGATCAATGCATTTTATTTATCATCTCCAGGCAGGCACTGTTTCCTATTAACGTTTTCCACACTTTACAGCCTAATTAAGGTCATCCGGCCAGCAGAACTCTGCTGTGTGTGTTTTAAACTACTGTACCTAATTATTTCTTTTAAACCTTACATGGAGTAGCCTGTGTCTGACCAGCAGGTCCCTGCTGCAGGCTGGAGGCTCAGCACTGGCTCCCTCCTGCTCCTGGGCAGGAGTCAGCACATGTGGGGACATTGCACATGGTCTCTGATGCTTACCTTTTTGGTTCGTTTAAAGAATTTTTGTTTATTTGTTTTAAGATTTGGGAGCTCAAAAAAAGCCCTTAAAACTGCTTGACATTGACTCAGACTTCCAGCACGAGCAGCACCAGGGCCTCTTGCTGTGGTGTGACCTCTGAGCAGTGGGAAGGTCCCACCTGAGCTCAGTCCAGACACACCTGAGCTAATTTCATCCCCTGCAGTTTTCTTTGATGCCATCCCCATGCTCTCAGCATTGGTATCATTGAGCTTGGCTCAGTGTCACATCTGATTCCACTGCAAATAGCCTCAAAATTCTTTGTAAGGCACAGCTTCCCCTAAACAGATTGTGGGACCTGCACCTACCTCCCTGCTACCTTTAAATCAAACTTCTCGGAATACATTACACTGCAGAGCCATATGTTCAGTGCCACTTCCCCTGGAGTGCCATGTAATTCATTGGCTGTAGGCTCCCCAAGATATATGGACGTTGCCAAAAATAGAGAATGCTGGACCAACCCTCCTTCCTCTTCAGCAAAAATGTGCTTCCAGCTTGGTGGGGCAGTGGCTGGGTGGGAGTGGGCTTGAGGTGTGACTACACTGGAGAAAATCCCTTAAATTTTGTTCTGCAGACTCCACCCTGTGAATGCTGTGAGTACAGTCCTTCAGCCCTGTCCCACTCAGGGTTTTTCATGGCTTTCAGTCTGCATTTCCATGTAACACTCTGCTGGACAGAGAAATTGGAGTGTGCTGAGCAAAAGGCATCAAGAGCATCAATAAATTTCTGCTGCCATGGGGGGACAAATGTGCTCCATTCACATCTGAAGAGAATGGGATCTGCTAAAACAGTGGCAGGTTTCATCTTCATCAGTTTGAACAGACTCAAAGGGACCATCAGTTCCCTGTGCCCATGGTGTGTCCTGCTCTTCTCCTGGTGTCCCCATCCTGGGATAGGCACAGAACAGCTTGGGATGGAATCATCTCTGGAGCTGAGGCTCTCCCAGGTTCTGTTTCACAACCTCCTTCATCCCACCTTGGTTTTTGCACCTTTGGCTGGGGCTGCCAGTCCTTTTGGGGCTGCTCAGGGTCTGAGGAGGTGCCAGAGCCCAGCATGGCCCTGGGAGCTGCCTGGCTCCACGCTCAGCTCCCTGCTCAGCCCCAGTCCAGCACTGCCAGGCCCTGCTGAACGGGCACTGCCGGGTGCAATTACAGCCCTGGAATGCACTTTCCTGTGAATCCCTTCCAGGAGCAGCTAATGTATGCTCTGATACTGGCACTGCTCTCGCTAATATTCCTGCCAGAGAATTCTCTGCTCTGCTTGAATATTCATGGGAAGTGAATGTGAGGAGAGGAACAGCCTAAATGAGGTGAGTACGTTTAAAAATTCAGCTTCCAAATTCAGTGGCTATTTCTTGCAGTACTCACCCAAGCGTTAGCTCCCATACTATTAATTTCAGTCTGTGTTTCAGACTTCTGAGCAAATTTTCTGTGTTTTTCCCTCAGTGGATCTGCAAACTCTTCCCTCCCTTGAGATCAGTAGCTTTGTACAAAAACAGCAACTCTCCTTGATGAACTTTGCAGTCAAGGAATTTTTTTTCCCTGACTTTTATTTAAAATATTCTGCCTTCACCTCCCTGTGCATGGTTCAGAGACTGTGGTGGCTCTGTGCTGGGATTGAAATGATTCTTGCTTAGGCAAACTCTCATTTGGACTTGTCAAAGGAGTTCGGTGTGTTTGTAATTAAGTGCCTCTCACACCTTCTTTAACCTCGCTTACAAGGAGCCGAAGCATTAGAAAAGCCTGCAAGAGGCAGGAAAGGCTCATTTGCACCTTGAAATGCCAATGTTTTGGGAGATCAATGCTGTCTGTACGGAACAAAACTATAAGCAACTTTCAAGTGCTTTTTTAACGTGGTGTCTCCTTTGCATATTGGATTCACGTCTGATTATACGGTGAGTGAGGTGTGAGATAATCGCAGAGCAGCCTCCAAAGCATCGACTCCTCCACACGTGCAGGGGCTCCAGCACAGCTCGGCTCTGCTTTCTTGTGCTTCCTCTCTCCTAAATATAATCACACCCGAGCGGATGGTGGGGAGGAAATGCTACTGTTACAAAGCCGAGCGTGGGAAGTTTAGGCTGTATCAGAATTGGGGTAATTAGTGTTTGCATTAAGCTGCTTCTCAGCCGCACAGCCGCTTCCGTGGCAGGGAGGCAGGAGGGGATGCTCTCCTTGTCTCTCAGGAGGTGACACCAAGGCAGGATCAACACCTGACCTTGTCTTGCTCCCCAGCTCCACGGAGGTCTGAACCAGCCCACATGATGGATGTGGGATGGTTCTGTCTCCCTTGAGCTGGAATGGAGCAATTCCAGGCTTTGCCCAGCTGCCACTCAGCTCCCAGCACTGCTGGGGTCGGCAGAACCAGGTACCTTGGTAATCGTCCGTGGGCCACTCGTGAAAAGCTGTGAAATTTCCAATTAGCCTGGAAAAAAATGTAGATAAGCGTGTAATTCTCAGCCCAAATTAAACCAGGCATCCAAGCACGCTCTTCCCTCACTGCTGTGCTTCATCCACCACCACCAGCTCCCCTCTGCATCCTTCAGCACTGCACATTCTTCTGTTTAATTGGTGGCAGACTTTATCCTTGGAGTTTAAACTCTGCCAGTGGACGGAAGGAAGGGGCTGTCTTCTTTATTTGATTTAAAGAAAGGCTTTGCTGCTGTGAGGATCTAATGCATAAGCTTTTTGGGGGTTTCACATCCACTCCCATGGCTGTGTCAGATTGGCTTTGGTCTGAAGCAGCAGAGGAAAGCAGGAAGCTTAGTTTGAGATACAGGGAGGGAACCTGGCTCGTTTGGGAAGCTCTGCCATACATTAGAAACATGTTGACACTGCTGAGCATGGAAAACCAAGGGAATACTAATGGTCCATTTATTAAATATCTCAAAGTCCATTTAGGATCCCATAGAGACCTTGAGTAAATTAGAGTTCAGGAGGCAAACTGGTGCTGTTGAATGTGAAACAGTGAGTTTGTGTGTCCAGCCTGCTCCAGGGAGGGACATCCTCCACTGACAGTGCCACCAGGAGGGGCAGGTTCCAGCATTCCTGTGGCACCAACAGCTCCCAGACAAAGCCCAGGAGACGCTGGGCATGACACAAATTGGAAAACCTGTTGAAAAATAAAGAAATTATGCATCAGGCCATGGCTTGCCCCAGTGGAACAGCGTTTTGGGTGCTTGGAGGTGGCATTGATAGAGGTAGACACTGAAATTGTCCTCAGAGCAAAGTCATCCTGTCCTTCCCACACGGAGTTTCCTTTCCCAAGGCTTTCTGATGCTTCCACCTTTCATCATTTAGCAAACAAAATTCAACACAGACCCACTTTGTTTACTTCTATCCCCATAAAAAACTGTGAAAAATGTCCAGATCACAGGGATGGCCAGGGAGCTTGTTCCACCCCAGCTCAGTTGCCCTCCCAGCTGCTTTCCCAAAGAAACACCAATCAATTATTTTTCTGTCAATGCATCAATTGCTCCTAATTGCTGCCTCCATTGTGTGCCTTCTGTTTTGGAGCATGTTTAATGGGAGATTTGTGCTCATCTTGAAAGGGTGCTGGCTTTAATGATCAGGCAGAGCATCAGTGAGCTGGAATTTCACAAAGCAGTGCCCTTATTTCTGATTTCCAGTGTGAAATCCCATCTGCAGCTCCTGCAATTTAATACTGAGGGGAACCCAGAGCTGACCAGAGAGGTTTCAGAGTGGGTGGTGGTTCAGTTGTACCAGGGCAGGTGGGAACAGACACAGAGATCATGGACTCATAGAATTATTTTGGCTGGAAAAGACCCCCAAGCCCAAGCTCTGCATGGACACCACCAGGCCCACTAAACCACATCCTGGAGTGAATGTTGATGTCTGCAGCAAGGACTGGACAGGAGCTGGACTTGATCCCTGTGGGTCCCTTCCAGCTCAGCTTATTCCATGATTCTCTGAGCCCTTCCCTCCACCACAAGCACAAGACATCAGCAGCTCCTCCACTTGCTGCAGAGGCTTGGCTTTGCCTCAGCATTTATGTAACAGCAGGAGAAACCCAAATCCTCTGAGAATGTGTTCTGTGCCCAAAAACATTCATTTTGAGCCAGGTCACCGTGTCCCAAGGTGGTCTTTGGCAAGGAGAGCAGGTGTCCTGCTGGGACAGCCAGCAGGGATGGCTGTGGGATGGCTGGGACAGGATTCTGATGGATGCCTCTGTGGGCTCCACAGCAGCACAGAACAGATGAAAAGGGATCAGCCAGGCACTCTGGAGGCACAGGGCTCCTCAGCTCAGGGCTGAGCTTTCTGCTGCAGGACTCACCTTTATGACCCACAGCTCCTTCCAGCTGTGGGTCTCATTGGTGGGGTGGGTTTGGACATGGAGCTTTGCCCAGTGATGCCTGGGGTGGGACAGTGAGGGGCTGGGCAGGGCTGGAGGAAGGGACTGGTGTTCTTGCCCATGTACCAAAGGGACAACCCTGCAGCCTCACCCCCTGATTTTGTTGTGTAACTCCAGGGAAATGGGAATGATTGTCTGTGATTAGATGGGTTTGGGGGGAGAGCTTTGATCTGTCAGCAGAGATGGGAGAATGATGGAAAGAGAAATGAGTGCAAAGAAAGGAGAGGGGAGGAGGGAAACACCATCAAGATGGTCCTGACAGACGGGGAGGAGGTGAGGGATGTGTCAGGAGATGTTTCCCAATGCTGCTCAAATAGGCAGGGGGAGGACAGGAGCTCAGGCTCCTTCTCAGGGAGAGCTTTCTCTTAAACCTAAGCTGTGATTTCCATTGGTACTGTCAGATCAGCCCAAAAGCTTGGCAGGAAGGGCAGTTTGACATCAATTACTGCATCCCTGTCTCTCCCTGCTCTGGCAGCAACCCGGGGAGTGCACTTTGGAGACAGATGTGTTTGACTCACAGGTGTGATGCAGAGCAGAGAACGAGGCAGTGCATTGAGTTTGGAGCTGCTCTGGCTGGTTAAGTGGGAATCAAGACCCTGAACAAGCTGGGTGCAATGGTCTCAGTGAGCAATGAACTGCCCAAATCCCTGTTTGTGAGGCAGGGATCCACACAGCCACAGGGAGCTCTGGAAGTCTGGCAGCACTCAGGATGTGGGGACAGAACAGGCAGGCAGTGATCAGGCTCCATCTCAGAGCCACTCACCTTGAGCTTTCTCAAATCATCCCAAAAAGTAGAGTCAAGTAGCTCTAGGTGTGCAATTCCCCCAGGAACTGAAGGAAAAACAAACCCAGTGAAAAGCAGTATCAGCCCTCCTGTGGGAAACCAGGACATCTCTCTTGCTGCCTTGGATGGGCTGAGCCCTGGGCAGGGGGCTCAGAGAGCTCTGCACAGAGCCCAAGACCCTTCTGCCTTTGATCTTGAGCCATGGAAAAAATGACCAACTTTATATGAAGAGTTACAAACCAGGGAAAGTAGAATAAAATGAGTAGCTTATCACTGAGTAGAGAAATAGAATGTTCAGATTCATATGAGAAGTGTACAGGGGGTCAAGATGGAGCAATCTGGGCGTGCACTGCCCTCCTTCTTCCTCCTTCTTCCTCGTGGCCTCCATCTTCTTGGTGATGGTGGCGCTTTGGGGTTGGTTTAGAGTAGAAACTGACTGTCTAACATAGGTGATGGGTATTGGGGATTAACTGTAAATAATGTCTGTGTAGTTTATAGTATAAAAAGACAGCACAGCCCTGAGGGTGGGCAGTGTGCCTTGAGCTGACCTGCTGAACACATCTGGGCTGGGCAGGGAAACATGTTAGAGATAAGAAATAATAAACAACCTTGGGAACCAAAGCCAAGCAGCTCTGACTCTTTCTTCAATCACCTGGCTGTGAAAAGGACTCTTGGGAACATCCCAGGCAGGGGAATCTCAAAACCCTCCCTCTTGACCCTCCTGTCTTTGCTGGGGAGTGCTGTGTGTGGGGTCTCACCTGCACCTTCCTCCAGCACAAAGCCTGGGGTTATCCTGCAGCTGCACCATCCCACCCCCCTCTTGGCCTCCCCATCCACGGTAGATCCCAGAGGATGAAGCAAAATTTGGATCAGATATTTTAGTAAACACAGCTCTGACACCCCCACACTTTAACACAGCGCTTCCTGTTCTCTGTTGGAGGTTCTGTAGTGGAGGCTTCTAAAAAAAGGAGAATTTCTGGCATTATTTACAGTTAAGAAGATTGGGTTTGACACATTTATGGCTGAGACAGTAAATATGACTTATGGCAAATCAATTCTTTGCATTTGACTGTGACATTGGTGCTGCCAGGGGTTTGATTGGGGATTGATGGGGTTCTTTGCCAGAGGGTTGGGAGATGCCAGCAGTGTCACGGCTGTCCAGGGGTCCAGGCTGGGAAATCTGGGTTCCTGGGGCATGCTGAGAGCTCAGCCCCTCCTGGCCCACCCTGCCATGCCTTTCCTGCTCTTCCCAAACCCCAGGAATCACCACCTGGGGCTGTGATGAGGCTGATGCTGTCTCCCTGTGCTGAGCTGGCATTTTCACAGCTTCACCAAACTTTGGGGTTTGTTTTCCACCCCTCCCCCTTTTCCTTAGAGTCCATTTGGATGTCTGAAAACAGAGATGCTGAAAACTGAGTTTATGCTGCAAGGAGAAGCAGTAGAGATAAGGGGAGGGGGTGTGTGTGTGAGGGGGGAGCTCAAAAGGCAGCTTTTTTATTTTTTTAAGCCTTTTTTGCTGATGGCAAGTGGTAAGCATGTTTAATTTATGTATTCTGAGATCCGCCAACGTTTTGTTTTTCTCCTGACTGATGCCTTGGCTGCAATGACAGCTTACACTGAGCTGCCTGTGCATGAGCCTTATTTACCCTCCACAGACACCTCCCTGAGACTGACAGTGAATTATTCTGCACCTTGAACTGCTCCTCAGTTAATGCCATGCAAATTTGCCTCCTTTCTTAAAAAGTTTTGTTTTGGTTTGTTGTTTTTTTTTTCCCAAATGTGCAGATTTTTTTCAATGAAAAGGGGCTGGAGGCTTTTTTGAGATGGTAAAAATAAGGCATCTTACAAAATTTTGGTGAATTCAACCTTCCACCTGCCTTGCTGCTCCCTGACTGTGGTGGGGTGGTGCCTGTGTCAGGTGAGAGCTAAAGGATGGGGATTCCTTCCTCCCTCCTCTTGCTGCTGGAGGAGTGATGGGTTTTGCCTGTGAGAGCCACAATGTGCATTCCCAGTGCCTGCTCTCCTTTCCCACGGTGTTTTGAAAACTCATCTGCCTGCTTGTCTCCAAAACACTTCTTGGGGTGGCCAAAAGCAGATCTGAGCCAAGATCCAGGTGTAAAATCAGAGATAAATTAGAGGATGCTCACTGCCAGCTGCCAGGCTCTGTAGGAGATGCTCATTCCATGTGTCCAGGAGCACATGTGAGTGTCCAGGAGAAACTTTCACCACCAGGAAAGTTCCTGCTGAGGATGTTTTTGCTGGTTCCAGGCAGCTCTTCCTGAAGGAGCACAGCCCTGCTTCAATCCCAGCTGGGGAACTACTTGGGCAAAATCATTGCTAAATGAGGTTTTTAGCAGCTTGTGGTATGGAAGGCATCCAGGATTGTGGTTTTCCAAGGTAACAGCTGAAGGAAACAAAAAAAAAAAAAAAAAGAAAAAAATAAGGAAAAAAAGAAAAAAAAAAAAAAAAAAAAAAAAAGGAAAAAAAAAAAAAAAAAAACCAAACCCTGAGCTTTTGTTAAGTAATTAAAGAATTCCGGGTTGCTGGAAGCCTCAGGGCTGTGCTTCTGTGGCTGATCAGAGCCTTTGTTTGCACAAGGCTGGTAAACAATTTGCAGTTCTTGGCAATAACCTGAATTATGTCCTACCATTAAAAGAAAAAAAAAAGGAAGAAGAAGTTGAAAACGCTGGGTTTATATCATTATTTCAGGGCAGGGAGAGGAATGAGGGAGGGACTTCTGGTGGGCTGGCTTTCACTGAGGTCTGTGTGGAGATGCCCTCACTTCTCCAGCTCCATCCACGGGATGCTTTGGGTAAATAATAAAGTTCAGCAAGAGCAGAGAGCCCAGGATTGCTCAGCACAGGAGTTCCTGCCCTCAGAATGGGCATAGCCACTGATTTAGGCAGGGGGGCTCTGCACAAAGCATTTACATGCTCCCCATGTGCCCTGGCTGTGCTCACAGCCAGGAGATTTGCATGGGAAATCTCTGCTCCTGGAGCCTCCACACCCACACCCTTAATTAAGCAATGCCCCACGTTTCTGCTCTGTAGGATAAGTGAATATATGCAGCTGCAATGCACAGGAGAGGATTTTGTAGTGATTTTGCTGTTTGTTTAAGTGAGGAGGAAGTTTGCTCCGTGGGTTCTCCTGACCGCCAGCGACGCTTGGCTGGAAAATACATAAATACATAAATAAAAGGTGCAATTTCCCATCTGGGGTGAGCTGCCAGGATGACACCTTCAGCAGCACGTGGGGAGAGCTGGAGGTCAGGGAGGCCATAGCCCAGCTCCCATCTCCTGCTGGCAGGGCCAGGGTGAGCCCAAACCCTGTGGCCAGCCTGGCTTTGGGTTAGGGCACGCCCAGGGGAAGGGGAAATGGGAAAATTGGAATAAAACCATGAAGCTCATGTAAAATATCCCATCTTGCCCAGCCCTCTGAGGGTGATGTCTGCAGAGGAGGATAGAGGAGCTGGGGATGCCTGTTGGTGTTCCAGCCCTGCTGGCCTGTGTCCTGTAGCCCATGATGCTGTCACCACTGGGTTCCCACCAGTGCCTCCCTGTGTGCCATGGGGATCCTGCCTCAGGGATGGGATGGCAGGCAGGAGGACACTCACTGCATCCCCTTCAGCCCTGAAAATACATTGAGAAACCTCCTTGGACCCCTCCTAGGAGGAGATGCCATTAGGAGAGTCTAATTTTTAAACACTGTTGACTCTGCCCGACCTAGGGTCAAGTGGAGTTTGATAGCCTGGTAAAGGACACATTCTCTATGGCCTTTGTGAAGCCACAGGAGATATTTTTTTATTAACCACAGCCACTGAGACTGGGAATAAAGCTTCTAGAAGAGGCACCCTTCCTCATCGTGCTGCAGGAAAGATCATCTGAATTAACATGAGCTCCTTGCCTATTAAACGGAAATTTTAAATGGGAGGAAAATTCTGCAGTGACTGCTAAATTGTGTGTCAGCAGAAAGGGGAAAAAGCAACGTGTGTCATTCCTATTATCATCTTGAAATCCATCTTCCCTCTACATGCCATGACAGTGGATAATCCCCGATGCGACGCCCGCTCCGCTGATGTTTGCAGAGGCAGAATTCCTGCTCTGGGAGAATTTTGCTCTGCATATCTTATCCCCCACCTTGAAAACACGGTCTGAGATGATCAGAAACGCTGAACACGCCGTTCCTGGGGGTTGAGTTTTGTCACTGGTGGCAGCAAAGGGGCTCTGAAGTCCAAGGAATCAGGAGATTGTTGGAATGCCCAGTCACTGGCGTGTCCCGACGTGCTCCGTGCCTGGCTGTGGTTGGACCTGCTGACAAGGACAAGGGGTGTTTTCAAACCAGGAAAATTGTGCCAAGCCCAGCCAGGGTGAGGGCAAAATGGCCAGTGAGTGTGCCCAGGGCTGCAGGAACACATCTTCAAAAGGAAGAAGAAAATCTGTGCTGCTCCTTTATTGCCTGTGGAAAAGCAAGGAGATCAGACAGGAATGCCAGGGCCTGATAAATTTTGTAACACCTGCACTTTTTTAACCCCTTGGCTGCATGGGATGTGATCAGATGTTTGGCTGTGGTGGGCTTAGGTGTGAAATTAAGGTGGGGAAGGGGTCTCTGCTCCTGAGGTGGGGCTGCATCTCCTGCAGCTTCTCCTTTGGGATGGGGACTTGGGGCTGTTGGTGACAGAGCCCAGCTCCAGCTCCCTGCCCTGCAGGGTTTGTCATGGTCACTGCCCAAGTGGCATGGGGTGGGTAGGCTCGTGCTGGTGGGAATTTAAAGCAGGGCATCACAATGAGTGATAATGCAGAGTTTTCAGCCTTGGGAATCAGCCATGGCCTGTCACATGGAGTCTGCTCTCCAGCAGTGCCAGTGGGTTGAGGGAAGTGCTGGCTGTGATCTTGGTCCCAGCTTTGTTTTTCCAAGCCAGGCTTTGGTGTTTTCATGGTGAAAGTGTGCTGTGTGTGCCAGGTGCCACTCAATGGGCAGGTTTGATACTGGTGTGTGCCATGGCTTTGCTTTGCTGCCCCCACAACAGGTCATGGGCTGGGGGAGAGGAACTGGCTGGGTTTGTTTGCAGTTGAGGAGTCAAGACATGGGACTGAAGTGAGTGGTGGAGAGCCAGACCTTGTGTGTGCACATCTTTGCATATGGCATGGAAAAAATCCAGACCAACTCCTTCCTTGAGAAAAAGAACCTCAGCACTAATAAATCTCCCCCTCCAGGTCCCCATTCCACTTTGCCTGGCAGGGAGGGGAACATGGGGAGGAGAAAAGCACAGAGGGGATGTGATCCAGGGTGAAAAAAAACCCAAGCTAATGATATAGACATTTGTGCAGAGGTTAAAAATGAAGCAATAAAACCTTTACACAAACTTCCAAATGCTTCAGCAGCCACACTGCAGCTCAGAGTGGGGAATAAATAAGGGAAGGCACAGGCAGGCAGAGGGAGGCTGATAGAGCCATCACTCCTCAGTGGCAGCCTGAGAAACATGTCCCCATGGTGTCCCCATGGTGTCCCCATGGTGTCCCCATGGCCACTGAGGGGAAGGAGTGGAGAATTGGTGGGTTTGGGGTGTCCCAGAGCCTCCTGGTGGGTTTGGGTCACCCTATGGGGAGCAGAAGGGATGAAACACGAGCTGAATTTGCCAGGACTCTTGGGCTCACAGCCTGGCCAGCAGGGCAACCTGCAGGGTGGGTTTCTGTTCCCTGGCAAGGACAAATCAAAGCCTGTGTGTGGGGTGGAGAACTTGCTGACCACCCTTTCAGAAAGTCTGTGGGAGGTGGGTGCAGGAGGGACAGGGGGGATCCTTCAGCCCTGCCTTTGGTTTGGCTGTGTCTGAATGAGGGTGCTGTGGCAAAGAGCCAAAGGCCAGTTCAAGCCCAGCATTTCACTGGTCCACAGCAGCTCTGCTCTGGGAACTCTCCCACAAAGATGTTATCCACAGGGCAGGGAGAGCAAGGAGCTCCTGGGAGGACAGGGACAATGCCACTTCCTATCTCCCATGGCTCTCATGGTGCTTGCACTGCCAACAGGCTTTTCTTAGCTGTGTCTCTGATCAGTGGTGCTAAAGGCACAGCCTGGATTTCCAAAAGCAGAGACTTGCTGCTGGGAATGCCCTCGGACTTCCTAGGAGGGTGCAGCCTCCCTCCTCCCATCCTGCTGGACTGGCTGATGGTGAAGCCACAGCCACTGTGCCACAGCAGCACGAGGCTGCCTGGAGAAGGGAAAGGTGGAAAAAAAAGGATTTTTATTCACATGAGCTTCAGTTTAGAGCCAGGGGTCTCTGTGGTCCCTGGGGAAAGCTCCTCCTGGCAGTGCAGCCAGGAGCTCTGGGTCATCCTGCCCTCACTGTACTGGGGCTCCTGACTGTGAGCCACATCCAGCTCTGCCTGGAACCTTTGCTTTAAAAATGAGTGTGGAAAGGGAATGTGAGCGTGGTGCAGCTTCCCAGGAAGCTATTCTGCAGCCTCTGCAGATGAACTCACTGTCTCCTTAGCTTAAGGCCTGGGTAAAGAACTAATTATTTGGACCTAAGCTTAAATCTGTATCCACAAAGATGGATTTGTGACTCTTGCCAGCTTCCCCTAGAGGATTGCAACCTCATTTTGTTCCTCGTGAACTTCTGCTGAGGTGTAAAATAACAACAATCTTGAGAGCTAAAGTCGCTGAAGGATGGATTAAATTATAATGCAATCAGTCCAAAAGACCTTCTGTCTGCAAGGAGCAGCATTAGGCTGTCCCAGAGCAGCCTGGCAGGATTACCCAGCCCACTCCGGCCCCTTTGTTTCCACCAGGAAACTGCATTTCCTGGGCATTTTCTGTTATCATCTGTGAATGCTCCTCAGGAGCCTTGGCATCACCCTGCCCAGGGCAGGACTCTGAGAAGAGCTCTATAAACCCACGACAGAAAAGGACAGATGGCAATGAATATTTTGAGGTCTGCAGCATATTCCTGGGGAAGGATTGCTTCCGACCTGCCATCTCCACACAGACTTTAAATCACAACTTGAGCAGCAAGCCCGGTCTGGGGTCTGTTAATATGTGTTTGGAGAGGATTTAGCATAGCAGGGCTCCAATCCCCACTGAGATTTTCGAGAATAAGCTCCTATAAATAACCAGGATGGAGCCCATGGGATGATTTTCAGACATTTGGAATACCCAGGGCCATGGCCTGGCAGCCCTCCACAGCTCGGGGAGCAGCTGGGGAAGCAGGAGCAGCACTGACCCTGCTGGGTCCTGCCCTGCTCCCCATCCTGCTGAGCCCTCCCCCCAGGGGGTGGCATGCTGCTCCTCCAGATGCCCTGTGCCACCACATCTCACTGGCAGGAGGAGCAGGGCTGATTTTGGGACTCTGGACCTCATGACAAACAGGGCATCCCACAAGTGCTGGTGCAATGGATGGGGAGCTCCTCAAGGTTCCCTGCAGCTGGCTGCAAGGTCCCTTGGAGGCTTTATCCCTCTTCAGGGCAGCTTTAAGATCTCCTTTCCTGCCTGGACAAAGGTAACAAAAGATGCAGGAGCTTAATTATCTTAATTATCTTTCTGGCTTTCTCCAATTTAGTTTCTGTTTGTAAACGAGTTCAAGTGTTGCTGTGGAGCAGGGGGGAGCAGGGGAGGGGGATGCAGGCAGAGCACAGCTGCTTTTCCCCAAGAAACTCTGCTAAAAAGACATCTCCTTTCTGGAGATAACCCAGTACTGCCCTCTGCTCCTTGCTCAGCCTGCTGGGAGCCTCTGTGTTGGGCTGTGCTCATTAGGATGCTTTGAGAAAAGAGGTCCTTGAGGACCCTGCCCTGACACTCCCCTGCAGAAGGCAGGCTCAGCCTGGACTTGGCCCTTTCCCTGTTCACCTAAGCTGTTCTTAGGCAATGAAATGTGGAGTTTCTCACAAGAGGAGCCCTCTTCTGCTTGGGCTGAAGTCCACAGGTTGACTGCAATCTCCCCCTAGAAGGAGGGACCCCAAACGATGGGACAGAGCTTCCATTTACAGAGGGGTAACACAGCCAGGGAATTCCCAATGACTGGACATAACTTCAGTTTGGCTGAAGCCTCACTAGGTGTTTTTTTTTGATAAGTCTGGATGAAAATATTTTGATTCTTTTTTGTTTGTTTGTTTGTTTGTTTGTTTTAGGGTTGTTTTGTGTTACTTTTTTTTTTTTTTTTTTTTTTTTTTTTTTTGGGGGGGGGGTTTTTTTTTGGTATTGTTTTTTTTTTTTTTTTTTTTTTTTTTTTTTTTTTTTTTTTTTGGGAAGAGGTTGCTGTGCTGGAATAGATTTCTTTGTAAAATGTCAAGTTAAGCAGTTCCACCCCTCCACCCCCCTGCACCTACAGTTGCCTCAGTGCCACCAGGGTCCCTCTGCAGCTGCAGAAGTATAAGAACAAATGGGAGAGACAAGCATGAACAGAAGCAGAACAAATGGAAAAGTAAGATGCTCAGTGAAAAATTTAGAGAAGCATTTTAAGCAAGGAAAAGGTTGTTCCTTTTCTATTTGCTACATGCCTTGGAAGCAAGGCACTGCCTGCTTGCAGGGGGCTGGGTGCCTGCAGCAAAGCCCTGCTCTCCATTTGCATGTTTCCTTGCATTAAGGCAGGGAAGATGATGAAATGCTTTTCATCAGAGGCACTTAAATAGCAGGATTCTCTGTACAAACATGCTTTCCTGCCCTGATGCACTCAGGAGCCTCAGCCAGGGCTTGCACGTGGCTGTGGTGGCATCTCTCACTGGGGCAGGAGGAAATGAGAATTTCTTGTCAGCCTTGTCCCAGGTCCCCTGAGCCAGCATGGCTGTGGCACTGCAGCAGTGTTTGCTTGTTCTGGGATGGATATTTGCTCTTGGCTTCATGCCTTTTACAAGAGCACAAATGTAATGTCAAAAGAAACCACTTTGGTAATGTACTTAGAAGTTAAATATTTTATACAGTACTATAGTGATGTGATGTATTGCCTTCCTGACATTGCTTTTTGCCTGAGGTCTGGAATTTGGGGTAATCTGTGGGGCTGAATTCCTGCATCCTCTCCTCTCTGTGGTGCCTTTTTGAATTCCTTTCTGTCCCTACAAAATGATAAAAAGCATCTCAATCCCAGTTTGTGGTAAAATGTGAATTCTGATTACCTGATGTTATTGTTTGAGCCCTCAGGATCAATAGCACTGTATTAAAGCAAGGTACTCACTCCTCCTCTAGGCACAAGGTGAGAGAAGATTTGAGGATGAATGTATGTCAGTCTGAGCTGCTGCCAGCACTCAGCTGGGCAGCAGTGAGGAGGCACAGCCCAGGCAGTCCTCACACAAATGTGAGTATCTGCATGTCTGATTTGCACTCCATCCCAATCAATATGGTTTTCACAGACCAGGATTAGTTGGGCTGCCCTTTATACTCTGAGGTAACTCAAACTACATAAAGTGATGAGTTTGGCTATAGATAGCCCAGGTTAATGCCATGGCTGTTATGTACTTGGTCACAAAGCTTCCAGGTGGAAGTGGCCTCAGGTATCATAAATCTGGTTTATGAAGATTGGGAATATTGACAGAGACCTGATTCTGACTTATTCCTTCTGCAGCCTGCCAGGGATTTTTGACAATCCACTTTCAGCAGCTTCCAGCACAGGCAGAGAGGGACTTTATCTCTCTGAGGAAAACTTCTGGGTGAACATCAACTTGTTTTTTATTTGCCAACATTTGTGAGTGCTTGGAGGGTAAAACAAAGCCAGGATAAGGACAAGCCAGAGGGGCTGTGCTGATTCTCCAAACCAAGGTAGGTTTGAACTCTTCTGAATGACACTGGCTGGACAAACCCAGCCCAGCTATCTGTCCTTCCCACCTCACCTCCAGCTAATCCCTGTGCCCAGCTCAGTTTAGCACCTGCTGAGCATCAGATGATGATTCTTCTGCATCTTTATTGCCAGATCTAACCATAGATTTTTAAAGGTGCCAGTGCCAGGCCAGCACCAGCACCAGGGAAATCCATGGCACTGGATCCTGCTTGCCAAGGCAAACCAGGAGCTCCTTGCACAGTGATTTAATGACTAAAAATGCCTCAAATGGCAGCTGCTGCTCTAAATGCACTTCTTGAAGGGTCAGTGTGTGGTTGGGGTTCACAGCCCTGCACACAGTGAGAGCCTGGCCCCAGGCTCAGAGTTCCCAATTAGCTGGGGAGGGACCATTTTCCTTTGGCTGCAGGTGGGAATGACTCTCCCTAAAGCCACTGATCACTAATTAACACAAAACCTTGAAGCAAAGTTTCCTTTCCAGCCCTGTATACCCAGTGCAGCTCACCAAGGCCTCCAGGCATTTCTGCAAAGGTCTGGGGTCATTTGGGTTAGGCTGGCTCAGAAACCACCTTTACAAGGAGGTGGATGAAAGGTGCTGATGGAGATGTCCCTCCTCCCCAGTCCTCTGATCTCCACAGAGGAGGGGATGGATGAGGGCAGCAGCAGGGAGGGCAAACCTGTCAGCAAGCCCTGGCTTTTCACAAACCCCCAGGAGGGTGGATCAAATTTGTAGCTTTAAGTCCTGGCCAGGACACAAGGCCCCTGTAACCAGACTGGGCTGTGCTGTACTGCAGCCCTGTGGGGGACACTGCCCTTGTCCCTGCCATCCCCTGCTGCTGTGGCCCTGCTTGCAAAGAGCACTGCAGCAAAAAGAAAAGAACAAAAATATGCTCTCGTTAAAACAAGGAAGTGGGGAGGTGTTGTATTGCACTAAATAAATAGTTTATTTAGTTGTGGTCTTTGTATTAGGCTCTGGGAAAATGTTACTGAGTATGGTATGTCAGGTAGATTATTCCCCTTCCTCATCACATGGTGTCTCCCCACACACTCCTTTCCACACACCTGGTGCCCCATGGATCCCCCTCCCCACTCCCACCCCAATGTTATCCATTGGCCCCGGTCCTCTCTCCCCACCCCCATCCCCTGGGGGATAAAACCCACTCCAGGTGGGGGTGGATCCTCTTCCCTGCCTGGGTGGTGGCTGTGGCCAGCAGTGTCCCATCCCAAGCCAATAAACAGGATCCTCACTCCACATGGGGAAGAGCGCTGCTCGTCTTTGACCTTCAGTCCCTGCAGGTCCCTGTGGGCTCGGGCTCCAGCCAGACCAGACCCATACAGAGCCCAGAGAACCTCGGATTTCTGCAGGGAGGAGGAGGGCGAGGCGAGGGGCAGGAGATGGATTCTGCTGAGGGGGCACTGAGTGCGGAGCACCGCGATTAATCACCGGGAGAGGGAGAAAATCCTCCAGCTCTGTGGGGAGGAAGGGTTTGCTGCTGCCCCTGTCTCAGGGTGCCTGTGCCTCACTCTGCTTGGGGGCTGCTCCAGCCCCACTGATGCTGAGGCATCCCCAGCTCCCAGGCTCAGGTTCAGGCTGGGAGCACCCAGCTCCCCTCTCTGCTTTGCACCAACATCCAAACCCTCAATGTCTCATTAGCTCTGTTTCCTCATGCAGGTCTGCTCTGAATGGGAACAGAGGACACCATAAATAATAACTGGAGCACTGCTAGGGCCATCTGAGCAGAGGGCAGTGCCTGCTGAAGCCCATCCTCTGTGGGTGCCCTTGCTTGTCCTTGTCCTTTCAGGGTATCCCAGTATGAAGAGGGATGCTGCTCCTGCAGCTGCTGGCTGCTCCTGCTGTGGGGCTGCTCTTTGGTGGCTGCAAGAAGTGCTGGGGGTATTTTCAAGTGAACTAGTTAAGGGAGCTACTTAGCTGGGCATGGGCTTCCCACAGGTGTCTGTATGTCCCTGTCTGTCCCATCCTGGTCTTTTGAAGTATTTTTGATAACAATAAATGCAGGGAAAGAGGCTAAAGCTCAGGCTCAGTCAGTGCTAGTGCTGGGCAGGAGGGATGTGCACACCAGGGGACTGGGAGGGTGAAGGTGCTCAGCTGCACACAGGACCTCACCATGTCATCAGTACAGCTGAGCATATTTTTCTTTACATGTGGGATGAATTTGCCAGAAAATAGGTCTTTTACCTTTTTAAATATATTTTTTGAGACTAGAAAACAACTTGGCCAGTTATTAAGTAAACATTTGACTTTCCCAATTCTTCTTTTGCCTTCACCCAGGGGCTGTTTTGACAGTAGTGCAGTATGGCATACAGAGTTAGGGTTGATCTCTCTTTTTTTTTAGTTTCTTCTGTCTGTTAACTCAGTTTTTGGCTAAAAAATCTGCTCTGTATTTAAAAAGAAACTTGGGGGGAGGGATGGGCAGGAAAAGGTCTTGGTAATGCAAAGGTTTTAGTCTGGAGAACAAAGAAAATTTCAGTTATTTCATTTATTGGAAAAAACATCATAATCCCTGTGTGCTTTGGTTTGATCTGAACCAAATTCTATTTCCAATTCTAGTATCTGACTTGGGAGAAAAACCCCAACCCAAGAGCCTATAATAATAACTGTAATAGTAATTGTTGTTATTTTAAATTTTGGTACAAAAGTCCCTGGTTTAGGGGAGGGCAGCTGTTTCCATCAGCTTAGGAAAACTATTCACATGGTCAAAGTTAAGCACACAGCTAAATCATTTGAGGAACAAGACTTTCTGCAGGCAGATAAGAGCCTAATAACACGATGATGAGAGCCCAGCCTTCCACTGATAGCAGAAACTAATATTTGTGATGCAACAGTCTTGCATTATTCAGTAGTTAAAGATAATTCTAAGAAACAGAACAGCTTGAGAATTAGCAAAACCAGCAATAAAATATTCTTAGCTGACTCCGGGGGGAAGTAAATTGCCATGTACAGGATTTGCATTCATCTCAGTGTTTATTAAAAATGAGACAGTGCTGCTTTCCACACACTTGGCCAGAACAGTTCCACAGATCACTGGAGTGTGACCTGCTGGCCTCACTCAGCCTTGGGACCTGCTGAGGCCTTGCTAACTCATGGCATGTGTGGGTTGGTGCTGGGGTGAGAGTGATGGAGCCCCAGCTGCCCCCCTGGGCATGTCCCCTTGAGCAATGGCTGCCAGCATTAATTGCTAATTGTGCCCAGCATTAATTGCTAATTGTGCCCAGCACTTGCTGCTCAGCCTGGCACCAGGGTGTTTGTCCTCCCTCCCAGGGGGAAACCACCAGGGAAGAGCAGGAATGTTGGCCCTGAAGGAGATGTGCTGCTGTACACAGCAATGCTGACATGAAGGGTTTGCACACTCACAGCAGCACCTCCAGCCATGACTTTGGTCCTGCACTTGCAGAGAAGGTGGAGAAATACAACTGGGAGAAGCAAGCTCAGGTTTCCAGCAGGGCATCTGCTGGCCCAGTGCTCAATCATTCCTTAAGATCTTTTTTGGCCATTCCTGTTCCCTGGCAATGGGCAAGTGGAAGGGCTGGATGCCCTGATGCAACAGTCAGGGGTGGCTGATGTGATAGCAGCAAGTAAAGACCCCTGAATGTGTTGGAGTTGTGCTAAAGCACAAAGATCTGGTGCTGCAGGAGTGAAATTGCCACAGAACTGATTTGCACCAACAGCTCAGTGCAGCAGCAATGGGTCGCTTTGGGATGTGGGAAGAACCTGCACCCACTCAGCCATAATCCAAACAGCATGGGCCAGAGGGGAGGCATTCTTCTGCCTTTAATGGATGCAAATTTCTGCAGGAGCACCCAAGATCTCCAAAAACCCCACTGATTTCTGTGCACCTGGACTTACACCTGCAGCCAGACCATGCCTTGCTGGCTCACTGTGAGTATAGGAGCCACAAACAGTCACTGAGCTGGGGTGGACATGTGGGGAAAGAAAATGAAACAAACAAACATTAATAATAATGATAAAAATAATAAAGCAAGTGAGACTATTCAAAAGGGGGACTTTATTTTTTATTACACTGGAGCCAGGCGTCAGTGCGCCAGTTCAGCTTTGATACACAATAAATCAGCAAACCTGTCACTCAGTTTGGAAACCAAGATTGCAGTGGCACTAAAAACACATTGAAAACATTTACTATCTTCCCTTTTTTTTTTTTTTCCTCTTTTGTTTTTGGTACAAAAATGGTACAAACGACAATACAAAATATTTGTGCTGTTGGCGGTTACAAAAAAAGGATTTTGAACTGGGTTAACGGACGCAAACTTTTGCTTTTGCGCTTCAGCGTGAATACAGCAGAACAGCAGAAGTCTTCCTTGAGAACAACCACAGTCATGCGGGCTGCTACACAGCTTCTCCATCAGAAAGGAAACATGCAAAATCATCATTAAAATTAAAAAAAAGAAAAAAAAAAGTGCTCCAATTATACACCTACATGTTGTTGTTGTTGTTTTTTCCCTTATTAGGTTTGTAGCTTCAAGCACTAACTACATTATGTACACTGTGTGTGAATAGTTTTATGTGGGGTTGGTGTGGACTGGAAAGAACTTTTATTTTCCCCATGAAACCGAGTTAATTTGCGTGGGAGACACCTACGTTGTCTGGCTGCTGTTTTAAACACTTGCATTCATCGTGACACAGCATTTCCCCCCCCTCCCCCAGTATTTTTTTTTCACACTTAAAATGAAGAGCTCCAAAAGACATCACAGATAGAAGTTCTGTATTTTACCTTTAATAAGTTTTTTTTTTAGATTAAACAAAGTTGCAATCTTGGCATATTGTGTGGTACAGACGCTGCACTGACCGTTACCGCTCTTCAATGCCCGAGCGTCCACCCTACGTGAAGCAGTTACAGCCACCTCTGAAGGCTGGATTTGGACCTGACAATCCCTAAAAACCCACGGGAGGCAAACTCCCCATCACTATTGTACAACTGCCAACGGCATCGCCTGGTCCAACAAAAAAGGGAAAAAAATGGAAAACACAAAACCAGAAGCGAAACCATGACTAGAACGTGGGACACCTGGAACAGACCTGCCTATTTATTGTCATTAATTACCTGCTGAATCTCCTCCTTGCCTTGCAAAGCATTTCTGTGACTGATGCTGCTCCCAGTTTTAGGCTACATGAGAAACTGACCACCAGGACTGTGGGTCATGTTTTGCCAGGGGTGGCTGTGGGTACAACAGTGACATTGGACCCGCACATCCCTGGCTTGGGGATGTGCAATCCTCATCCTTAGGAGGTAGGGAGGTCACCACATGTGTCCGGCCCCAGTGCCCTGGGAACTCGCTGTCCCCATCCCTCAGAGAGCAGGGAGAGCTGTGGTGGTGTCCCCTGGCAGTGCTGTGGGGTAAAGAGTGGGACAGTGGCATTTTAGGGACAGGATACCCTCCACCTGCCTCAAAACAAGTCCTTCCCCACTGCCTTGGTACAGGGTACAAAGAGTGGGGATCACTTCTTCAAATAGTTTAATGTTTTAGTTTAGATTAATCAGGGAATTAGGACTCTGGTCTCAATGCATCAACCTCTCCTGGGGCCTCTTAGAATAAACAGCAACTGCAGGCTCAGACAAAGAGTTCTTTGCCTCACCACAGCTCCCTCTAAGTCACCATCACCTCCAGCTGCAACTGGTTGTCACTGTGTCTCACCCATGAGGATCAGAGGGGGACAGAGTGATGGCAAGGTCACCTTGTCAATGGGACCCTGTGGATTAATGTAAATTTTCTTAGCCAGGTTACAAACCACCAGTAACATTAGCAAGCAAAAAGGTTTGTAAAGTGATCTGTTTTCATTGCTGGATGTGCCCCTTGCTTACCTTCCACCGGTCCCACTGTGAGAAAAGTGGCCTGATGCGGCTGCAGCTACTTGTGGGGCTGTAAACCTCAGAGAGGGAGGAGAAAGGGGAAGAGGAAAAGAAGGAAGAGGTCCTGCAGAGGGAGACTGAACAGAACTGGGTCAAAACACAATAATCTGTTTGGTTTGATTTATAGGCTCGTGGGATGGGAATGGCTGGATTGCAAATGCTGCAGAAAAAAATATCTGCTGATTAAAAAAAAATTCGCCGATGGAAACAGGTTGGTTTATTTTTGATCACTCGAAGAGTTTTGTTTGACTTAGGTTGCATAAATTCTTGAAAACCTGAAATGTTTAGACAAGCTGAAGTCAGACAGCATCCCCTTCATGGCTAAGTGGCTTCTTTCCCCTCTGTGGAGGTGCTGATGGCCTGGAGCCACCGTCCCACGTCCCTGGCAGCCCTTCCCTACCTGAAATCCCTCATCCCAGCCACAGCCGCAGCAGATGTTAAGCACCAAGCGCTCTGGAGCAGGGATTGAGCTGCTCTCACAGGTTAGCAGTGCCAGGGGGATGGCAAGGCACAGCTTGCAGCAGAGACCTGGCTGTGCAGGATCCACACGAGCGTTCCAGGAGCCGCACGGAGCCGGCAGGCAGAGGCACCAACCCAATGGATGGAGAACCATCGGCATCACCCGGCCCTCGAGCTGAGTCCTCCTCCCGTGTCGGTGATGAGGCTACGGCGACGGACACCAGCAGCAAGAAACACCAAGTGCATTTTTATTATTCATTGTGCCTGTGCCCAGGCAGCTTCTGCAAAGGTGCAAAGCCCTGGTGGAGAAATATTCCAGCCCGTGGCTTTTCCAAAAGAAACAGGGAAGAATCAAGAGTGCCATGGGTAAGGAAGAGAGTCTCTGTGCCAGGGAACAGGGGCTGTGACGTTTGCCAAGAGTGGTCAAGAGGAGGGGGATGGCACAGGGCAGAAGCAAACCAAGACCTTCATGGTGGTCACACAACATGACTGAGTTCACAACGACGGAATGGGAATCTGGAAGAGTGTCAGGTGCTGCCAGCCCATGCCTGTGGTGTGACATCCTCACCTTGCTGCTGCCATTAGTGCCGTCCCTCTCCTCTGAGGTCCACACTATTGCCTCCTGGTCTCCTTGGGTGAGAGTGAGTTTGCTCTCCGAGCCGTGAAAGACAAACGGACTCATTGACTGACCGACTGACCAACCAAGACAAAAAGAAAGATCTCACCCTTGGTAGTTAATAACATCCTGGTAACGCTGAAGTCCCCTCGGGCAGACTTTTACCATATTCCACTTCATACAAGACACATTTCAAATGCTCATTAATTTACAGAAATTGCATTTTATAGAAAATATGATACAATGAAATATAAAATGCACTGAGAGCATTTCAAAAATCTATAGAGACGATCTTGCAGCCCAGTTTACCCTCTGAAAGGCGCCCACTCATCACCCCAAGCTCTCGTCCTCTCATTCTCGCTCTCATGTGCAAGCGCTCGCTCCCCCCGCCTCCCCCCCTTTAACTCTTAGCATTCAACTTGAGAATCAATAGAGATATCAAAAAAAGTGTGATTATCCCCTGGATAATCACCTTCCAATACTGTGCACATTCTTGGATTTAAAGGAAAATATATCTAAGCACTTTTACAAGTTTTAGCGAACCCACTGCAAAATCGTCTGCAGAATATAAAACACAGGTAATCCAAGATTTCATAGCACATTAATTAAGTGGCTCATAATCCATTAAATGTGGTTTATATTACACATCCATGCAGTCTAAATCATTTTACAAACATTAGACATAAACCCACTAGTCCAAATCAGTAAAGGAAAAATGTAATAAAAAAAGCTAATAACTATTTGTTATTGGTTAAACTGACCCTACATATAAACTAGGTAGTTTGCTACCATTTATAATACTGATGTTGAATTATGCCTGGATGCTGCGAAACCTCTTGCTTACTTGGCAATGCTTGAGCATATTAACCACAAGATACTTAACAGGCCCTCGTTGCACTTCTTCTCCAAAAAAACACATTTACTACAGATAGCAGCGCCTACCCATCGAATAGAAAGGACACACATTAGCTGAGTTACACGATGTTGTTGAGCTTTGGCTACTAATGCTCCAAGGCATTAATGTGGTACTAGACTAACTCCATACTTAGGGATGGGAAAAGTGTGGGTAACCTGTCCCTGTCCTTGGCACTGCCTCGGCCGCGAGCGGCGCCGCCGCACAAACCCTGCCTCAGCCCAGGAGAGCAGCACCGGTGCTGGGCATCCTCAGGGATGGGGGACACCACCACCACCACCATCACCACCTCCACCTCCACCTCACCCCGCCGGCGTGTCCGTCGCTCACGAGGTTGTGGGAGCCAAAACACGGCGATAGCAGAAAAACAAACAGATGGGCCTTTGGTCATGTCACCGTTTACTTCGTAGGGTTTAGGCAAGGGCTGTCGGAGATTTCTGTTGCAATAACCAAAGGCTTTATCAATGCTATAGTTCTATGCAGCTACATTGAGTGTGACCAGGGGCCAGCAGAGCCCTCTGGTCAGTATTTTGCATCTGATAACACTGAATTATATACAACATGATGACTAGTTCACCACCTGCTGAGGCTTAAAGATGGCTGTTAAGATTTTTGACTCAAAACATCTCCCCCCCTCCCCACCCCCCATCTTCTTCCACCCCAGAATGAGTCACCCCCTTAAAAAAAACCCAACAAAACAAAACAAAACAAAAAAAGGCAAAAAAGAAACAATCTCCACAGTTCCTTTTTGTTAACTCCTTCCCAGCTAGAACTGGCTTAGGGTCACAGGGAGTGCTGCCCAGGATGGTTGTATGTTTGTTTTCATCACTCCTGAGATTGAAGGGAATCTGACACATGCACCAAAAGGCACTTTCAAATATATATATATATATATATATTTTAAAAACAGTGCTTCTGTTCTAAGAAATTCAAGTTAAGACAGAGTGCCTTTCACTCTCTTTAGTCATAAAGCAGGTAAACGAGCAATATCCCAGCTGACATTAAAAAAACAAAAAAAACCCAAAAAGAAACCTGCAGCAGAGACAAGTGTTCATGCGAGACAGCTCAATATTCTAGGAAAAAAAAATACAACGGAAAAAAAGTAAAAAGAAAGAAACCTCCTATATCACCACTAAAAATAACAATACAGTCAGCAGGGGATATTAATTAAAAAAGCTGCCACATCTGTACAGTTCTTGCTCCTGCATCGGCTCTTTTCGTTAACGTTGTCTGTGGGTTTGTTGGTTTTTTTTTTGTTTCCTATACTTTCCTTCTTCTTTTTTTTTTAATTTTTTTTTTTTTTTTTTAATAAGATGAGGTCAGTTTAATCTTCCTCTCCTCCCCCGTACATGTCCGCCAGTTTCTTGAACCTGGGCCCCCAGTCGTTCAGGTAGTCGTAGTCCTGGTCCCCGGAGCTGGAGGAGTTGAGGGAGCTGACGGAGCCGGCGGTGGAGCCGCTGCCCTCGTAGTCAAAGACGAGCAGGGAGTCGTAGGGGGGGGCTGTGGGGTCGTTGTCTGCTGCACGCAGGCCCTGGGGGGGTGAACACAGGCTGTTAATGCCCACCATGGGGTTTGAGGGGGGCTGGGCTGGGGGGATGTTTGGGGTCCTCACAGCAAAGCTAAAAGGAAAAAATGATGGTCCTGGGGCTTCCCGGATGCACCTCCAGATAGAAACCCCAGCAGAAAACCCAATAAGTCACACTGTCCCTAAAAAGAGTCATTACTTCCAATTGTTTATTTCCAATGATCCATTTCTGGATCTGGAAAGCTTTCCCTCCTGGCCAGCGTGCCCTTGCTGGGGCTGCCTGTTGACATTTCCAGCTTAGCCAATGAAACAAAAACCAGCACCCTTCCTCTCCCGCCAATATTTTAATTCTGATAATCTTCATTCCTTTAGGAAAACAAAATTTAAAAAAATCACTCCCGGCAAAATTCTGCAATTAGGACAGACGTGGGGTGTGGAATCCTGGGCAGAGGGCTCGGGAGCATTGCTGCTCCTGTGCAGCGTGGGCAGCAGTGTGGGCAGGCCATGGAAATGGCCTCGGGATATGGAGGAAAAGAATTGCTTTGTTGCAGAGCCCAGCGCCAGGAAAAGCCGGGTGGAATAGCCCTGCAATAAAGCAAATGTTCCACATTCCCACCTTCAGAAGCCCTGGCCTCAGCCTGGGGAGATGGAACTGGTTTCAGCAGCAGGGGCGTGCGCAAGGAGAGTGAATCTTCACGAGCATGGGTGTATGTAAATGTGAGTGAAGGATGGGCAAAGGGACAGAGGAAGAAGGGATTTTAAAGATGAAAATGAGAAAAGCACAGCAGGAAATGCATGTAATAATAGAATTAAATGGCTGTAACATTTATTTTTCTGGCTTAGGAAATGGATGGTGTGCTTTGTCTCGGAGGAAATAATGCATTGATTGGTTTGTAACCACTCAATCACGCAAAACTAAAAATGAGATAAGAAACACCAAATGGATAGATATTTGTACAGGCAGATAAAGGAGCAGTAATCTAACATAAAATAAAGAAACTCTCTCTGATCTGAGTCTCTCTGTGCTGCAAACTCTTTGAGGCTTTACACCAAACAGAGCTTACGAGGAAGGCACAGACTGCTGATATAATTACAAGTCCAGGAGCCACAAATGGCTCATTCTGCCTGGGTTCTGAAAAGCATGGTGTTTGTGACACCCACGAGACAGAAATCTTGGGCTTTTTGCTGGTTCAATGCCTTCATTAGGCCAAGCCCTGCACCCTTTGCTCATACCAATCCTTTCCCTGGCTGGCATCAGATTTCTGGCCTGAGCAGTAGCACTGCTTGGTCCGTGCAGTCAGGGAAACCTGACTTTTGCTGGCTGCTCAAGCTTTGAGGACAGGACCCCCTACAGAACATACCTCATTAATAAAATCACCAATATCCCCTGGATGTGGGATTACTGGTCTTATGGGATACTGTGGTTCAGCACCAATAGGTCTTTCATCCACCCTTCTGACTCCAGGTGTCTTGTTCAGCACGTGATCCATGGTCTCTGGCTGCTGGAGCTGGCTTAAATCGTAATCCTGTGACAAATGGGAAGGCACAGTGTGAAACCCAGAGCTTTTCGTGCAGATCACCTGCTCACTCCATGTGCAAACAAGTCGAGGGCTCTAATTCTGTTTCAGCTGAAGTTTGATGGCAAATCTTATCCCTGGGTATGTAGCAGCACCTCCATCTGAATTACAGATGAACCTGACCTCTGAGCAGCTCATAAAATTGACCTCCTAAGAGTGTATCTTGTAAGTTAAATTAAGTATTTAAATACTTTCTGAATATTTCACAGCGTCTAAATATTTGGGATAAAACTCTGGCTTTTGTTTGTGTGTGCATAGGTGTATACATAATTTTTTTGACAAAATACACAATATAATGTAGAGACACAGTATTAGTAGACATATTATTGCAATTACATTTCTACAGAAGTAAAAACATTAGAAAGTGTATTGCATTTATGCATGCAGACCTTTCAAAGTAATTATGTTCTTTTTGCTTGTGAAAAATCCCAACAGAATAGGTTTCTATCACGAAATGAAAACCAGGTAATATTTCATTTAAAATGTATTCATGTAGGTAATGGTGTTTTGCTGCTTATCCTTTGCTGTTATTTTCAACGAATCCTTCCTAAAATATTTAAGCCTACTGTGTAGTTGCCTGAAACCAGATACTTGAGCTACTTGGAATGCTTAGAACAGTGCTTTGTTCTACCAGGAAAACTATCCTTGTGCTCAGATGGGGATGATTGAATCTCCAGGAGCAATATTTATAAATAACTTGACAGTAACAGGAAAAAAGAGAAATGTTAATTGCAAGGATTTTTATGTGGAACAAGAACTTTTCAAGGTTTGGGTACACTCCTGCTCAGAGTTTTCCATGGCAGCTCTCACTGGGCTTGCCTGCTCGCCACCGGGACCTTCTCGGAAGGATGTGCTGCAGTGGTTTTGGGGGATCCCTAAGCACTGACCTGGAACCATGCAGTCCAAGTCAACAAGCAAAAATCAAGCCATGACACATTGTACAGTCACATAATCTGCATGAACATCATATTTGAGAGTGTCCTGGGCTCTTTACTCGTTGTTTGGTAGGAGCAAAAAACCGATGACTTCAACACGAGTGACCAAACTTTGCTATTTTAGCTGAGGAATTGGACAGGTAGCAGTGGAAAAGCACATCCCAGGAGTGCAGGCCAGGGAAGTTTTCATGCAACATCAGCATTGGTGTCTGTAGGAAGAGCCACTGGAGGAAAGCTGACGTGTTCAGGCAGCCTGTGGCTCAGGGCTCTGTTACCCAGCACAGCTTTGCCACCGCGCACCGCATGGTGAAAGAAAATCCCCAAATCTTTTTAGACATTTCTCACAAACCATGTCCAGAAATTAAAAGAAATTAAAGGCACATTAGAGAGGATTAAGTAAATGCAGGGAAAGCCCACAGAAGATCTAGGTTCAAGCAAGCCAAGGCAAGAGACTGTAGCCACAAGGCTGGGCAGGGCAGTAGCTGCTGGCTGGTCTTATGAAGACCTCTGGTAAAATATACAATTTTAATGACTTAAGTAACAGAAATATGGCTTGAACATGAGTGTCAATGGAGTGATTTATAGTCCTTCTCCAGGAAGCTGCATAGTGGGTAGAAAAATCCCTGTGGCACTGGCCTCCTGGCATCATCCTGCTTGCACAGGAGGGTGTCCCAATAATATCCTGAATGTCCTGGACCTGCTGTCCCTCCACCACACCAGGGAAGCCAATAAAGCTGCTTGGTCATAAATAAAGGAACACAACCCTTTGCATGTATTTTACTAAAAATAACGTGGTTTCTGCCTTTTTTGAGAGTACAGATTGCACAGCTGCTCCTTGGCAGTAGCTCAGGGGCTCTTCTCACCTGATCCTCCTCTCCACCTCCCTCTTCATCATACTTGAGGATGTTGTCCCTGACGTCGTCCTCGGGGTCGATGAGGAGCTGCTTGGTGTGGCGCTCCTTCTCCCGGCGCTTCATCCACACCACGAAGAGCAGAACCATGGCTGCAACGGGGAGGGAGCTGGGTGAGCTGGGACCTCCTGCAGCACAAGGCCAGGCTGAGGGTGTCCTAACACCTCACCCATCCCTGCCCACTGCAGAGAACCTCACTGGCTGCTGGCAGGAGGAATAAAATGTTAACCTGTTGCATGGTCTAATTTTTAAAGGAGAGATCAGTGAGAGCTGCAAATACTGTGATAGATTCCCACTACAAACATTTCCTTAAGATCCATCACCGATGCTGACTGAGCTGATATTAATCAGGAGTAAAACATACAATCAAAGGAGAAGAAACCAGAAAGTGTGAAAACTGCAGCTTTCTGAAAATATTATATCTGAATCCTGAGTTTTCAGGATTAGATTTCCACCTTTTTTTTATTCAGGGACATAAAGATAGAGGGAAGAGAGCTGCAGAGAAGGAAACAGGTGCACATACCCAACATTTGTGCACAAGGGGCTGCTCCAGCAGTGTGGCACAGGTTCAGCCCATTCAGGTCATGAGCCCTGACTGTGACAGTCTCTGCTGTTTTCTGCAGTTGGCCAGGCAAGACTGATCTGGGGAGGATGCACAACACTGCGTCCTGTAATCCAATTTGGCCTCCCTCATATTCTTCTTTGGTCCATGAGGGAGGCTCTTTAGACTTCTGAGATCAGATTAGCCAGGACATTAGCACATGCATTTGGCCATCGACTTGGAAAGCAAATCTCAGATCATCTGAAATCCTTTCAGAGAGCATGGCTAGCTTTGCAGAACGAGGGAGAGCAAATCTGGTAGCACACAGCCAAGCTCCTCAGGCATCAGCATTTGCATGCCAGGCTTGGCTAATCTCTTTCAGCACAGTACCAGGGAGAGATGAACAGTTCTTGAATCATGAGAAACTCTTCCCTTAAACAACTTTACCCACAGGGAACACTGGCTCACTGCTCCGCAACCTTACCCTTCAAAGGGACACCCCCATCCCAGGGGCTGTGTGCTCCCTGTGAATTACTGCATGCAAGATTATCTGGGAACTCAAGTCTCCACTGACATAAGGCAGCCAGATCTTGTCTTCTTCAGGAACGTGTTAATACATTTGTTTTCATTCTTGTACTCAGTAGCTGCAAATAATGCCCTGAACAATGAAAGTTCAGCCTGGGCAGCTGCTGCAGCCACACCTCTCACTGCCTGCTCTCCCCTCCATTCTCCATGCAAGCCCCACACTGAGCTGCAATGGTGGCAATTTGCAGGAGAAGGGAGCAATGGATGGACAGCGGAGGTGGGAACAAATGTGCCAGGTTCATTTCACCTGGGTCAAACCTCAACTGTGCCAAACCAATGCAGCCAACACAAGCAAACTCAGGCAGGATGTAAGATCTCAAAGTTTGGTTTTCAGTTGAGACCAGACCCTGGGGACATGCACAGGCTGTCCAACTCGCAGGAGAAGGTGGTCAGGAGGATCCACATTCTTCCTCCCAGCACCAAAGTGTTTATACCCAATAGGAATTCAGGGAAGTGAGTGAAGAGGACGGACAGCTAATTACTGCCATTGTGTGCCAACTGGCACATGCCTGCCTGCCAGCTAACAGAATTGTTTTCAGATAGTTCAGCATTTCTTTAATGCTTATCCCAGATCTATTCAAGAAAGAAAAAAAGAAAAGGAAAGAAAATGTAACTCTCATCTGTAATATAAAACCTCAGCTATTTAGCAGACTCTTGAAGTCCTTTTTTCATTGTTCCTTTTCAAGTCTCTCACAACAAGATACCTGACTGGTCCACAAAGACAATATTATAATGGTTACTGGGGTTTATCTTTTTATTTCCCTTTTTTTTTTTTTCAAATGATACTTTTTCATGCACTTGTGGAAAAAACGATGCCATTAATGCCTTTACAGCTACCTTGGAAAAAAAAAAACACCTTCAAAGTGTCAATGGTGGATGTAGTGCACTCTCCTTCCTTTTATTCACTCTGCAGAATGGGAAGTGCTATTACTGCTGTTAGAACCATTTTCACTCTGCATGTAGTTTTCCTTGAAATCTATTGTCTTCACCCTTCACAATTTTTTACTGCATTGCTCTTCTAAATGTGTTATTTGTGCAGCTAATACCTCAGATAGCAAGAAGAAGAAAAAAAAACCCTTTGAGCAAAGGTAAAGGTATAAACTTCCTTCACAGGAGCAATCTTGGATCTGTCCCCTTGTTTCTTCTTCCTTTTAAAGTCATCCAACTTTGACCTGCTGACTCTAAAATGGACAAACAGCACAAGAAAATCCCTCTTCTGCCTTTTTCTAGGCTATTGTTTAGAGGTCATGATATGAAACACATAGAAAGAAGGCAAAACACTGGAAGGATGTAACTGTAAAACTGCTCATTGCAAATTACATTTTTCATCACTGATACAGTGCTTTGCAGCTCTCCAAGATAAAAAAAAAAGTCAATTAGAATTACAATGAATGTAAAAATAAGCTTTTGTAATAAAACCCGTAATTTAAAATGGGATAATGTATCTGAAAATGGAAAGAGGAATCTCTTAAATCAAATGTCCTTCAGCTGAAGTTAATTTCAGTCAATAGGATTTTCAACCGTTTTAAATTGTATTTTAGCACTGGATTTATACAAGAGCAGCAAAAAGAAGACCTGTGTTTAATCACCTCTGTGGCTCCCATGCAAACTTTGAGCCCAGGGGCAGCAGCAAACCTGCACAGCAAAAGGAGGTGGAGCTGAAGAACACCTTCATCTTCACTGAGGCCTCCAACTGTAGTGCCCCAAACAACCCCCAAACAACCACCCTGGCTGAAGGGAGCAGCCAAAACTGGGAATGTGGGGAAGGAATTGGGCACTGTGCCTGGGCACAGGGATGTTCCATCAGCTCAGCTGGGCAGGGAGAGGAGAAGGGTCTGCACAAACACCCAGTTCTTTCCTCACTCTCCATCCTGATCCAGCAGATCAATTACACACCAAAACATTCCCAGCACCAGTCCAGGATGTGGATGGAAGTCCAGGGGTGACCCATTCTCCTAATGTTCCATGTCATGTCCCCATGAGGTGACATTTGGAGCATACGTCGCTCTGTCTGCTCGCTGTTAAAACGCATTGGGGGTAAATATTAAATGTGATTCAGCACCATAACTCCCATTAGCTTTAATGAGAATCCCATGGATTCATCCTGTGTTTCTTGATTAATATTTACCTCATTGTTCATTTCAGTGCTTGTTTTTATCTATTCCTACTGTGCCAACTCCTGCTTGAAGTTATAATGATATAATTTTTACTTTAAAGTGTGCGCACACATGGTTATTGGTAATGCTCATGGAAGCTTGGGACTGAAGGCACTCCTGGGCAAAAGGGAGAGTTTTGCCTTGAGGAAAGGGATGGCCAGTCCTTCTCTGTGATGTATCCCCAGTCGTCCATAGTTTCTGACAAACTGGGAATCCTTCCTCTAGAAACACTCATAATCTCCCATGATCCCCCAGTCCAAGGTCATTTTAACAGCAATGGGAATAACTACAATTCTTCTTTTCCTTGGAACAACCAGAAAAACACAAGTTATGCACTGGCTCTGCAAGGGACTAGCCAGACTCTCAAAACCAGTGTATCTGGTACTGGGAACCAGTATATTCACAGCCAGCCAGACATGAGAGCTGCGGGAGAATCTGACAGAGAAATTTAGAAGAAGCCTTCAACCTTTTCCTGCAAAATTTGGATGATCCTATCACACTCACTACTTACAAGTTGTTGTCAGGTGTAATAATGTTTGCAAAGCTACTGGAAGTCTTAGAAAGACAGGTCTGACACAGGCAGAGCTCATTTTGCTGATGCTGCAGTGAAGGAAGTTTGAATGCAGATGTGTGAACCACCTCCACAGCCCAAGCTCAGGGACCTGCCCTCTGCATGGAGTTTGAAAAATACAAGCTATAGGAAAGAACAACAGGGAACAGGGAAACATGAAGAAGGTTAGATTTAGAGCAGATTTTGTGAAGAAATTCTTCACTCTGAGGGTGTGGCACAGGTTGCCCAGAGAAGCTGTCCACAGCCAGCTTGGATGGGGCTTGGAGCAACCTGGGATAGTGGAAGGTGTCCCTGCCTGTGATAGGAGGGCCGGGACAAGATCAGCTTTAAGGTCCTTTCTAACCCAAAGCAGTGTGTGGTTTTAGGCCAGGCCCTGTGGTACTCACTCAGTAAGATGATGATGCAGATCAGGATGGCAATGATGGCCCCCGTGCCCAGCCCCGCAGCAGCCACGGCCCCGATGGTGGTGCAGTCGCCGTTCTCGTCACACGGGCACACCTTCACCTTGATGACAGAGGTGTTGTACAAGGGGGGGTTTCCTGAGTCTGTCACAATGATGGGCACATCGTACACTCCTGCTTCCAGGTACATGATACGCAAACTGAGCTGGGCGTAGTCCCCTGGAGACCAAGACAGACAGACAGACAGATGACAGACACTGGTAGAGCCTTGCAGCCACACTTGTGCAGGCTTCTGAGCTAGAGCTTCTGAGCTAGAGCTTCTCTGCTTCTCTTCTGAGCCTTGCAGAAGAGGTTAGCAACAACACACCTGGGCAGGACAGCTTCAGACCTCTGTCCCAACAGTCTGGCCAACAACCAGCCTTGCTTTGCCAAGTACTGTGTGCTCTCACTGCTGCACTCAACTACCTGGATGCCATTTGCAAATCCACTTGCATGTGTTCAAAACGGCATCAAACACAAATAGGAACACATGGATAATGCTTCCTGAAGCTGGGCTGCCCCTGGCCACGTGTGCAGGTTCTGTACTCACTCACCCTTCCACCTCAGGATTTTGGGAACTCACTGATGACAGGCACAGCCAGGTAATCCTGTTGTGACTGAGCCCTGAGCTGTGAGGGAACGAGCTGTTGCCCCTGGTCTAGCACCCTCTGCCAGACCTCAGCGAGAGGGACCAGCACTGAAGCCAAAACCAGCCCACAACTCCACGATATTTTCCATTCTCTGCTGAAACTTCCAATAAGCAGAGCAATTAGGGCCATTTGTGGTTGCATGCTGCAATATAAAAATCCTTCACATACTGGTAATCTTCACACTTACCTAGCCCTCCTGGTTCCATGGTAAATTAAAAGGCTGCCTTTATGCAATTATGGCCAGAGAAATGAACATTGATCCTGATTGTGGCTTATGACAATTACACTGGAGGAACATAAGGAAGACTGATAATAGCTTTTTTCCCCTTGGCCATTATGGATGATTTATACTCTGTTCACTACTGATAACTGTTCATAATTATGAACTGCATTAAAAAAAGCCAAGTGCCAAGACTCTCAGAGTTATGCTGCAGGTCTGATACAAATCATTTCTGATTAACTATCTTGTCTATAATGTCAGCCGTAATGTGCTTTAAAAAATAAAAATCAGATAAAAAAAGTGTGAAAGTTTTGAAGTTGGAAGCCGCACGTGGGGCTCGTTAGCGAACCAGAGCCCAAATGTGCTCAGGATTGCCTGCCCCATTTACCATTGAGCCGTGTGATGGTCCAGTTCTTCCTCACTGCAGATGGCACACTTGGCAGCTCGAAGACGAAGGGCCCCACGTTTGGATCGATGTCAGCGTCCGCGGCCGTGATGTTGATGACATTGAGGTTTGGCTTCTCGCAGATCTGCGCCTCCTTTGGCAGCAGCTCCGGCGCGTTGTCGTTGATGTCGATCAGGTAGATCTGCAGAGTGCCCGTGCCGCTGGCGGGGGGAATTCCTGCACGGGAGACACGGACCAGTCAGCACCACCTGGGCAGCAGTGGGATTGGCAATACCACGGACCGACCCCCTCTCTGCCTTCCAGGTCCAATAAACCAGGATTTCCACCTTCCCTCTCTGGACCTCATTAGGGACATACTGCACTTTCATGGTCCCTTGCTTTGCATGGTATAAAACTTCCCCAAGCCTCCTAATGCTTTTTGTTTCCTGCAGAACAGGAGGTTGAGTTCTGCAGATCTGTAGCCTGCAGCAATGCCCCTAGTCAAACTAAAACTACAAGCAGGTGATGCCAAGCTTCTCCTGCAAATCTTGGTAATGGCTGTTTTGAAGAAGAAAAAACATTAGAAAGAGAGCTGACAAGAGGAAGAAGAGGGCTTGGAGGGACGAAAAACCCACATAGTGTAACTCATTGGTCAGCATTTATTGTAGCACTTGCTGGCCAGTTTTCAGCTTTGCAGACCATTACTCTGCTTCAAAGAAAGCCCAGCATGTCCCACATCCAGCCCCAGCTTTAGTAGTGAGAGGTCCCTGCTTGAAGCCCACAGTATGAGCTACCACCAGACCCACTGGGTGATGCCACTAACCCCCAGCAGCAGTGTTAGGTCCCAATACATAATTCCCCATCCTCTCCACGTCTGTCCCAACCAGCAGAGATGTCACCGCACAGCAGTCCTGGTCCTCCACCCCTTCTTGATGGAGAGCCACATTTGTCAGACTAATGACTACTCACACAAAGTAGTGTCTGCCCTGGCAGGAGAGAACAGCCTTCCCAGAAATGGCACAGTGTTTTTCATTTCTCTCCCCACACATTTAGCTCTGTGCTGGCCTGCCTCTGCCTGACTCTCTCGTCTGGCAGCACAGCTTCAGCAATTCTTTTTAAAGTTTGCATTTTCAGTCCTGGCCCTTCCTCCCAGTGCTAGATACTAAGCTACACAAATCACTTCCCCATCAGGCTTCTGCTTCCACAGACCTTCCTTCCTCCATTCTTTTCTCCATGTCTCAAGGGAGCCTCAAAAATTCCGAAGGAGCCCCGGAAATCCTTTTTTCATGGTTTCCACATAAGCTCTTCAATCATGGACTCTCATCCTTTCATCTTGTAAGCATGGGGTAGGTCTCCCTCTAAAACAATGTCTTTTGATCAGCCTTGAAAGCTTCCGGAGAGGCAGACAGCCCACCAGGATACTGGGGCTGGACATGAAAACTGACTTTTGGGACCAAACAAAGTGATTTTACTGCTTTCACATTACCCAGAGTATCTTCTGGGATAAAAGCACTGTAACCTCTGAGAGACTGAACACAAACCCTCAGCCCTGAGAGGCAGTAACTGGCACGTGGCTGAAATAACCTGCAATTGCTGCACATACAAATGCACTTCTGTTGGGCCATTGAGTATTGTTTGGATCAGAGTCCTGGTATTTTTGTTTCTTTGTACTCCTGAGTGCAGTTCTGGGGCAGTTTTAGGAGAAATGAAAAGTAAACAATTCTTTAAGTGGCCAAGTCCTACAAACTATGGAACATTTCACATTATTTCAGCTGTCTTATATGGAGAGAGCAAGGACATAGACCAGGTACTGATGTGCAATGAAGGATCCTTGGACTTTATCCTCAAGGAGATGAGGACTAAAATAGCACCACAGGCTCCAGTGGAGAAGCTGGTCTGATCTCTGAAATTAAGATTGAAATACTAATGACAAAAGGAAGAAGACAATACAACTTCTGCATCTACATTTAACTGATGAATTCTCCATCACTGCCTTTTTCACAGGGCCAGTGTCTGCATTCCCACAGCAAGGTACAAGCCAAGGTTTTAATGCTCAGCTCTTTGTTTCAGGAAACCTGCTGGAATATGACACATTTAAGTTCTCAGTTTCCCTGGGAGATTGGCTGAAATTGGCTGAGGGGTTCAAACACTGCCAGGCTCCACTCTTGTGTAGACACAGTGTGATCCAAGGGACTCTCTCCTCAGAAACCAGGTTAAAACCATGCTGTTGATTAGGATTCCCTTTTTGCCCTCCTTACATTGCAGCCAAGACTTTTCTTAAAGACAGTATCTGCACACTGGAGCCCAGGGAGAGAAAGAGAGCATGTCCAAGGAGTATTGGCTAAACTTCTTTATCATGTACTGAGAACAGCAAAAAGAACTTCAAGGAAAGAAGATGCTGCTGCTTCTTCAAGAAAGAGAGAAAAATCCCCAGCAAAACCCTTGACCCAAAGCTTTTCTTTGATGCTGGAGAACCTGGAACTTGGGAGCAATGTGGTAAGAGTCTATTAGCCTAGAAGAAACTTTAGCTGTTATCCTAAGCACTCTAGACAGAATTTTAAATAAGGGTTTGCTTTATGTGCATTTTAATGGCTGCAATATACCAGTGATAGATTAATTTTTCAGAATAAAGAGATTTATCTAGGCCCTCACTTTCTGAGCTGCTGAATGATGGATGTGGAGGCACTGATGCACTGCTGCATCAGCACCACAGCTAGGGAGAGGGGTTAACTCCACACCACATTGCACCAAGTGCCTGGAATTTGCAGGTCAGATGGTGAAGATTAGGCTGATAGGTTCAAACTCTACCACTGTGTCTGTGAACAGCCTTGGCCCACTCAGTTGACCTGTTTTGCTCTGTGGCTTTTGCAGATGAACACCACTAGACTCATTTGAGAATATTTTGAATTTCCCTGTCCTGGTTGCCTTCATGGAGGGGAAGCTCAGGATGGGGCTGTGGGATGAGTTTTACCATTCATGGCACAAAGAAGGGGCAAAATGCACTTCTTGGTACAGCTCCTCAGCACTGAAACTCTTCCATGAGTTTCCTTCACCCCTGTGACCTGGGATGCAATGATTGAAGTGATGCATGGAACCCCAGAGGGAGGAAGTTTTCATTAGCCCTGCAACCACCATTGAATCTGCTCATAATGACCATGGCACCTCCAGCCTGAGGGGTCACACAAACACTGCCCTGAAAGCACCTGCAGAGTATGAGCAATATATTTAGGTGCTCACAGCCAGCCTAGACTGAATTGTGCTGCTGAAGCAGGGCTCTGGTTTGAGTGCTCAGCACCCTGCAGTGGGAAATGAGGGTGGGTGAGGGGGAGGAAGGCCTTCTCTTTGTCCTGGGAAACTCCTGAAACTTTTCCAGATGGAGGAACTGAGGAATGAAATACCAGCATGGCCACATTTGGATGTGGTTAGCAAAATTTGTCAGTTCCTTTTAACCAGGATTAGGAAGAAAAAAGCAGAGCAGCAGCACTGGGCCACCTGCCCTTGAGTGAGGCCAGCACAGTTCTCAGTGCTGAATGGACCAAAAGCACAGAGTGATCTTCAATGAGAAGAGCAAACAGGGCTTCTCCAGGAGATCTGACTGGCCTGAGTGGCTTTGGTAATAAACACAGCAGCACCCAGATAATCTGATGATGGCTGCACATTTTAGGAAGGCAGTGGCCAGAAGGAGCCCAGCTTTTATGAAAGCCACCACAGTTCAACAGGTGGGCTTATTTTTAACACCCTCCTGCCATCCCATAAAATTATTTCTGGTTTCCTGATGGAAAGCTTCCTGAATGCTCTGCTCAGTGCCTTTGGGAGGATTACCAGGACCGGTGTGCTCGGCAGCCCCTGGAGAGCACATCCCTTTGACACTTTTTTAAGTTCAGCCTACACCGCTACACTGAACTCCCCAAATCAATTTTCCATTTGTCCTCCCTTTCCCTTAATAACACTCTCCCGTATACTGTGCACATTTAATTTACTCCAGCAATTTCCCGTCCCACTTTCACATTTTTGACCATAAAAACCTGGGAAAAAGATAACTTATACTGACAACTCTGTCAGGGCATCATTTCTCTTAATGCATCACATTAGAGTCTTATTGAAGCATGAACAATGTGAAGCCTGGGCTCACCGTTGTCAGCCGCCAAGAATGTGGCCTCGTAGACATTATTCTTAATGTAGTCTGACTCTCGATCAAGGACAGCAGCAGTAGTGATCTGACCATTTGTGGCATTAATGTTCAGCCAGTTTGCAGGATCTGACAGCTTAGAGTATCTACAGAGAAAGGAAATAAATACATGGCAGTCTTTTCACTGACATATCCTTAATATTGCTTGAAATACGTTTTTTTCTGGACTCCTGACCTGTGATTCAAAGGACCTTTGGATAACTGGTTTTGTTGACAAACACAATGCTAATTGAGTATCCGGTTTTTGACCTTTACAATTATTCAATTTTTCAATTACTTTAGTTTTAAAGGTTCTTCTTTCCACTAAGTGCCACTTACATGCCAGTTTCCTGCTGCTAGGAGAGGACATTTCCTGAGGTCTGTGCAGCTGAGCAGAAATGGGGTCTGCAATGACCACTGCATTCATACACCTTAATTAGAGGATGGATTCCTGCTCTCTCCTGCTCCTGACCTTGCTCTTCTGAAAAGAGGTTTTTAAAGTCAGAGATATTCCTGTTTTCTGCCCACCACTAATAAACAACAGTTTGGGAATACACACTGTCAGCCACCTTCCAGCTACTCAGTCTACTCACAGTTGTTGTCTATTCAGGCAAACAGCTGAGAATATGAGTTTTTTTTGGGCAAACTTTTCCCGTGTTCTCCAGATCACCGTGTCCATTTCATCCTTCTTACTTGCTTGTTTTCTTGCTTTTCTGCCTCCCAGTTTTGTGCTGTTTGAACTGAGATGGACCATAACTGTCCAACTGGAAGCTAATAAATGGCCAGACTATAAATTACTGAAATAAGCAAACAGAAACTGAGCTTATTTCACAGGTAACTCAGACCTGCTGACAGTTTTATATAATTTGTCATTAGATATGCAGGTGAGAGCATTACTGGCTTCTGTTGAATATCCCTTTCCAGAATTGGGCTGTTTGAAACAGAAACTCAAAGGGAAACTTGAGCTATGTCAATCCATGGGAAGAGGAAAGCAACACACAGCTGCACAAACTCCTGCCAAAGGAAAGAATTACATTTCATGGAGCTAGACTCTTTGGGATGTTTTCATTTCAATATCACTGCTGTGAGGCTCCTGCCCTTTCTCTGCTAAATGACCAGGGATCCAGTTTCAAAGCTGGCTTTGTGAATGTGTCTGTGGCTAATGAGGATAACCTGAGGTGTGACACTGCCCATGCCAAGCTGTGCATTACTGGAGATGCTCCTGCTTCCTCATCTTCTATTTGTAAAAGCTCTATTTCATCAAAGACTATTTAGAGACTGGAATTTGTATGCAAGGCTCTAGCAGCTGGATCAGCTCTGCAAAGTGCTTATCACAGATCTGTAGGTTCAGCCTTTTGGGTATCTTTTTTCCTAACTCACCAATGCCAACTGTGAAGTAAAAAATGAAATATCTTTTTTACATCTCACTTTTTTTTACATCTCACATTTTTTTTACATCTCACATTTTACTAAGACAGGACCCCAAAACCATCCCATTTTGCTTCCTGCAAAGCCTGGGAATTGGCTGTCCTGATGCAAAGGGAGAGAAATTGTACTGGTGTTTGGAAATGAGGAGCTGGTGGATGCACAAAATGCGTGTCCTGGAAGCCCTAGAAAGAAACAACTCAAGTAACTGGCTGTTCATACTCACAGGGAGACTTAGCAGACCCTACATATGCCCTGTGCAATGACAGGAACAGCAGGCACTCGTTTGGATTACAGATCACCCCCCTCCAGGTTAGAGGGAGTACTCAATCACAAATGAGTTGTTCTCTCCTCTGAAAACCAGCCTTGGTACAGACATCAGGGAAATAAAGACCCTTCAAAGGCCAATATTTCAAAAAGAACATAAGAAAAATGGGCTTGTTAGTTAGGATGGTCTCTTTCCTCCAAAGTCACAATGCCTGTCTAAAGACAACAAGATGAGGCAGTGAATAAACTACCATTTTCTAGACCCGACAGCTCTGTGCCAGGTGAAATATTTCAAAGTCTTCCTGACACAAAATGTCACAACTGATGCAAGTTTAAGTGGCCTCAGCCGTGGTCACGTCGTGTACTCAGGTTTTGCCAAAAATACCACAGCTCTTACAGACTGGGAGCAAAAAAGAAAACAATTTATGTGGATGTAAAAGTATCCAAGAGCAGGAAATGCATTTCCTGTCTGCACAGACGGAGCTGAAATAGTTGTGAAAGTGTCACAAGGACTCATTCTCACCTACACTTTTCTGCCAATTATTTCCTGCTGGGAAGGTGTGTGAGCTGGGGTCCTGGACCCTGGATTCAGTCCCTGCTCTGCCCAGGTGGGACAAAACAGAGTGAGTGACACCCTCTTGGTCACAGCATGAACTAAAAGTGATCTTAAGATGCTTGGATAGAAATCTGACTTTTACAAGGTTAAAATTTTGCCAGCTGAATCCTATTCACAGGGAAAGCAGCTAAGGAGGAGTTTATGTTAGGCAGGTGCTCTGAAGAGAAAGGGAAAGCTGGAACAAATTGCACCTACTGGGAGCAGGCAAGGGGAGCACTGGTGAGATACAGACCCAGTGCCAATGGCCTGTGAATGGGCGTTTGACTGCTCAGGCAATACTGAACAATTTGACACTTTAAAAGCCTGCCCAGCAGCTGTTTGCAACCCCACCAGCCTTGCTGTGAACTAGCCAACAGCTCCTCTTGCACTGTGCTTTTAAGCAAGGTTGAACCTAAATGCTGTGGAAGCAGCACAAGGCATGATTAAAAATCCCAGCCACTCCCTTTGAAAACCCAGGCCTAGCCCTTTCTATGCCTCAGTTTCCCCCCACAAAACAGAAATAACAAAGATGCCTTTTTCTAAACTTCTGTGTTTATGAGGTGCATGAACCGCACAGGTCGGAGCACCCCGGGTGAGGCAGAGCCAAAGACTGGGTACCAAGCAGCCCTGACCTCTGTAACAACGCAGAAATCTGCTTCATTTGAAGGTGTGATCTGCCCCAGGCAAGCCAGCAACACAGGATCCAATTCTGTCTGCTCTCCTTGGCCCAGCTGCTCAGAGCCAGCCTTACCTGGAGCAGGGGCTGTGAGTTTACAGACTCGCAGGACACTGTGCAAGCGCTTGACTGCAGGTGCCACTCCCTGCCAAGATCTCATTCATATCCCACCAGCCAGTTTGGAAATCAGCTTTCAGCTGCTTGGCTCCCCAGACTCGTGCAGCTGAACCCCCCCAGCTGGCAGGGGAGCCCCCAGGTTGCCTGGTGTCCCACCTTACTGCCTGCTGCATGAAGCGATCGGGATCCACCGCCGAGAACGTGGTCAGGACCGTCCCCGTTGGCACCCCCTCCTCCAGCCTGATCAGCTTGTGGTTTGTTGGGAAATACGGAGCCTCGTTGACATCTGTGACTGAAATGGTGACTCCTGCTGTCGACTGGAAGGACATCTGGATGCCACTGGCCAAGGGAGCTTGGTTTGATACCATCACTGTCAGCATGAAAGCTCTGTTCATCTCGTAATCAACTGCCTAAAACAAACAAACAAGCAAGTATAGAGCCAAGCAGAGAATAAATTCTACCTTCTGGCTGGAAGCTGCAAGACTAGAAGGCAGATGATATCAAAGTCATTGCCTCATCTTGTTTCCTCCTGAGCTCAGTTCTTTTGAAGGTGTAAATCCAGAGCAACTTCAATCCAGTGGAGGATTTGGCCTTCCAGTTTTTAGAGGGTCAAGTAGTTTAAAAAAATCCACAAAGGAAAAACTGCAAACAGCAGGGAGCATTTGCCCTGTGTTTTGTTCCAATGCTAAGTACTTTCCAAAAGACAACCTGCCTGTGAGAGTTGAGCATCAAATGAACAAACCCACCCAGGGCTGCTCTAATGCAACAGGTGGAGCCTGTTCAGAGGGATGGGACGGGCACTTAGCAGTGCCATTAGCACTGAAACTGCTGACTGTGGAACCAGGATAGTCTCTGTGGAGTCATGAGCCTGAAGGGCTCTTTATTTTCCCTCTTAAATGAGTTTATAAGCAAAGGTGGATCTGCCAGGAACAATCCCTGGTCAGGTTAAGCAGGTGGTCCTTCCAGTGGGACCTCTCATCCTCCTGCAAGGCACCTCGTGGTCTCTGGAGGTTGCCTACAGCTCTTACAGCTGGGTTTTGCTGCTGGGAGGCCACAGATCTCTTCTCAACACGCACATGAAGACAATGTGTCTGTCCCAGGAGCCAGGCAGAGTGAAAAGCCTTTGCTGGCACGACTGACTGAGCCCAGTATAATAATAATTTCTAAACCATCCCACTAATTATGATGAGGGAAGTCGCTAATCATCTGCCAGGGAGGCTTGAGTTATGCAGGATCACACCTCTGCTTGTTAAAAACTGCTTTGCCATGATTTATAAATTTAGAAGCATATCCATCCTCCCTAATACCTTCTGCAGCGCTGAGTCTGCAGAGCACTCACTCAGGGTGTAAAACGCCACAGCTACACCGACTTGGACAGGGATTTACAGCAGCAAGAGCTGCCTGCCATGTCCTGTTTAAAACCCAGTATTGTCAGGAGGGAAATCAAATCATAGGAGCCTACACGAGAGAAACAAATTTCAGGGGCAAAAGGTAAAACAGCGGAATCTCTACTCGATTGAAGTGCAAATGTTCCTGATGCTAAATGGCTTCCTGACAGGCAGGGCCAACATTTAATAAATAAAAGGAAGCATAAAGATTCCCAGTACACCCACCCGTGCTGACTCACGGACTTGTGCTGCATTCAAAACCAATGCATGGTAAAAGTTCCCATTTAAACACTATTCAAGGCCTTGAAACAATTTGACTAATGCATTTCCTCAATTTCTTTTCACACCCCCTCTAATTTATATTCCCCCAGTTTTCTTTTTTTTTTCTTTTTTTCATGCTGCTGTGTTTGCTAGGCTGTGTCCACAGCCACCCTGCCTCTCCCTCCCCAAAGGGGCTCAAAGGCAGCTGGGGGCTGAGCAGCTCCATTGGGAATGATGTGGATAACTCCCTGCTGCTGATGCTCAGGACACACTGACCATGCACAGCTCTGCTAGGATGTGGCCTGATATAAAGTAGTGGGGTTTTTTTCCCCCAAAAAATGTAGGGCTGCTCTCTCAGCTTCTTCCTCTTTCTTCCGGTTGCAACAAAATTTGGGCTGTGGAAAAATTGTACAAGGAGCAGAGCTGGAGCAGGATCAGCCACCCCAAAGGCTGTCTAGGAGGCATCAGTGTCACCAAATAGTGTCCACCACACTTCAGTCTGCAAGACAGAGCTGATCTGCTCATCTCTCCTGTGTCTACTGAATCCTATTTCACACAGTTTTGTAAAAAAAAAAAAAAAAAAAAAAAAAAAAAAAAAAAAGGTTAAATCAGGAGTCTGTGCTGTCCTGACAGTTTGGGCTATTGAACCACATGAGACAGCAGCCCCTTGCAGCCAGACACTGTCCAGCCCTAAGGCAAAACTTTTTTCACACCTTAATAAGCAATTTTAAAACTGCTTCCTTAAACTGCCTCCCTCTGAGGATAATGGAGCACAGAGCACTGTGTGCTCCTCAAACCCTCACTCCTTCCACCTCCATGCATCTCACAGGAAATGTTGTATACTGGTCATTTGACTTGGTTTTAGGGACACAGTGGCATTGCTGGGTTTACAGCTGGACTTGATGATCCTAGAGGTATTTTCCAACCAAAATGATTCTTTGATTCTATGACAGCAGGATCCTGAAAAAGCCCACAGAGCTGCTACATTTGAACAAGGACATGTGGGACTCTTGCCTACTTTTCACTTTCATGTCCAAGAAGCCCTTGACATGGAATTAAAAAGCAGCACTTTTGCAGGTACTCCTTGCTGGATGTTTGGTGTGTGATCTGGCTGTGAAATATCCCCTGGAGATGCTGCACATCCTCCTCCTTCACGAGCACCTCCAACCTGGCTGCAGCAGAGCGATGCCGAGGGCTCGCCACGTGTCCTCCTTTTCTTGGGGTACTTTTAACTGAAGTGAACAAATTTGCCTGGTGTTATAGTTGAGGCAAATAATAACTGAAGCTTCAGCAGCATCTCCATTATAAATCTGCAGCTCTGATCCATGCAGAGTTTATAATAACATTTCACTTAGCTGGCTGCCACAGGGCAGCCACTGCTGCTCTGGGAGATTGTCTTCGGACTCTGCGGTGTCTCATCTGAGTGGGAAGTTCTCTCTGCCCTTGATCAAGGCTTTCTTTGAAGATTGGGGTCTTGCAAAGTTATGGAAATGGTTTGGAAAGGCAAGAACAGAAAAGGGAAATGTTATACTTTTGGTGATCACACTGGAGCTACAGATGGGGTTTTGCTGAGGGCAGCTGCAAAATGGCCCCATGAGCATAATCTGAACTCCAAAGGGAAATCTGTCTTGGAAGGATTTCTGGCCCTCCATTTCAGGCCCCTAAAATGCTGCTGAAGTGGGATTCTGCACAGAGCCTCTCTTCCTGTGCTGTTGCTGTCACTCCTTTGCTTGCAGCAGGAGTTATCTCTGAGTGGCTTTGAAGAGCCACGTGAAAATCCAGCCATGTAGGGTCTGTAAATAAATGGTTCATTACTTGACTTTAATTTTTTACCTGTGTTTTCAACCCACATCAGTGATCAAACCAGCAAGAGACTGCTCCAACACAGCAAAGACCTGACTGGCCACCCAGTCTGATGAGAATACATCCCCCAAATCTTTAAGCATATTCACTTATTAACAGAGAACAAAATATTTCAAAGAAGGTGGAATCCTAAGAGTCTTCCCTTCTTCACCATGAAAATTTAATCACAAGCAATTTCACTCATTCTCCTTGCTGAAAATACACCAAAAAGCCTCCCAGACAGATAGGGGTAGGGAACCCTGGTGTCCAGGAGGATCAGGTGAGGTGATGTAGTGAAGAAATCCAGTGCAATTTCAAGCTCTGAGCTCAGCTTGATGAGATCAGATTTTCATGTGGCTCTCTGCTTTGTGATCACTGTGGGTTACACAGCAGTGGAAAATCAACACCAGCATCAATGGTGTCTTGACAAATCTGCCCTGCTTTTTGCCTGCAAGTTGTGAATAAGGGATGGTTCATCATGCACAAGTCCTTGTGCAGCAGTGTTGATCATGCAAATCCCCTGTTGTTCACTTTGATGTGCCTTTAAACTACAGTCCTGACGCTTTGCAAGATTAAGAATAAGGGGTCCTCCCCTACTTGCAGTGAAAATGTTGGCATTTTGATTTCAGACTGGCTGCTGACGCCAGTGGAAGTTAAATTTTTGCACTTTTCTTTGTTGAATATTTTCTGTTTAAGAAGAAAACATACAATTTGGATCTGTGTATACTTACACACATATATGCTACCATATACACATGTCTAAGCTTGAAGAGGTTTCATAGGAGGGCTGTCAACCATCATCACAGAGCAATAAAAAATGATAAATAAGAGGACCCTGCTGAAATATCACGTGGCAGGTAGGATGATGTGTCCCTTGAAGTTTCAGCAGAGCAGCATCTGCAGGCACACACGCACAGCCCAAGTGTCAGGGAACAGGACAGGCTCACATGTTCCTGCCAGTGTGACCTCACTGGCATTTCCTTCCCTTCTGTTACCAGAAAATTCACTCCTCCTGAGATCTCTCCTAGACCTCTGCTTTCACAGAGGATCACCTGACTGACCCAGGCAGTGAAATACTGCCCTTGATTCACAGCAAACAGGGGCTTTTCTGCCTCAAGAAGGGCAGGGCTACCCAGCCCAGGCTCGTTCCCTCTTACAGAGCTCAAAGAGCAAGGAGAAGCAGGAGGTGGAGGTCAGGTTCTGGTGCTGGGAATCCCTTCAGCATGTGAGACTTTTTGAAAGTTTATGGTGGGCTGGGCTGAGCTGGGAAACCCAGAACCAGTGCCATACACTGGAGAATATTCAGGACTCCTACACACAGAGAGATGGGAAACAACAGATCCAAGCACTCATATTTCCAGGCAGGGAAGGCACGAAACAACTGCAGGCTCCTGGCAATCCCTGCAGCTGTAAGGTGACAAAACCAGTGTGCTTTGGCTTACCTTTACCACGGTGACCATGCCCTCGTTGGTGACGGGGTCGGTGCGGATGGTGAAGTGGCCCGAGGGGTCCCCGCTGATGATGCGGTAGATGGCATTCCAGTTGGGAGAGTGGGGCTGGTCCCGGTCCAGCACCGTCAGGTTTGCCACCACTACCTCCACTCTGTTCTCAGGCACTTCTCCTGAATACTGCAAAGGAAAGACAGGGGTGGTCATGGTGGTTTCTGTCCATCCTCACACCTCCCTCCCCTCTCCCCTCCATCACCGTGCCCACTGGGAAGCCAGTCCGTGAAGAGGACCATGGAATTATTTCTAATGAGCAACACATCACTTTCTCACATCACTTTCTGCTTTTCTGTTGGAACCCTGGTTACTGAGAATGTTAGACTTTCTTTGCTGACAGGCACTGACCCCCAAGAGAACACTGCAATGCCTTTCCACTGCTTAAGCAAGGTCTGTGAAAGAGGTGAATGGCTCAGATATTCCTTGCTTTACTTCTGTAAAATGCCCTCTGGGATTCCAGTAGGTTAGATTTGCAGAATAGCTTTCTGAGCTGCTTCCTTGATTTGAAATCAAATCTCAAGGCAGATCCATAGCTTGGTCCTCAGGTTTGTTATGAGGAAAAGGCAAGACTTTACCTATTTTTTCCTTTGAGTATTTCCCCAAAGCCTAACTTCCTGTCTCAGCCCAAAGGAGAACAAACCCACTATTGCACAACCACTGCACAAGATTCAGCAAATGCTCCAAGGAATCCAACACAAACCATTCCTGATATTCTTGCTCAGTTACAGCAACCAGAGAGTTAATTGTCAACAGCAGGGGAAAATGGCAGACTGAAATGCCTAAATTTTTAAGGATGACTATCTCTGTTTATCCCAAGGTATTTTGCCTCACTCAGATTTCAGTGATGGCATTTTATTGCTTCTTCAGTGATTTTACTTCATTTTATTTCTTTCTTGCCCCTGATTTGATTTTGTCTCATTATTTGAAGTGTTTTGTGTGATTTTGCCACAGCCTTTCCTGGTGTTTAATTCTCTCATTTAGCACTGATTTCCATGGAGCATGTCCCGTTCAGGCACATCCTGACACATTAACTGCATTCTTTTCTGCTTTCCAGTCCCTGATTTATCTCATGGCTGATCAGGGATCCTGGCCTGTGAATACTTCCAGTGTTTGGGGCTCAAAAGCTGCCAGTAAGACACATTCCCAAATTTTCAACTGTCCTCATGTCTCAGCACTGCCTATTAGCAGCACTTGCAAATCAACACTCTGATTGACATATGGCAAATTAAACACTGGGGAAACGCTGGGAGCGGCTGGCTCCAAGTCTGCAACTGAAATTCTGGCCCCAAACTGCAGGAGCAGAGCACTTCTAAAATCTGGCCTTTGGTGTGCACAAATGCCAGGTTGTGTAAATGATAATAAATCATTCCTTTGTTAGCACAAGAGTGCATTTCCCCTCCTAACCCATCCCCATCCTTTGGCATCTCTCCGTTATGGATGCTTGTATTTAGTATATATTATTTCACTGCTGACAGCAAAAATATTCAATCTGCCTTATGCTAATGTAAATTTAAATTTGCCCTTTAGTGGTATCCTGAATGGCATCTTGCCCTCTTTTCTGCTATGCACCTGTCCTAAACAAGTTTTCATTAGTGAATGCAGATGGCATCTCTTTCCAGCCATGCTGAGTGGTGGGGAAGAACAGTGGGAAGCTGCAGGATAATTCTTATTCCACTACATGCTACAGCTCTTCTTTTCTCTTTATTTCCCCTGATTTCACTTGTACTCTACCCATTCTCTTGCCCAATTTGGAGTCTCTGCGGCACACAGCTTAAGCAAGGGAAATATATGGAAATTTATCAAAAGCCTCTTGAAAAATCCATTAGATTATGTCATATGTACACTCTACTATCAACCTTGTCTGAACTGAAGCAGCTTAGTTAAACAGGATCATCTCTTCCTAAATCCACACTAGTTATTGCCCATTACATTAAATTAATGTTGTATGGCATGGCAGCAGTGACAAGCTGACGAGCCCCCAGTCTCTTTTAGGCTGCACTGCTGACAACAAGGTATCATATTGTAATTCCAAAGGAGTTAAACATTCTGTGAAACCATCTCAAATCTTCATCCCAGGACCACAGATTTCATCTGTCATTCCTAGGCTAATGCCCTGCAGAACCAAACAATTAATTCATCAAGAACAAACCATCAGCTGTTTTTAACCCATTTAAGAGGGTCAGTCCTATGTGATCCCTAAACCTCTTCAGCAGGTCACAACCCAGATGCTGCCAATGAGTTTGGATTACAACTAGAAGTCCCACACAATAGATTTTACAGCAGCTCCTCTAGCAGCCATCACAACACCTGTTTTCAGCCCACAGTGATAGAGCTAACACATTTTAAAACATGAGGTTATATAAAAAATTGTAAATACACAAGCACATGCCAATATAAAGCCTGGAGGAAGATCACAGCAACCTATAAAGCTTTTCCACTGGGGTGAAAACCACAATGCTCAGCACATCCTGGGCAATCCAGGAGTTCATCCACTTGTTGTTGACCTCTGTTAGGTACAGTTAGGAAATTATCAGTCCTAAGCAGAATTGAGAGTGGATACTGCTTACTGTGCTTATAAAGCAAAGTATTATTCTGATGAGAGCAGAGCACCTTCACTGGAATCAAAGGAGCCATCCAAAGCTATTCAGGGTAAAAAAGCAAATCTTGGAGAGAAGTGCCATGAAGAAAAGAGTAATTTTCATCAGCTACAGATCAGCAGCTACTGGGAATTCAAACTGGAGTCTGCCTTTCCTCCCTCTCACACTCCCCCACTATCATTATTATAGGTAAATGCTGTAATGTGTATTGTCCACAATTGTCTTTACCTTTAATAAAATTAAGTAATGACATTAAATTACACCTGCTAAAGGAAAGATGGCAGCTCAAAGCTACCCACACTTCTTTAATGTCATTCCCTCCCTACCCTGGAGTAATTCAGGATAATGAACATCTTTCACTGTGCTGCTTTCCAGCATTCCCTCTGCTCTAAGTTCTCTTTCATAAGATTACAATTGATTTTCAAATAAAAAGAAGCATATCTATTCAAACAAGGTAAAACAATGGGCAACAGAGGAGCTGCTGGAGTAAACACAAGATTGATAAAGCAGTGCTTGACCTATACCTGTAGTATTTACTCATATTCCCCTGTATTTCATTTAGCTTCACTTTCAATTGTTGCATTTGAAGTCCTTGATTTCCAGAAAAATTTTTAAAGACCACTCACAAGGATTTCTCTGGCTGATTGTTACACACTTCCCTTCCCTTCTCAGATAAGGATTTCTTTGTCATGTTCTTAAATCCTTAAATTCTGTGGGGTATTTTTTTCTTCCCCTCACATAAAGGCCTGTGCTGGCAAAACTTCTTCTCCCACTCCTCTTGAGCTGGCCCCTCTGAAGTTATGCCTTGCTGAAAAGGAAATAATTCATTCTGATTTTTTGCTGGTACTAAAATTGGTTAATCCCAGAATTTGTCTTTCATGTCATTTGGACCTGACAGCAAATAAACACGCAGACAAATATCATTGCAGAGGAGAAAGGGATTGATGTGGGGGACAAATGATGAATTCACACCACGACTTGACTTTGTGCAATAAATCTGGAGTCTGGGCAGTGAAGCCATGCACAGCTGAGTAAAACCAATTAGCTACTGCAGCCACTCCTAGGGAGGTGTGGGATTGAGACAGATGAACACAAAGATAATTATTCAGGCTTCCTTCTAAAGGGAATTCCTTTTTTTCCAATGTTCTTACTTCTTTCCCTGGCTGGTTTTGCTAAAAAGCTGTGAAGGCAAAGACTTGCTCAAATGAATGTCTGCAGGAAAGATCTTTCTGTTGCCTCCAAGATTCGCTAATGATGACACAACATTTGTCCCAGGCAGCAGTGCTTTATGAAGGCTGAGTTGCCTGGACAAATAGTGTTTCATGACCTATAGCTATGGATTAACAGAACAATAAGGGCATCTCAGTCCCCCTCAGAAGGGCATCTGAGCCCCTCCCTTGACAGATATGACTGCTGCAAAGTGCTGAATCTTCTCTCTAGGTCCCTTAGGCTGGGAGAAACTGAAATGAGAGTGAGTGCATGTGGTGATGGGGAGTCCCATCCCTCCCCAGTCCCTGCTGCCAGCCTGCCCCATTAGGAGATGAGGTGATGTGCAGCCAGGGAGCCCAGCACTCAGGGGGCTCCACTGGCTGAATAAAACCCACAGCTCCTCACGCTTCAGGGCACCCACCCAACCCCATGCTGGCATCCCAGGCAAGGCTTTACCTTTTCTGCTAGTAAAGATTCTTGAAAAGCAGGAAAATTAATAAACAACTGTGCTCTGGTTGCAGCAATCTGTGAAAAATGGTTGGGGGGGGAAGGAGAAAATCTCCTAATAAATCATTAATTGTGATGTGCCTGCCCAACTGCAGCACAGGAACAAGCAAATGCCATCCTAATTGATTGCTTCTTATTCCATCTTTATAGGCCTGCATTTTTTATTGTGTGGGTTGAATGAGCCCAGAGGTGTAAAAAACCTCTACATTGTACTCTGTGTATCTGCCAGCTTGATATTTAGATCAATAACTCTCTTTCCCAACCCCACCCCCCCCAACTCCTACTACTGGTAATTTAGCTTTTCTTCCTAGCAGACTAATTGCTGTTTTCTTAAGCCTTACTATCAATTCTGTGACCTTTAATTTCCAATATCATTTTCTGTGGGGATGGCTGTGCTGGGCTGTGAGTTATCCCAGCCCTCAGCTGCTGTGACAGTCACAGAGACTGCCAGGGTCTCCCTCCTCTGTGTGCAAAGGAGACCATGAGCTTGCTCAAATCCTCACAAAACCCTTGTAAAGTCAGCCTTATTTTGAAAGCCAGGCTTTGAGAGGCTAATTTCTGGTTTTATTAAACTACTCACTCTGGTGAGGTCTTGAGTGATGACCACTGATGTCATCACTCCTTTTTGAGGCTGCTCTGCATTCCACCAGCTAGCAGCCCCTCCATAAACCTCTGGGCTGCTGCTTTTCCAGGTTCATGGCCACAAAATCCCCTGCACTGCAGCATCCCTGCTTAAGCCTCACATCCACATGGATTTACTCCACAGTCCATCCATGTATGCACTCATACCCAGCCATCACAGTGCACCCTTGCAAAGAACTGCCCAAGCTGCAGGCACTGCCTTGTGGTGGTCAGGCAGGAGTCAGCCTTGCCCAGCCCACTCAAGGAAGTGCATGACAATGAGCTCACCAGCTTTGAAAAGATGCTTTGGAAGTTTTGCCTGTGTCCTCAGCAGTTTGTGCCATTAAAGCAGCTCACCTGCTTGCAAAGGAGCCCTCTCAGTTCTGAGCATGGTGTGGTGCAGACAAGGCACCCACCTGCTCACAGGGAGATTGTGCAGGAAGCTTCAGTGGTGCTCAGCGTGGTCTCCATGTGCTGGTTTCTTTTTCTTTGGAAGAGTTTGAAAAACAACAGCAAGCCTTAAAGTCTGGCACTTCTGAAGCTGATCACAGGCTGCAGCACAGACAACCTCTGTCGTGCTCCTGCCACAAGTGACAGCCACTGGCTTTACACTTTACTGGTGTCATTTTTTCAAAATCTCAGGTAATGACTAACTCTGGATCAATATACAAATTTTACTCTTTGAATATGAAGACAAAGCTGGAGCAGGGGAGAATAAAGCAATACCCTCTCTTTCAGAAGCAGCAAAAGAAAACCCTCTTCAGACTCCGGTGTGAGGAAGGAACATGTAGGTTTCACCTTGGTTCAAAGACTCTTTGAGAACTTGCCAGGAGTTCAGAGCACGTAATAGTAAAAGGATATTAAAATAAAATAAGTAGTTTGCATATCTAACAAAGAGCACTATTTTTTTTTTCATTATCAGATGTTATATTCTTTTGATAGTATGAAAAGATGCTGTAGAAATGATGACACAAGACACCATTCTGCTGCAAGATAACCATTTCCAAATAAATATATCTTAAGAAATGAGATTTGAAGTTTGCATAGAAATTTAGATATTTTATAAAAATGCATTACAACACAAAGGAGCTTTTTACAATGTTCATATGAAAGGTTTAAAAAGAGATTAAAATTATGCCCTTGGAAGGCATATAGCCTTGTCAAGAAAAAAAAATTCTACATTAACCCATGTAGGAAAGTTGTACTTTATCTCTATTTCAAAGGCTATAAAGAACCACTTTAATCAACCTACTTGACTTTGGGGACTTGCACATCTCACTGAAACTCATGAAATCTGGCATAGTGTGGTTTCCAGAACACAAAAGCCTTTAATCCGTAAACCGACACTCTTGTACATTCAAATCCTGATGCTATCTCCTTGTTAGGAACAAAAATTGTGAATTTATCCAAAATGGGATCTCATCTCGTCTAAATGATGTAGCCTTTGCAACAGTGACCTTTAACAATGGTTATACCCAACAATGAAAGATTTTATGTCAGGAACCAGTGGAAACAATATACATTAAAATTCTGATCTGATAGCACAGCCCTTTATTTTTCAGTTTTAGACAAGGATCCTTTGAACATTTCATTTGCTCTCTTGTCTAACATACCTTTGTTTCTTGCCCACGGAATGAACAGCAGGAGAAGGTTGCTGATACTTTTCTGCAGACTATTTGATTGTCAGGTGTAATTAGTAATGCTCTCTTTAAAATAGAGACATAGATTTTAAAACAGCTGGAACTGCCTACAAAGCCTCATTCTTAAAAGAAACCCTTATATACATACATTTATATAACAGAACATTTTTGAACAGATACATCATGGCTCTACAGTTCTTGACAGCCCTATGCTTCCCTTCAGCTGCAGAACCTAAGGCTGAAGTGACTTGCCTGTCTCCCAAGGCAGCTGTGAACAGGCTGGAGCCATGCCCTGTGCTGGGGCAGAATGCTGAGAAAATCTTTAATTCATGTGTTACTTGATAAATCCATTAGGTCAGCCTGGATTAGCCTATCGATCTCCCCAGTGCATTGTCACAGAGCCCTGTGATCCTCGCTGAGCTGCTGGGGTGGAAAAGCCCCAGGAAGGCTGGCAGGGAACTGGGATGAGCTGATCCCAGCACGGATCTTCCCAGGCTCTGAGCTTCACTGGGGGCCCCAACTGGTTTGTATGGGCAGGGGTGAAACAGGCCAAAAGAAGCTTGTTCTGCTTCCCAGCTGGGAAGCTCCACCACCTCAAATTAAACCACCATGGTTTAATGAGGCTTTCCAAGGCCAGGTCTGGGTTGAGGAGGAGAATTAGGATATTTTGTATATAACCAAAAGCAGAAAGAAGCACAAAATCTACAAGAAACCATTCAAATTTGAGGGAAATGCTACAGGTGGAAAAATGTCACACAAGAAACATGGGTAGATATGTGATACCCTGACCTGGAATTGCCAAAGCAGTGCCCCCTGCATCCCCCACCAGGCCATGGGTGGGCTTTCCAATGTACTTTTACTCTCTAAAATAACCAGCTCCCTAAAAAGAGGATGCAATCAATTCACTTGTTGGCACGTCAGGCCTCCCATTTCCTTCTCCTGCAAACTGCAAAGCAGCAGAAAACCACGCTGTTTTGAACAACACTCTGAAACCATGATTTTCCTGATTTACATGTAAACCAGAGCAGCAAAAATTGAGTGAGAGAGCTCAGCTCCTAAGTGAGCAAAACGTACTCCACAGGTTTGGCTCTGTATCTCCTGGTGAAATGTGTCTAGAAGGGGATGTTTCAATTCAGGCACCTGTAATAAAGTTTCATAAAGAAGGGCCTTAAGCTGATAAGTCTGGTTTAGGATTTTCTTATTAACTGCCCATTCCCCATAATGAGTTTTTAATTTAATTTTTTCAGATTTTAAGGCATATGAAAGCTGCTCATGTGCCTCTGGGATCTCAAGATGGGTATTTGGGAAAGGAAGAATTATGAGAGTACTGAAACTGATTTTTACATGTGCTATAATCCTGGTATTGAGATTTTTAACAAGTTTCCTGTGCAGCACAGCTCAGCCCATCTGCACACTGACTCCTGCTCAAACTTCCTCTGCACTGCAATTGGAATCTCTGTTATTTCCAGATTAGTCTCAGAATTAGCACACAGGGGGGTTTTGGGTTTTTTTAATGAGTAGGTTGTAACTCCATCATCAGGCACTCAAACACCCAAAAAAGGTCTGGCCAAAAAAAGGGTTCCTGGCTGGATGGAGCAGTCCTGTAGGAGAAAGCCACTGAAGGAGGTGTTTTATCCTGAAAATGTGGTTTATTCTGTGGTTTAAAGACATGATCTTCTGCATTGGTGCCACAATGGCCATTTTTAAAAAATGTCCTTATTGATGCTTAAAATATAATGGCAGTGTCTGCCAGCAGAGTGAGAACCTGCACTCACAGGAGAGGTGTGCCAGGGCTCCTACAGCAAAGGATGGAGTGCCTAAAATCTCAGAATTACGGAATGGTTCGTGTTCAAAGGGACCTGTAAAGGTCACCTAGCCCAACCCTCTGCCACCCTCACCTAGGTGAGAATCTGGCATTCTAGAGAAATGCCTGCCTGTTTACAGTGACTCAGAGCACAGAAAAGATTACATTAAATACTGTGTAATTAATCAGCCTTGCCATGAAAAAGAGGATTCTTGGTGAAATTTTGTTCACAACCTTTCCACTGGAATGGAGCACAGGAATGCAGTGAGAAACACAGGATATCAGGTCAAAGAAAAGATGTAGTCACTCTATATTTGTAAATTCAGGAAAGAAAAGACTATTATTTCTCCTTTTAAATTTTTTAGCAATTAAAGCCTGTTATTACACTATGCTGAAAAACTTTGCCACACTCAAAAAAACTTTGTGAAACCTTTTAACCGTTCTCTGATTTTAACTGGATGTTCTCTGTGTTGTGACCCTTTCTTCTACAACTGGGAAGCTTTAAGACAGCCTGGACAGTTAGAAAGATTTGATAAGAGAAAACTCACAGCACTCCCAAATCCTTTGCTAAATCTCCCTTTTTCTTCCCCCCGAGCATGTCACTAAAGATTTCCTAAGTGAAATGTTCTTAATGAAGTTCCAGATATATATCCTCTTAAAATGACAGCCCTCGGAAGCAACTGTTTTTAAAGCAAAAGAATATTGAAGAATTAAAAACCTGCTGGCCCAGGGAAGCTAGCCAAGCCCAGGAGGGGATTTATTTCAGTGCCTCCCAATAATGGAGTCACAGAATGGATTTAAATTTCTCAGCCTCACACTAGTGCCTGAGATGCTGTGGACTTTTGAGATAATGAAGTAATCCAGCACAAATTGGTGTTTGCCTGGGACATCTGGCAGACATGGACATCCAGCCTAACCACGATGGTCCTGAGTGTCTACATTCAGACAACTGAATGAGGCTTTCCAAGGCCAGGTCTGGGTTGAGGAGGAGAATTAGGATATTTTGTATATAACCAAAAGCAGAAAGAAGCACAAAATCTACAAGAAACCATTCAAATTTGAGGGAAATGCTACAGGTGGAAAAATGTCACACAAGAAACATGGGTAGATATGTGATATAGGAGCATCAATGTCTGATTTCTCCTTGAAATTGCAGCCTGACTGACACACCAGAGATGATGGGAACAGCATCTGATCTCCACACATGGATCTGGTGGCAGAGCCCAGGGCAATTTCCATGGCAGCACAGCACAGAGTAACAAGGGCATTTCCCTCTGCCATTTCCTCTGACTCCAGAGATTCTGTCAGTGCCACGTGGCCCTGTCACACCTCACTGCACACAGGTAGCTCACACCTGCCTGGAACCTCCTTCTCACTGCACAATTCCATGGAAAGCACGGCGTGGGGTTGTGGTCTGTGGCTTCTCCCTCTAGATCCTGCACAGACTGAACAGGGGAGGAGAGGGAGGAGAGAAATCCCTGCTAAATGAGACATTGAACCAGGAGACAGCTCTGCCAGATGCTGCAAATGAGAGGGCTCATGACAAATGGGGGACGGTGAGCGATGGCTGATGGGCACTGTCGTGGGCTGGGGGCTGTCTGTGCTTTGATAATATTATGTGGTATTTAATATTAATTAAAATTTAAATGTAATTATTAATACACTTACATTGAAATATGAATTATAATATTAACCCAGCTGCACAAAGCAGCAGGTTGGAAAGCCAAATGTGAAATCAATTGATGTGTCACATCCATGCACTGTTCTGTATCTCCACGGTGCTGAGGATGGATGTGCCACTCACCCCACGAGTGACAGCTCCTGAGGCACACAGAGGCAGGAGGGCCTCGTGCTGGGTGTGCCAAGTGCAACACAAGCAGGAAGCACATGGAATCTCTGGTGCTTCTCCTGGCTCTGCCTCCTGTGAGGTGCTGCAGCTCCAGCTGACTGACATTACACTCTCCAGCATGGAGAGGAGGTTGTATTATTCTTGATTTTACACCAAGTACTACATGTGTCCAATCTGAGAGAGACCAATAGAGTATTTTTTAATATTCCCCCCACACTTTTTTTTTTTCATGACAGAAAATTTAAATTTGTAATGAAACTGTCTTTCCTCTTTTTTTTTTTTTTTTTTTTTTTTTAATCACTGGTCTTTGGCAATTTTAAATTCTGAGGTCTGAAAAATTCATTACCACTAACTTCCATCAAGGGTGTTCCTGAAACCAAAATTACTTAATCAACTCAATTTAGCTTCTTGTGTAGACCTAATTCAGAAAAACTTTATCTTCTTGAATTGTTATTGCAATTAATTTCCCCCCCCCTTTTTTTTTTCTGCAGCAGACGACATTTCAGTAATTAGATATTCTATAAAAATGAGTTATTCATTCAGAAGAGCTTCACTTTTATATTTGATTAATCACATTACCACTGAGGTCTGGGTTTTGTCTCCAAGGAAAGTTTAATGACCTCATTTTAATCCTTCTTTTAACCACCAGGCAGGTATCAATGAGGAGAAATAAAATTATCTTCTTTTTTCTTTTTCTCTGCTTTATTTCACAATCTCAAGATTACATTTGATGCTTTTTCTGTGTGACTGACCCATTTAGAAGGAAGAATCTAGCTGATTCCAATTAGGTTCAGGGCAGAATCAGGCTAAACAGAGCCTTGAACTGTGCCTTAATAACTAATGCTCAGTGTAATGGAGAGGAACCAGAACTGCTTTACCACGTGGCAGCCAGTTTAAAGCTCTGCACATGATTAATTTAGTGATAATTTGAAAATGAATGTACTGAAAGGAAATACACAAAACAAAAGGCACTGTAAATTTAGATTTTGATTAATGGGGTCTATTAGGAAGAGACTTCTATCAAGGAGAGGACTTTTTTTTTTTTAAATCAACGCATATATACCCACACAATGTAATGGAATAATTCATATAAACCACAATTTATCTGTGAGTAGAGACTTGGATATGATTGATGACTGTTTCCCTGGCATCAGCATCTATCTATGCTTTGGATCCAGAGATATGCACATCTATATTTGGTATTTATACATATACATCTCTGTATCTCTGTCTGTTTTACAGTCTCAAAGGTATCTCAGCCTTTCTGTCATGTGTTACCCTGGTGTAAAGGCTTAACAGACATCACAGAAGATGCTGATGCTTTTTTCATTAAGACACGAGGAATTATTGTTTTCTCATAAAGTGAGAAATATCTTTCATTTTAAATGAAAGAGGTGATAAAATAAAGAACAAAAGTTGAGCATCCACAGGAGAGCAGGAAGTGTTTCTTGTGTTCCCTAGCATGGCACTGAAAGAGCCTCCAGGCACTCAGAGATGCTGTGCCTGGGAAAGCCACAGTGCTCCCAGGGAATCTGCACTTGGAGCTGGGGATCACCCTCATTCTCTCACAGAATGAAACTGTGTGGGCATCTCACTTCCTCAGCTCCACTGCACAGGCTTTGCACTGAGGCAGGGATCCATCTCCAAAGGCCAGTTGGACTCCAAAGGCAGATCAAGATGTCAATAATTTCCTAATCGTGGTTAACCTGTGTGTCTACAGCTGCAAAACTCTGGAATCATTGTGGTGAGTTCAGCACAAGAATGTAACAGAATGAATGAAGAATGAATATTGTTTTTCCTTGTGCTCTGTTACTGCTACCTCTTAGCCTAACATCCTTAATCTAATTCATTGTTCATGGCAAAGGTTGTCACCAGGACATGCAACGAGAGGCAGAAAGCCCATTTCAATTTATAAGCACTGGGGTCTTATTTAGGAAAACTAGACTGATTTGTGGTTTTTAAGACTTCACTGACTGTATATTTAATGGAAATGCACACAGAATTAGGTAGATGCTCATATACCCAAATGCTACCGGGCATATCCGATTCACTTGAATATAATAATTTATTTCAGTTAGAGGCTGACAGCTCTGTCACAGCCCAGCCTTTGCTGGGTAGTTTGGCTGAGCCTCGTTTTGACTGGAAAATTGCAAGTGAACACAGTCATCTGGGAATTTCCATGAAAGCATAATTGATTTTAACAATAAAGCCTGTCTGCAGGACTGTACAGAACTCAGGGTTTGTCTTCAGCTGTAAAACAGCACAGTCCTGTACACTCCCCTACCACAGCCCTGGTCCTTCCCCTTGCCAGCTCTGACCTGGGCAATGTATTTGAACTCTGCCTCGTGTGACAACTGCCTCTAAATTATGCCACAGGCATAGTTTTGATGATTTAAAAAGGCTGTATGATCCAGGCTAATCTACACCCAAATGTCACTGCAGATTTTCTGAATGGCACAGGTGTAGTGACAGGGACAGTGAGACCTGAATGGACAGCTACATATGCAGCTTTAGTCTGTACACTGGCAAATCATATACACAGTGCTCAAGATTTAAGCCCTTAATCTTTTCCAGGGTCTGGGAACAGGGAGGAGGCAGATGGACACGTGCCAAGGTCCTGGGAGGTAGCAAGCTACCCACTTCCACTAGTTTTTCTTGGATCTACCTGATAAGATCCTTTTCTAGGAAGCCCTCAAAGGCATCCTGGTCCAATTTTCTGTCTGTAGGAAATCCCAGTGACATCCCCCTCCTGCTGGGCTCTCCCTTCACAGTGTAAGATGAATTTGTAAAACATGAGCATGCATGTAAAAGGGATTTCTCATCACACTCCCATGTTCCAAATGCTTCTGGGTACATCTGCCTATAAATGTGTTTAGGAAACCCCAAGGCAGCCTGACGTGGATGCCAATTTTGGTTTCCTACCACCATTAAATATCATTTCTCCAAAGCAGACCTATTTACATCTTTGCATCCCAGTCACTTGGAAGTCACAGTCTTTCAGCCTGAAGGAAGAGCTGAGGGTTTTCCCTGCTACTTTGCTATTTTAAAACTCACCGTTAAAAATGGAGCTCAGCAGGATCTGACTGAGGGGGCTGGAGCCCAGGCAAAGCATTCACCCCACTTGCAAAAAATTCACATTTTTACAGTTCACATCAGCTATTTCTGTGCAGTGCTGCTCTTGCATAGGTTGATGCACAGCTACATTCTCTCCTCAAACAAACAATGAATGTGAGAACAAACGCATTCAGAACAGGGAATACAATTTTAGATTATGCTTGTTTGCTTTGTTTCCACAATTTTGGCAAGTTCACAGAGCAGGAGGCTAAGTGAGAGCTACACCATGGCTGTGAAAAAGGAAATACTAATGCTCTTGTTCAAGGCACTGAAACTGGATTACTAAATCCAAATTGGGTCAGAAGAATGAAAACTGAGCAGAGCGTGGAGCACAGCAGGGTTAGCACGATAACCAGGGAAGGGAAGCTGTAAAGCAGAAGGGGTTGGAGGATCTTTGCTTGTTTTGCTTCATGGAATGAAGTACAAATGTACACTAGCAAATCACAGGGGAGAGAAAATGGGAAGGAAACATCAGAATGGGAGAAGGAAGAACTATTTCTAGTAAAGGACAATGCCAGCAGGGCAATGATGCTCCAAGAGCATCTTCACTCTCAAATTCCAAAGCACTTCTCAGAATGGGCTCATTAACACCTCCCACAGCACTCGAGGAACCAGAACACCTGCACAGAGAAAGGTCAGACATTTTTGGCAGTGTGCTGCCAAAACCAAGAAGCTTTTTTAACTTGGGTCTCTCTCTGTGTTCTTTTGTGCAGGAAGCACCGAGCTCTTCTCTGCTGATTCCAGCACTGCCTGATCCAGCCCAGCACGAGCCAGGTTAACTCAGCCTCACTGCAGCAGCCAGGGGTGAGCCTGCTCTGACAATATTAATTAAATAGGCCAGGTAGAAACTGGCAAGAACTGCTTTTCCCAATGTGCTTGCAACAAGGACTTGCTCCTTCAGTGATCAGCCAAGTCCGTGTTGTAACCAGATTAACCTTACCCAGAACCACGTCCCTCCTGCCCCAACACAGCCTCTCTAAATTCAGGTTACTCCTCACCAGCAACTCTGCTTTGAGTTCAGCCAGTCTGTGGCCAGGCAGCCTTTCCCAGGCCAGCAAAGGCCAGCAGTGCCCTGTGAGCTGAGAAGCACCCACCCACCCCCAACAGCCCAGTCCTAACCCTTTGGAGCTGCTCCTAACTGGTGGCAGTGTCAGGATTAGCCAGCGAGGCAGGGAAGGGGATGCTGTCCTAGAGCTGCCTCTTTAAAACAGACACCACTGGATTCAGCTTTGGAAGAGCAGATTCTCAAAGCAGTGACAAAGGGCAAATCTTAAAGTAGCTTTAAATAAGACCTCCTAAGGCTCAGGAGCTTAAAGAACTTGAATAGCCCAGTTTCTTTTTCCCTTATTTCCCTCCAAAAAAAATTTTTTTTGAGAGGCTGATTGCCAGGCAGGTTATCCCAAGAATCCACAAGCTCAAGTAAACATGAGCACTTTAGCCCTGTGAAATAATATTTTCCTTACATGGGCTACTATAAAAACAAGTTCTGCACAGTAGGCAAATTTAAAATAACTTTTAATTAACATTTCAGACACAGAAGTCTGATCATGCAAATTCATCTGCGTCTCCTCTCTGTGCCTGATTGTTCCTGATTGAATATGATAAAAATAGACTTTGTATGAGTCAAGTGTAGGCATGGATTTCTTTCACTTCTCCTCCCCTCTGATTATGCATTTTCTTAGATAAAGTGGAAATCCTTGGATGGCTATTAACAGTATCATGGGTCAGACTGGAAAGAGCATCCTGCCTGAGAGGAGGTAAAGATTTCACTGGAATTAAAGGTGCTCCTCCTGTGAGCAAGAAAGATGCATCAATCTTACATAAACCTCACCTGAGACTATCCAGCATTGTTCTGTCTCAGCTGACTTTTAATCTTTGAAATACCAACTCTAATTTCACTGCATCCCCTGTATCAGAGGTGAGCATCTGGCCAGAGGCTATGGATCCATATGAATATGGAAAAATCACAACTCACCTGCACACAGGAGATAAATATTTGAAGGGAGACTGAGGAATTTCCCCATAATTAAGACATGTCAGAGGACATGACCCTGTTTTAAGTAACAAGGACTCTGGATAATGGAGGGCACAGTGATACCTTCATCTTACAACAGTAAAAGAGCCAGTTTTCCAGTAAAAATTCCTACAAAGCCTTTTTAACACAGTCTAGTTAAAATGTCAATATTTTACAACAGCTGGTGACTTTGCAGGTGCAAAATCCACCAAAAATTCCACAGAAATGACCGAGTCACAGAAAACTTGGGCATGGGGGATTAAAATGCCTTTTTCCATGACATCTGACCCAGAGCCTGTGGGCATGGGCTGGTTGGGCACGTTGAGGAGTCAGTGCTACCTCTCCTCTTTGACAGAGGGAAGAGTTTCCTCCCTTCATTAATTTTTGCAAGCAACACAACACTGTGGACAGGCTGAAGTCCCTTAGATAGCCAGAAGACCATTCCCTGAGTCACAATCCTGCATGAAACCATTAAAAATGCCCCAAACAGCTGCCTGTGATGTTTCAGAGGATGCTCCACTCTTGTGGCGTCTCTCAGGAGACACTTCCCCACTGCTGGCTGCTCTCTGATGCTTCTCAGCACAGGCAAAGGTAGCACTGCAGACCAAGAAAACATTCACCATCACAAAAAAAGAGCTGCAAGGGACCAGAGGAGGCACCTGGTCCTCGCTGTGCCTGGAGCCTTGCAGCTTGATGCAGGCAATCCTCACCACTGTCAGGACTGGCCATGCTGATGGAGACTGGCCTTAGAGTTAACAGCAGACTTGAGCTCCAAATTGTTTCATGCAGAGACTCTGATTTCCTTCCTCACATATAATTTCAGAACCCTTTGTTGGAGAAGGTGGGGCTCCTTCTTCCCCTGCCTTTCAGGTGGTGGACCAAAGGACGTGAAACCCACTGACATCAGTGTTCATGGGAGCACCCAGGAATTTTGGAGTTTTACTTTACAAAATCTTCATTTTGTACCTTTAAGGATCTTCTCTGTAATTTTATTGCTCTTTTACCACTTCTCATCCAGCACTACACTTTGATGCCAGCCCATCTGGTATTTTGGATGTCCATTCACCAACACACCTCTGCTGGATGTGTCACTCTGGCATTGCTGTGCCTGTGTGTGAGCTTGCACATGGTCCAAGCATGCAGCCTCTGCCCCCCTGCCCTGTGCTTGGCCACAGATGTGCCCTGACTCTCTTGACCATCACAGTGGATGCTTTCCTCTCTCCCATCCCGTTGTTAAATTTTACACAGCAACATTAATTCCTGCTGCTGAATACATGAGCTGTGACACCAGCATGGTGCAGTGTCCTCCTGAGCTACATTCCCATCCAGAAACGATTAAGTCTAAAACCACCCTGGCTGAATGACAGGTAATTTAAGAGCTCTATAGGGTGGGCCTCTGTATCTGTCTGGGATGAATACAGCTCCTGAGTTCCTCTCATCTGGCTGCTTGCCAAGAGCAAGCCACAGTTTCAGTTATTCAGTCTATTTTTGTTTTTACAGCAGCATCTCAACACAACTATTTAAAATAAAAATATACAATATCTCTCCAAACAATCCACAGACTTAAAAGAGACCACGGGCTTTCTCACTCTCTGAGGAGCTATAGATTTCCTGGAAAGTGATTTTTGCTATTTTTTTTAGAGGTGTTAAAATGCAGATCAGACTATTTGAGGACAGCGAGGAGATTCAGCTCAGGCTTAAAGAAACTCATCAGCCTGATGCTGTTCCCTCTGCCAGTAAGAGAAAAAACATATTATACTTTCAGACTCACATGAAATTCAGCCTGGCTATACCCGGGAGTATATCAAAGATATTTGTTTCCATAGAATCAAAAGTATTATTGTAAAACACCCTTGGTTTTCAACTCTTTATAGAGAAGTCCCATGTGCCACTGTGTAAAGCCCTTTGGCCCTTGCAAAACTCTTTCTTCAGTGATTGAAATTAGAGAAATAATGGTACACATCAACTCTGCTTAGAGGAAGAGTAGCGTTTTCTAATCCATTTAACACAATTCTGTGGGTAATTCTCTTGATGGCTTTTATTCCTTCCAGGTTTAATACACACCGAGACATTAAATACTCAGAATTCACCTGAAAGAAAATTTCCATTATCCCACCTTCCATCAGCTTTGAGAAGTGCTTTGGAAAGCCATTAAAATACACCACATCTGGAGGGGATGCTGCCCTGCAGAAGGCACCAATGTGCTCGTGCAAGTAACCCTGACCCAGCTCACCCTGCTCCCCAAAACCTCTCCTCCCAACTTGCACCTGGAGACAAGGACCCACAACCTGGGTAGTGTGAACAACCTGTGCTGAAGTGACATGGCCACTAGATGTCATTCCTTTTTCACTCAAATGGAGGGCAGAGAAGCATTTACCTGGCAGAATAAAGTCCCCACACACACCAGGGAGCTGTGGCAGTGCTGTGGTGCAAGGTCTCACAGCCCCACAGACACAAACCTCCTTCCAAGAGAGAATAATTCTGTCCTGGCAGGAGAAAGTGGCAGGAGAAAGGATACTGGGGCACAAGACCTGTGCTGTATTTTTATGGCTTTTCATAATTGTACCATACTGAAGGAGATCTTTAACCACAACTTCACAGCAGGAAGACTGGAGTATCCACGATGGACACAGAGCACATTTGTGCTGTTGCATCCACTGGAGCAGCAGAACAGCCTGGGGATTGATGCCCAGACCTGAAAACGTGTTGGGTGCCCATTTTGCTGTGACTCAGGAGGAATTTAGTGCCTTTCTTCTTCTTCTTAGACCCTATGTCCAAGTCACTTTGTGAGAAAATGCTGTTTGGTAGCTGAGCATGTCACAACCCCAAGCCCAGCTCCCAGTGGAGATGGGAAGGAAGGACCCAGACTCCAGAACTGACATGAATCCAGTTTGGGTCCATACTGGGGCATACACTGGGCTCTGCATGACTTCCTTGAGTTCTGTGACAGATCTGCAGTTTGTAAGAGTATAACTAAGGGGAAACTTTGGTCCTACGCTGATAAATATTTAGAGACCCTTTAGGATGGAATGAAAATTCAGAATAATATAAATAATAAAAACATTCCTCCAAGGATGTTCAGTGACTTGAGCACAAAGAAGTCAGACCTTCTGTATTTGAAAAGATTTGATGTCCATTTAAGATACATCACTTACTGCTCCTTGTTGACCCTCATATGAATACAGACAGGGAATACACAAGCATTTCTCATTTATTAGCATATAGACCTCTGCACTGCTCTGTGATTTCTAAATTTACTATGCACATTTCAGATGTTCTACATCTATGGATTATGAAGGCTGGAATGAACCAGACCACATAATTTCACCTTCCAATTCTTCATTTTTACTTTAGCCAGCTCTAAAAATTTGTCATTTCTGGTTTTTTCCCTTTGCCCTCCAGGAATACCTTGGAACACATGAGAACAGAACAGAAGAAAACTGTGCTAATAAAACATAAGAAAAATCTTAAACTGATTAAAACCAGATACACTGAAGAATGTCTGCACGTTTACTGCCAGCACACACAAATACATCTGTTAGAGCTATCAGTGAAATAAAAATCTGACCAGCTACCTGTTACCATTTAGAGTACTTACAGCCCTCTTGAAATCATATCCCAGCCATAAACCCCAAATATCTCTCACTGCTCAGGATTTCACTCAGAAGTATTAATAACTCTGATATTTCTACAGCCAATTGCTATGAAACAACTGCATCCTCTTTGGTGCAATCAGACATGGGCTGTTTGCCACGTTATTTCAGCTCCTTCAGTGCCTTGGCCAAATCAGTCACCAAATAGTTTTGCTGGTTCATGAATTAGTCTTTTCCTTTTTCTGCCCTGAAAGTCTTTATTCCACAGTTATCCATCAGTGTTCCTCCTATCTGCCCAACCAGGAGAGACAGCAGATATCAACATCCATGAATTAAAACCACCGTGTGCATGCATCACCCTGCTGCTGTGTGGATACTCACAGTGCTGGTAGTGAATTCTGGGGGGTTGTCATTCACATCTGTCACTGTAATGATTGCTGTGGCTGTGTTTGAGAGACCATAGTTCAGATTTCCTTCCATGTCTGTTGCTTGAACAATGACTATGTACTGCTGAACTTTCTGTAAAAAAAAAAGAAAAAAAAAAAGAAGATAAGGAAAAGATGAGAGAATCAAATGCACCCTGTAAAACACCTTGGTTTATTTTTCATATACAAGTGTGATCTTTAAGCAGACTGAGAAGTTAATTGGATTAAAAATGTTAGTAAAAAAATCAATTTTTCTGCAGCGTTTTTGAAGTGATTTTTACATAGATTGGTGGACATCACCCCTCTCATGGATGTTGAGAATAAAAGTCTTATGGGCAAAATTCCCTACTTGAAGCTGACATTTTTATTAACTTTTAAGCACTTTCTGCAACATTAGCTTCTGTCTTCTGAAAACCAGTAGAAGTTTTGTTCATGTGTTTTCACTGAAAACATTGCTAAGAACATTATACCCCCAGAATTGACATCAACATTGCCTGGCGGCCCTCCAGCTCGTTCTGCTCACACAGTTTGATGCCCAAAAACCATTAAAATGCTCTTTGTGTTTCAGTCCTTAACACAATCTTGGTAAATAAGGAGAATTTAAGTCCAGTATGGAAGAAAAAAATAATTCAGTGCAATAAACAGCAGTTCAGCAGAACTAATTTAAATTCCTGAGCACCCCCTACAACACAGCTCTCAAAGGAAAAAACCTCACAGAGCCAGCCATAAAAATCACACAGTGAAGTTCTAAAGGATGCTGTAAGTCAATGCAACTGGAAAATAAACCTGAATAAAATAGGAGAGGCCATCTGATGTTGCTTGTGTACATATCTTCCTGGGACCTCCTTACTTAGGAATATCTGCCTGCATCAAGAGAAGTCTCCTCATCTTTACAACTGGCCTCAACAATAAATTTTCATTTAGACCTGCAGAATTTACCATTGATAACATGTCCTGCTCACAGAGCACTTTACAGGCAGATGGGAAAGCAAAGCTCCTCTCCTGAAAAGTGGGCAAAGGGAGGCACAAGAACCAGGGAAGGATCCAGCCAAAAGCTCAACACAACCCTGCTCCTTAAGGCTGCAGGAGGCACATCAGAGAGCCCCAAAGGCGTGCAAACCAAGTGGAGGCAGAATTTTATGCAGGAAAAGCTTTTTTGTGAAGTCAAGTGGAGGGACTTTGGTGCAAGGAAAGACCAACTACCCCCAGAACACAGCTCAGGTACCCAGGGCTGCTCCTTCAAGGTGCCAATGCTACAAGCCTGTGTAAAATGTCAGATGTCCTCTGAAGTTTCAAAGGGCAAGAATTAGGTCAATTAGGTCTCTTTATTCCCATATAAACATCCTTGAAGTGCTGTAACTGGCTCAGTTCTTTAATTTTCTGAGTTGCCAGAATAAGAGATCTGCATTTTAGCTTTATCTTGATTCCATGGCTTTTAATTGACCTGCTAAATTGACAAGACATCACACTTAGGGATCCATCAGCACCTTGCAACTGGAATATATTATGGAAATGCACTTTCATTATCTCTTCCTATCTTGTATAATAAAACATGAGGGAGAAACTATTGTTAGCCCTTGTTTTGCCTCATGCAAGAAGGTGCTGTTCATTACTCCATCTGTAAAGCACTGCACAAAGCTGAAATGTCCTTATTAGTGAATGGAATTTCTATTTCATATTTAGCTTTTCCTTCCTTATTCTCTGTTATAGATGATCTGGGAGGCTGATGGAAGTACTTCCTAACAGGCCAAATACTTTGGTTTAAATAACAGAAGGTTTAAATCATAGAAGTGGGGAGGATACTTAAAAAAGTAGCAGCAATCAGATTTCACATAAATGAGAAAAACACATCTGTGTGTGTGTACTCACAGACCCCAGGTTTACAACTGTTATTTTATTTAACAAAGCAGTGTTCACTGAGCTCTGTAGTGTTAATAAAAAAAACCCATACAAATTCAGAGAACTAAATTAAAGAAGTTTAGAAGAAAGATATCAATCAGATCATACGATACAAAAAAAGAGAAGGAAAATGGCCAGAATTTATTATACTGTGCAAGTGTACCAGCCACAAGGAGCTGGTGGAGAAGGATGGAAAGAAGGGAAGGATGGCAAAGGAACACTTGTGCAGCAAGTGCAGGCAGTCCAGGCCACGTGAGAAAATGTGGGAATTACAGGAGATCTCAAAGGGATGGAATGATCAGGCAGAACCATGATGGAGAGAGGTGCTGGATCTCAGGATAGCAGAGGCAGCTTCAGCCATTGGGTACACATCAGAACTGAGCTGCTGGGGGAATCCCAGAGACAACCCCAAAGTTGCACTGATTTCCATCATCTGAACACAAAACTATTGTGTTTAGAGCAAAAGTGGATTTTGACATGGAGAATGGTGTGGGAAGTTGTGTAGAATGCAGACATATGAAATCATAGAAATATCTAGGCTGGAAAAGACCTTTAAGATCAAGTCCAGCCATAAAGCCAACAATGCCAAGTCCACTAAATGCAAACAGTCTGAGATCTGACCTGCCAAACCTTCAGGATGGTTGCCATCCACAGCCAGCTCCAGCCCAAAGGCTCCAGCACTGTGGGCATATAATGGTGCTCCTTTCAAGTGCCTAGTTTTATTTTATAACTAATTCAATCTCCAGTGAGATTGGCCCCAGCAGATAACAAATTACTGACTTTTTGTTTTTCTCTAGCTAATCTTTTTGCTTTTGTGCATTAAGCTGATTTTATTGAACTATTCAATCAATTTCAATTTCAGCAAGTTCTTCCAATTTGTCACATCATCTCCAGGGGCATCTCAGTTTGTTGTCCTAATAGTATTATTATTGTTACAACTATTAAAAAAAAGAAAAAAAAAGAAAAAAAAAGGCAGCCTCATGCCCCCAAGCATGAGAGACATTTTCTCGATGGCATTTTGATCATACAGAATAATTCTCCTATTCTCTTTCTTTGCAAAAGTGACATTTTAAATAGCACAAGGCAGAAACTACAGCATAGAGGTAAACCAAAATGGTCCTAACATTTACTCTAAGTTGGATCTGATGGTGATGCTGTGGAACTCAGGAAATGAACCTGTGGCCCAAGGGGGTCTAGATTAAAAACCCAGCCCCACTGAAGCCTGTGGGAGGTCCTGTGGCAAGTGTTTCTAATAAATCCAACAGATCTTCATGCTACAGCAAAGCAAATGTGCTGTTTCTACTCCAGCCAAGGAAAGAAACTCATCTTGATAAGTGCAGAGCTTTTAGTCTGACCTAAAAACTAAGAAGGACTTTTGAAGGAAAAAATTATGAAGGAAGGAATAATTAAAGGAACTGTGGCAGATCTAATCTGTCTGCTCTTCTGTCAGTCATCTGACACAGTGCCCCAAAGAAATGCATCAGCTAAATTCCAGAGGATGGGAATTAGTTGAAGGAATTTGTTAAGCTGGCTAATGGGAAATTAGTCAAGGGCTTGGTTAGAAAGGTGCCTTGTACAGGAGGAATGGCAGCTTGGAAGAAGGACAGCTGGATAACAGAAAGATGTGACCTAATAGCACAAAATACAGGAAAATGCAGCAAGGCACCAATAAAATAAAACTTTCCTGGAAGTTGTTTTATTGGATTTGAGGAAAGAGAGCTGTGCCCATGTCCCACCAAGCAAGGATGCAAACACCCTGTGTGCAGCTCTTAGCAGTGCACATCTGGCAATCCTGATCCCTGTGCCAAGCAGCCAGGGCTCATTGGGATGCTGAGCACAGCTCAGGCCCCCGTGCTCACTGCTGAGCCCCTGGATCCAACCAGGTGCTGGCACTGAAGAGCCCATCAGGGAGAAGAGCCTGGAAGAGCCTGGCTTGTTTAGTCTAGCAAAATGAAGGCTGATAGCAGATATGATTGCTGTCTATAAATAACATCAGGAGGATAAACACTAGGAAGGCAAAGGAGCAATTTAAACTAAAGGACAATGTTGACACAAGAACAAATGGGTATAAACTGGCCATGAATAAATTTAGGCTGGAAATTAGTAGGTCCTTTACCAATAAAGGAGTGAGATGCTGGAGCAATCTAATACAGGGTCTGGGGAGCAAAAACGTTCAAAAGAATATAATAAATTAGGGCTAAATCCTCTTGGTCTAGGTAGAAATTATGACAAATTGAGCTAAAGCAGAAGGCAGATCCCTCAGCATTCTCGGTGTACAAACAACTTTCTAAAAAGAAAAAGAAAAAAAAACAAAACCCTTTCAGTCCAAATAGCACAGACTGTTCATGTGAAAAGGCTTAACACTGATGGTTATCACTGAACCAGCCCATTCCATTGGCACACACAAAGGACCAGGTGCCCCAAACAGAATTACAGCTCTTGCAAGTGGCTCTCCCCATCGAGACAGAGGCTGGCACGGAAAGCACCGGCTCAAAGCCCTGGCTGAGCTGAGCACAGTCTTGCTGAGAGAGGGTATAAACAAGAGTAAATCATGTCCTGAGACAGAGTAGAAAAGAACAAAGTATTTTAAAATGAAGTCCTAGTAATGGAATGCTACCTGTGATCCCAATTTTCAAATGTGCACACACAGTATTTGAGAAATGTGGCTATTGCCAGTTTACACAGGCAATTATTATACATCACACATGAGCTGGGGAACTGTGTATACTAAAGTCCAGAAATGCAGTAATTATGTGATTAAATTAATCTGCATTATGGACAAAGGGTTTGCAAAATTAGGACCTACATTTTCAAAGCTCTGTACAAATATTGTCCAATTAATTACTACTTCCTGAGAAATGTATGACTAGCTAATTTTAGCATCACGTCTGGTAAAGCAAATAAGGTTACCAGGATGTAGGATGTATTAGCAGGAATCTATTGGTGAAGGAGATAGAAAATCTAAATTCTGTTTCTTCCTGTGGTTATCCTCACATCTTCTTTATATCTATGTTTTTTTTATCTCCCCTTAATTTTACAACACCAATGAGATGAATATGAGATGTTCTTGTGATTTGTTTTCTAAATCATTTTTTTGCATGCTAGTGAAGACTTGATGTTCATGTTTTTGGGTATCAGAGATGGCAAATACATCATTAATAAATACTGCACCAGAACCAGGAAAGGCAATTTAAAAACAAATAAACAAACTCCTCCCAAACATTCACTTGACTCAAGCAAAAGTACTTTTTCCAAGAAGACCTAAATAGCCACCATTTACACAAAGCTCACAGGGAAAGCCTTTAAAGCACCTATCCCTTAATACTCCCTACTTAGCCTTGGTTAAATAAAAACAGCTTTCCAGCAGAAAGCCCTCTTCTGGAAGCTCTGGGAAGAAGGCAGCTTTCCCAGGACACCCAGAGAAGCCAGCACACCTGCAGCTCCCCCAGCAATGGTGCTGAGCGAGCTCCACCCCTGTGCCAGAGTTGGGCAGAGTCTTTGATAAACCTCAGCTTTTTCATTTCTCACATCCAACACAGCATCACGCTGTGGCTGCAGAGTCCTCAGCAGACATCAAACCCTGGGCCTGGAAATCCCAAAGCACAGGCTGCTGCCTGAGCTAAGAAGATGCAGTTTTGCTCCATCACTGTACAGGACCAGCTCCTACCTGAGGTGTCCATGATTCTGCTAAGACAGGCACAGAACAAGGGAGGGAATGCTATTTTTAAAACAAACTGGGCCACTTGCTCAGTGCTGCACAGCCAGACTGTGAAGGAAACAGCCAGGGTTGTTTTCTGCCTTTGGCTGGGGCTATACTGGCTTTTCTTACAGCATGGCAAGGTGTTCCCCTTTCAGAAGCCTCTGGTGTATTTGATTTATGAGCTGCCTGTGCTGGGGCAGGGCTGGTGCTGGTCTGGCTCTGTCCAGCAAGGCAGAGTTTACTCTGCTGGGAACAGCCCTGTGCTCACCAGGCTGCCTTTCTCCCTAGCAGAGGTGTTGATGTGACAGCCTGGCCTGGGATGTGCTGGTTGGACCCTGTGTGTTCCTGTGACCCTCTGACCAAACCTGCCACCACCCAAACACCAATGAACTCCTCTGGGTGGCCAAGAGCAGCCCCAGACTCACCACCCACAGCAGTTTCATCCACACCTCCAGTCTGGAGGAGCTGTTCCACTCCCTTCAAAAAACATCTTGTCTGATAGAAATGAAGGTCCATAGCCAAGCTCAGAATTTTTCACTTGGCACTGGAGCTATATTGACATCTACCTTTAATGGCTTTCTCCTGGCAGCCTGATTAACAACCAGCAATTAAACTACTTCTTAACACTTTCCCTCTCAGCACCTGAGACCCATAACCTGGGTGATCTCACACCTTATACAACTTATCTTATTCTCTCTTCAGCTACTGCACTTTATGATAGTAAATTAATGCATTACAATTTACACCTTTTAACCCATTTGGAACTACCAGACACACCATTAACTTTCCCAGTTTCTCCCAAGGTGGGTGTTGAATCTCACACAGAAGTGTAAATGGGACCTGCTCCAGCTTTTAGCAGCTCTTTCCTCTTTAGTGTGGCAGCTTCTGAAAGCAAAACAGCCTCTGGTGGTGGGTACAACACCCAGCACTAGCAAGCTGAGCTTTCCTATGAAAGCAGGAGGAAGTGCTTTAAAAGTTACCTGAAAGAAAGTGAATATGATCTTTTTATCACACAGAGGTTACAACATCAAAGAATGCCAGAAAGCCTTTCAGGAGTCTACTCTGTTTGGCCTTTTAGTAGCGTGAGACCAAACACTTCAGTGCTGCTGCCCACGGCTGCCTTTTCTTGTGTCATCCAGGCAGGGGAGGTGGTGAAGTGGAAACTGTTCCTGCACTGGGTACAGAGCAGACCCCAGCAGGCATCCCAAAAAGCCTTCCAGCATCCTGGCCCCATCTCCCTGGAGCCTCCCAGACAGAAGGTCTGTGAAGCAAACAGAATTGCTCATGCACCTCATCTCATGGTGAGTGCCAGGATGCTGCTGAGCTGCTCCAGGAGCAGGGCTACTGACTGAGCAGCTCAGCTCTGAGAGTGATCTGCCAGTTGTCAGGGATACACAGGGAAGCTCAGAAATAGAAACTCCAAGCATTAAACAGCCCTGAGACTAAACTCAGGGAAAAAAAAAGGAAAAAAAAGAAACAAGACCAACCTACAGCAGACAAATAACTGGAAATGGTAAGGCAGACTGAGGATCCTGATGGATCATTTTAATGATTCTCTTAACAATGTCTGGTGCCAGCAATACTGTGCAAAGGAAGGGCTGCATTAAACTGGAACAGAGGTGCTTTGAGTGCAATATATTGCCACCACATTCATCTGAGATAGATACTTTTTTCTTATTTTTTTGAGTTTTACCCCTAAGGAGTTAGACACTGAGCCTGGGATATCAATGTTTTGAAAAAACACCCAAGCTGCAGTGAAAAATTTGAAATTTCAGTGCAGCAACTTCTGCCCAAAGAATAGGGCATACAGGAAAATACATCCACCAAAACAGTAAAGTGACCCAAACACACCTTGCAGAGGGTTTGCCAGGCTCTGACCCCAGCTGGCCACCACTGGTGGCAGCAGCATGTTTAGAAGTGTGCTGTGTCCAAGGTTAACAGCACAGCAGGATTTGTTATTAACCCTTTACTTGTTTTATACTTGTGCATTTTGACTTGCAGAGGGTGGGCAACAGAGGCCACAACATTTCTTATCTGATATTTGAGCACAGGCATTTCTCAAAAGTTGAATGAAGTGACTCAGGTGCTATGAGCTGACTTCAAAACTATTATCAGAATTATTATCAAAATTATTGTCAGAAAACCCATTGTTTCAGCATCTCTGTCCTTGGATAGTATCAACTTTTCTGTTTAGAAAGATTGTCAGTCAATGACCTTCTCATATGGTTCTCATACCAACATTAGAATCACAGCATCACTAGAAATGGGCATCTTTTTTTTCAGTGATCCAAACTCCAGATCAGATGTAAGTTTACAAGGAAGCAGGGAGAAATAAGAAAACTGAATTACCTGCTTCTGACAGTCATGCAAAGGGATGGCAGTGAGCTGGCATGAGCTACTGATAAATTTCACTTAAAAAAAGAGATGTGATGAATATCTTGGATAATGTATTTTGTTTCTGACTACAGCCACCGTGCCAAAACAGAGGAGGGTTGTGATTAAGGCTGCAGGCTGCAGCTTGGAAGATCTGGATTTCTTTAGCATTTTCCCAAACCCTCCCCAAGTGACCTTTAACAGGTCATTTAATTTTTCCGTGCATCAAAGATATTGAAAATAACACTTAAAAATGAAATTAAAACTATTTTTTATGTAACAGTGATACCGTGAGAGGAGAAATCCATTTGTTGGCTGGAGCACTCGGTCACTGGGATGAGGGAGGCTGCAGAGCTCCCATCTCCAGCCCCTTCCCTTTGCCCAGGACAGAGCTGGTGTCCATTTGCATCTCCCAGGAAAAGGAACCAGCTCCAACCCAGCTCCCACCAAAACTTTCCAGCCTTTGTGCCCCAGAGATTCCAGGTCATCTCACAAAGAGCACTTAAAAGGAGACCCCAGAAATAATATGCCTTCTAACTTCTGGCTGAGGCAATTTCTGTAAAACCATGAAATTACATTTGGCTTTTCTTGGGCAGGGAGAGATGAGCAATAGTTCAAAGTCTGGGTGGTCACACAGCACCTGGTGCTGCAGAGAGGTGCCCTTTGGTGAATATCCCAGCAGTAAATTGATGCTGCTTCCAGGTGGTTTCTGCCACTTACTGACAAAAGCAGTGAGTGCTGAGACAGAAAAAACTTAAAATCTCAAGGCAGAGAAGGGAAGGTAAACAACAATTTCAGAAACATTTATTTTTTAAGTAAAAAACAACCTTCTTTGGACTTGTGCAAAGCAAATTCCTCCTGCAGCGTGTAACTTCTTGGTGATTACCCAAAGGCCAGGCTTTAGGATAAAAAAATATCCTAGTTATGTCCATTGCACTCTTATAATCCACAAAACCTTTGCTGTCAAATGCTGCCAGAGCAATTTAATAAACAGGGAGAATGCCTTAATGTATTCTGAAACCTGAAAACCACCCATCATTAGCCCCACATGCTGTTTTCCTACTTTCTCTGCTTTAAGCCATTTAGCTGCTACAGCTGTTTTTCTTGTAAGTCTGACTTCTGTTTTTATCAGCCTGATTTGTTTTCTGGTATATCATGCTTGATTAGAAAGAGGAAGAAAAACCTTTCACAATTCAGGTAAAACTGCCTTCTTCTTTAAGCTCTGTCAGGCTGGAAGCTTGAAAAAGATCATCAGGAGGATCAGTGGAGGTGAATAAATATTCATAATATTGCTCATTACTTATTCTTGGTCTCATTTTTGCAGAAAGCTTGAAATTCCACACTCATGACACCACTGATGTAGCCAGACCTTTTTATTCTGAGGAACATGAGGTTTTTAAAAAATCTATCAGTGCAGCAACTAAAAAATAAAATCAATGTAACATATTCAAACCATTTTGTCTAATTCTATATGTATACACGAGGTATGAACAACACTAAAATCCTGCATTTTAAAATTATTGGCAGTCAGGAGCACAACACAAGTCTGGGGCATCTGTACTGTGTTGACTCCTTATGGTCTGGATAAAATAAACTCATTTGGTGTCATTCTTTATTCATTGCTGAGAATTATTTTAAGAAAATAGCTTGGCTAAGTCCCTGCTGGCTGCATATCATATGTGCCTTTTGAATTGAAGGGAATGTCCAAACAGAGAAGGAGCAGGTTAGAGCCCCAAAAGCAGCTGATTTAATTAAATTTGGCAGAAGGAAAGGTTAGTGGAAAACAGTCAAATAACAGAGGAGAGATTAATGTGAGATGCTCCCTATTGTATTTCTCTTAAGAGCTGTTTCACCCACTGTGGGCAGGGTCATGTTGTGTCGATCTGCTGAGGGAGAATGTGATTGACAACTTCTGGAAAAGAAATTCAGTTTGGTTGTGAAGTTGGAAATAGTAAAGGGGGCTTTTGTCAAAACCAGCTCTGCCTGCAAAGGCTTTGTTTCCCTGCCTTGGAAAAGGGTTACATGAAAATATGTGCAATGAAAAAGATCTCCAGTGCTGTGGGAAAATGAACTGAATTGTCCTGTGAGTGAAGGAATTATTTTTTTTTTTGGCTGGAAATTCTGACCCATGACAAGAAACAAAGGCAATTGAACATGAGCAATATTTGATCTTGCTAATTTTGTATCTATTAATAATGTTAAAGATGTAACACACAGGAAATAAAGACATGCAGTTGATTCAATACTTGACTTGTACTATGTCTTGGTGAAGGGCTACAATTCAGACTGAATTGGATGGAAAAAACACTTAGGTCCAGACCAAAATACAGTAATAAAGTTTGTGATAACTTATCAAATGCCACACAGCTACAATTACTGCAATGGTACAAATCATTCACTGAGCAAGGTCTAGGATTAATGGAGGATAAAATGCTACACTTTTCTTAAGGAGGCATCTCAGCTTTTTTTACAAACTACTGATCCTGATGTTTATGTCTAGTTGTATTAGACAAATAGAAAAGAAGGATTTTTTATTAAACATTGTATTAATGGATTTGAGAGAAGTCACAAATGGGTAATTATGTGTACTCTTATAAAAGAAAGGCCATGAAAATGAAGAACTATTTTCAGAGAGCAGCCTTAATAGTACAGGGCTTCTCATGGAGATTCCTGATGGTTGTGAGCACTCACTGCTCTCTGGGGCACAGCATTTGGGGAAAGAGACACAGGATTCTCATCTGGGGAATGAGATCCCAGGAAAATATTGACTGCTATCCTGACCCATCATGGGTTTGCCACAGAAGTGGCTGCAGGGCATTTGGGCAAACTTAGTTCTGGGTTCCATTATAACCAAAGACCCAACAGAGAAACAGCACAGTGAGGTCTGAACCCCAACCCCTGGTGACTCAGAGGTTTTGCAGATGCTTTTCAAAGGGAGCTTGCTCTGCTTTGGAGAGTACAACTCACTATCCTGCCTGCTCAGAGGGCTTCAGACACGAGATAAAACTGGGCAAGTGAGGAACAGGAACAAATGACTTCATGATAAAGGGAAAAACTGCTGATAAATGAAATGATTGAGATGCCAGGCTGGCAGAGTGCCACTGGGAGAGCTGCTGTGATGAGCAGGGATGTTTTCCTTCCCATACTGAGCCTGTCAGCCTTAATCAGATCTGCCTTAGCAGAGTCTCTGCACACCCAGGTGAGACTCCAAAGAGAGCAGCCGCTGCCATCCGGAGGAGAAGTGCTCCATGTCAGTGACAGGAGAGGTCTGGGCAGAGCAGAACTCCAGAAAAAACAGACTGATATATGGAGTGGGAAATTAAACGCCCTGTCTATTAACTTGAAAGAGGAAGGAGTAGACCAAGAAGTATTTTTGATAATTCTAAATTGTCCCAGCTGTACAGGAAGACCTTTGCAAGGGTACCTTGGGCCCTTTCTGGTGACTGTGTATGACAAGAGGATGGAGCAGCAGCCAGAAGCCACTGCAATAATTGAAGGCAAAATTTAATTTTCCCAGATCAGGGCCTTAATCAAACAGCATTTAATTTCTATGCTTTTTTTGTCAACTAAGGGATGTGCAGGATCTTTGCAAGTGTCAAAGGCCTTTGGGTGACCAGGAGCAGGTTCCATCATAGCAGGGGAAATTTTATAAAGGAATTGGCACTGTAGAGACCCCCTTGACAACCTCCCAGGTTCCTGTAATATGGAATTAACTTCACATTGCCACGAGGTATGAAAGAGGAACTTGCCAACCACCTTTATGTGCTGAAATGCAATTCTTGCAGTTACAAAATTGGAGGAATGTAGCAGTTTCTTGGCTATTAGCTGCAAGAGGGAATTTCAACACTTCAGCTCTCCCAGTTCTGGCTACATTTCCGCTAAAAAACATTCATGTAGGGAACTGCTGATTTTCATACAAGAAGCAAAATGACCCTGAATTTAGTAGGCTACATTATCAAATACTCAAAAGTAACAGACTGAAATGAAAAATTGCAAAGCATAATTCTGCCAAGATAATTAATCCTTGTTAACCCATGACCTGATCATATATGATGCTGCTCTGACGAGCTTACTGAAATGCTATAAATAATGCCAGCATATTTTATTTTCTTTGTAGGCATAAATATTGACAAATTCATACTCATTAAACTTCTGCAAGCTGAGAATTATTCCTGTTCCTCAAATGGGGACCAGGCAGAGGAATTAAGGCTCTTTTTCAGAGGGATTCATTGGTTTGCAGAGTCCAGTTGGAGATGCTGAATGCAGTTTTAAGCCTTCTTTATGCACAGAAGTAAAACTGTATTGATTAAATCCACCCTCACAACGTTACTTCTTCTCCCCCCACCCCCAGCTCAGGCCTGTTTCTATGTGCAAGACAGTCCTTTTGCTGAGTTGCATCAGTTCCCTGAGCAGAATTATTCCAAAGAGAAACTTTTTGCACATGTAAATAAAGTGACTGTAAGTTCTGGGCAGCAATTCATTGCTTTGTGCTCAGTGACAGAACCAGTCCAAAAATGTAACTGCAAACTGAGGATATAGGTACATAAAAATTGTTGTGAGACAAGCTGGGGTATGGATTTAGAGTGCTTTATTCCCTCCACAGGATCTGCTTCATGCCACCCATCACTTACCACAAACCTGGGGTGTCTCATCCCACTGAAGGGTACCATGTATGAGCTGGAATTTTTTCAGTCTATGTTAATTGCAAACAACAGTCCTTATTTCACTACTGATAATTTCTGGCAATTACAAAGGAAAAGAGACACTGTGGATAAAGAATTCCCTCAAAACAAATTATTTTTGCTTTGGTTGTGACATGGAATTCAAATGAAATCATCTTATCTGTGTTCCATGCTCTAAAATCTCAGCTGCCTGTACAATGCAAGGGAAACATCCCCAAAACTGCATCCCTATTTTCTTCAGAATCCAGTTGAACACCTTAGTCCTGCAGCAGATTTAGGAGGAGCTGATGAGATTCTAAGTTTAATACTCCAAAATACTGGTGAGACATGTACTTTTGGAAAAGCCAATTAGTATTTTTCCTACTCCTACAGCAGCGTTAAGCTCCCATGGAGCCGCTCACCGCGGGTTCAGGTGTCTGAACTTACACTAAATAAATGTTGTGTGTTGCTGTATTTCCTCCACTTCTCAGACAAAACCATGCTGGGAAAGGAGAAGAACCAGAAGCTGAGGTTCTTCACTGCAAGAAAGAAGCAGGGCTGTAAGACCAGGCTCCATGTGGAGCTGGTGGGACCATTCTCTTCAGGCAGATTTAGGGATTTAGGACTCTGGACCTTGGTCTCTCTCAGAAGAAGCTGGAGGCTGTGATAAGAGTGTGTCAAGAATTTTGTGAGATGGAGTGACTCTCTGTGGGGAGTAAGGTGAGATCATGAAATGTATTTAATTTTATCATAAGCTGAACTCACATTTGTGTCCCAGAGTGAAAAGGTTTTATCTCACCCCACTAACAGCAGTGTTTACCTCTCTCTCTTGGTTAATGGGAGCTGTATGGATTTTTTATTTCTTTTTTCTCATAGGAAATGTCAGAACAGTGCAGATTTAGAGATGTATTATCTGACAGCAGAAACAAAGAGATACCTCACACCAGCTGTAACAGGTCCTTACTTTGAGTCATTAAGGTCTCTAATTAAGCCATTAGCCCAGGGAATCACTGATGGGAGCCCTTCCCATGGAAAACACAGCACACACCACAGAGACCCCATTTTCACTGCTCTGTCTGGACCAGAAAATACCATCCTAGGCTGGCACCTTCTTTGGTCTAAATATTAGAGGGTGCATGTCTGAGGGACAGGGGTCATCCCAGAGATTCTGCATTGCCTGTGGAGAGATGCCATGATCCAGGCTCCAGGATGCTGAGAGGGCAGGGGCAGGCACAGAGGGATAAGATGGATGCAGGAGCATCTCTTCAGGAAGTTTTCCCATCTGCTCTCCTGTGTGCATGGAGCAGAGCCCTCTGCCCTTGGCTGAGCACAGTGGATAGACAGAGAACTCCTGCTCTAACAAACCCTCCTCTCTTCTCTCCTGGAGAGCTGCACACAGAGCTCTGGCCACACTCCAGGGGCAGCCAGAGGTGTGGATGCAGGGTTTCATGGGTTTGCTCCTGCAGTGGCAGGTGGGGTACATTTGTCTGATGTTGTTTTTCAGCTCCTTTTCCAAAAGGAAGGGAATGTTCAGCCCTGTACCCAGGGGCTGGGTGTGCAGCAGGACTGGGCCTCAGGATTTTCACAAAATGGGAGAAAAAGCAAACAAACACAATCAACAGATGGAAACCCTCAGATGGAAGGGGACATAGTGGTTATTTATTTAAAGAGCTGTTAAGTCCTAATGGAAATTTTCAAGAACCATTCCATTTAGAACTAGCAGAGGTTTATTTAGCCCATATTTTCTGTTTGTTTTCACTCATTTTTCATGTTAAAGAACATTTGCTACCAGTACTCATCTCCAGCATCTTCAATTGTGTATTCCCCAGCATTACCCTGGTTGCTACGGAGACAACTGAGATGCCACAAACAACAGAAAGCTCTTCTGGTGCAGGAGCAGTGCTCCAAGGAAAGAAATAACCCTGGAAAACATGATATCTACCAGCCCTTGCACACAAGCATGGAATGTGGGAGACATTTATGGAACAATCAATGTGCTGGACCCTAGGTCTAAACAAAATATTTCCCCAGAGCTGCTTCCCTGTTGCCAGCTGCTTTTCAAACTGCACAAAAGCCACAATCCATATTCCTCTAGACATGATGCCAAAGAACATTTTCTACCTGGATTTGAATAATGTGAATATATTAATTAAAGTTGATAATGGCTGATAATGATTTCCATCAGCAGTAGAATGTTGCTATATTTATCATTATTTATGAGATCACTGTACCTCACTGTAATTTATACAGAGAAGACTTGAACTAACGTGACTTGACATCTTAACAACTTTTCTGATCACACCTTTAAAGCCACAGAACGTTGTTTTCTCAGACAACCAGATCAGTATGGAAAGGAAAGAGAAGAGATCAAGTCCCACAGGTTTTGCTTTGATCAGCTTGCCCTTGGAAAGGAGTTGACTTTGAGATTGGACACAGCACTGGGAAAAATAAGGGGACAATTTAGCATTTGTATTAATTAAGGCCATTCCTTTGCTGCACTCAGATGTGGTCTGCAGACAGAAGAGGGGCTTAAAGTAAAGTGAGATGTGGGAGAGAGAACAGAAACTCTGTGTCATGTCCTTTCTAAAATCCCCCAGGAGCTGCCCCCATGTTCCCTGGCCTGAGCAGCAAAGCCACAGGGGTTTGGGGCTGGCAGCCCTCCCAGCTCCCCCTTGGGCTCAGGGAAAGAGCATCTCCCCCCCTTAGGCAGGGCTGAGGGGCTCTTCACAACAGGACCTGTGGCAGCAAGTTGGAAGAAGCATCTTGCAAAAACCAGAGGAGGCAGCAGGAGGAAATCTGGAAGGTGTCTACTGCAAACTCTTGGGCTGGATGGGTGGGCAAAGACTGGACCCTCTCTCAACAGGGAAGAGAGGGGATGATCCCACTAAGGAAGCACCCAAATCCTCACACAGTGGTAGATCAGTAAGGTCTACAACCCCGTGGGGTGGAACTCAGGATTGCCTGGTTCTCAATCTGGATGCAGGAGGCATTTTTCCTGCTGCTGCTGTGGGGCTCCTGGTGGGGAAGAACCTTCCAGAAGAAAAATTAGAGAATCAGACACTGAATCTCAGGCTCTCCCAGTGCTTTCATGGTAGTATAACCTAAAACTAGCTGAATTATATCTGACTTTAAAAATTCTGTTTTATATCAGGTCACTGGTTATAGACATGCGAGTGAAAATTCTGAAAAAACCCACCAAAATATCAAAGTAAGCATTTCCTATAAAGCAGGTCCTAGTGATATAAAATTTATAAAACATGAATTCATAAAATATGCAAACCAGATTCACTTTTAGCTGGCATGGCCAAAACTCAGAAACATCAGTAACTGACAGACTGAGGTCAAAACAGCTCAGAAAATACAACAAGCAAAAAAAAACCATCCAGGAACCCCCAAATCTCTCAAAGCTGCTGACATCCCTGCTTTTGGTTTCAGCAGATCGGGGCACAAAGACAGAACAACAGGAATCTTCTTAAACATTTGTTGTTAAGGTAAATCTAAAATGATTGTCTAGCACAATGTTAATTACATTGTACAGCAATCAAAACAGAGACGCCGAGTCTAATGAATCCCTGCTCTCACCTTTGGAACTGAACTGGAGTGTCTTGTTCACCTCCTTATTAGCCCATAAATATTCTAATTAGGAAGCAACTCCAGATGAATAGGATTAGCAATAAGGACATTTTAGACTAGGTACACAAGAGATACTCAAAACTCTCATGTCTTATCTAAGGCTCTCCTGACATTTATAATCATGTAGAAACGCTAAATTTACATAGCTCTGCCTAATTAGACATGGTTGCAATTATGTTTGTGGGCTTCCTTTTTTTCCTGCCCAAGTATAACTTACACTGTCAACACAGGAAGCAGGAACTGAATAGAAGCTCAGCAAGAAATAAAAGTGTTTTCTGCTATTTATTTTTTCCTGGTTTTAATTTGAAATTCATATTTCTAAGCTTTTTTTTTTTTTTCCCCCAGATTCCACGCAATAACTGGCTGTTATGGATCCAAGTCCAGATCGCTGCTGCTTTAAATGTAGGAAATGTGCTTTTTTTAGATCATCAGCATCCCAAGAGCAGGCACTAAACCAGGCCAAATTCTTGAAAAGGTGACACATTCTGCCTGCAGCAGGTGGGTCGCTCGTGCTCTTGGTGACAGCAAGAAATCAAGAAACTTGTTTCCTTTGGGGACTGTAAAGCCCCTGAAATTCTTACCCTGCTTATGAATTTTCCTAACTGCCCTGGGGTTTTTGATTTCAGTCCCTCTCTCCAGCCTGAACTTGGCATTTCTACCAGAATCCTGTGTTTATCTTCCTTGGCCTTCAGAAAGCTGGTGGGAAGCAGGTAATCCATCATGTTGTATTTCTGTGCAGCAAATGTTGGCATTATTGGGCAGAGATTTGATAAATGATGTGTACATTAGAAAACTGAATTTCAATATATTGTCTTTGATGTCCATAATCACAGATAGAGTTCTTTCACCTCAGCTCAAATATAAATCAAAGTAAGTTATATGCACTCAATTCAACATGCTTACAAATTCCTCTTTCAGAACTAAATCACAATCATGAAAGCTCACCTGTGTCAGCAGACTCACCTGCACAGAGCTCAGGCTGCAGCCAAGGTAGGAGGAGATGCCCATACCTATAAAAACCCTCAGGACTGGGGTATTAGGGAATTCCCATGACAAACATCCACAAATCCTTTTTCCTGACTGCGAGATGCTTAATAATTATCTCTACTCGTAAATATTTTGTTTATTAGAAAACCAGCACCTTCTTTAACTCCCACATCATGTTTCAAGCTCCATGCCAGTGATCAGAGAATCATGGAACCATGGAACAGCCTGGGTTGGAAGGGACCCTAAAGCTCATCTCCTGCCCTGGGCAAGGACACCTTTCCCTATCCCAGGTATCTCCAAGCCCTGCCCAACCTGGCCTTGGACACTTCCAGGGATGGAGAAGCCACAGCTTCTCTGGGCAACCTGTGCCAGGGCCTCACCACACTCACAGTAAAGAATTTTTTCCTAATGTCTAATCTAAACCTGCTGTCTTTCAGTTGGAAACCATTAAATGGCTCATGCCAGCAGAACCACAAAGCCCTTGGAAGCCAGGCTGCCTGGTGGCAGAGGTCAGTGGCTCTAGGCAGAGCAGGACTAAAGAAAACTGTCTTAATAAAGCCTCCTGAGGAATGAGACAACAACCAAAGAACAGGATGAAAAGCTCCTGTTTCTAGCTTCACTGCTTGGAACGTGGGAGAGGTGGAAAAACAACAGTTCTGCTCCAGCAGGTTTACAGAAGCCAAAATTAAACAATTAGGAAACCAAGTCTCCTCCTTCAGTAAACTGAAGTGAAGCAGATCACGCAGCAAACTGACCCTTGTGAGCACTCCAGGCTGCTCCTCACAGCCCACACTGGAACATCCAGCAAGGCAGCTCAAAAGCCCAACTGCAGCCTCAGAGAGAATTCCACACCCCAGCTCCATGGAGCTGAAGAGCAGGGGTGTTCCTGAATATCTGCTTCTCAAAGGACAAACCCAGCAGGTTTTCTCTGGCCAGGACATCAGCCCCGTGCCTGCTTTCTCATCAGGCTTCCTTATCAGGGCTTGTATCGGTCAAGGCAGTCGGATCTGAAAGCCTCTGGTGACAGCCCAAGGAGCTGAAACAAAATCAATAACCATAGAAACCCCATCCCCTCCCCTGCTCTGCTGTATTTAAGATCAATCAATATGCATAAACGACCAGTGCCAGGCACATCTGCACTACTTGTGCACATAATCAACTTTGTCTTGTCTCAGCCTAATACAATTTTCCACCATATTAGCAGCCTTTATGATATCCTGTCTTCTCAAATAGACGTGATTCGGAATCACTGCATAGCTCAATTGGATTACTGGAGTTGCACACAAACCCACACTGTCACACTTCCCCCCCCAAATCCACTCTGGGTGACAGCCTCTCCTCACTCCACCGAGGTTGGGATTACAGCCACGTTTAAAGTGCTTGCAAGGAGGTGACATCCGTGGCCACAGCCAGCTTCCACCAATACCTCTGGCAGAAGAATGTGTGTGTGTGTATGTATAATTAACAGACTGAGAAAAGAAATGAACAAACTTATCAAATGCCATGCTGAAGCATCCATTAAAAACTGCACATACTTTTAATGACTTGGGTGAGGGTTGCTGTTGCATAAATTTATTTAACGTTAATGTCCCTAGTTTGCTGTAAATTTCACACTGTGAAATTACCAGGGCAGTTCTAATGGAGCTGAAGACTCCAGCTGCACTCCATGATAAAGGAGGAAATAATTATGAATTCCTCTGGGAAGCCAAAGAAAGTCAAAGATCTCCTTCGAAACTGCTCCCAGCTGAGCTGCTCATCAGCCAGCTGAGGAGGTGCAGAGCTGGGGGAAGTGGGATGAGCAGGACGCTCCCGCTGATGACGGCGCTGCCATCAACTGACATTTAATTTGGAAGGATTGAAAGCTGGTGTCTGCAACAACTTCTGCCAAGAAACATTATGAACATTCAAGACAGAGCATGGAAGTGGTTTTATGTTCCAAGTTGGGATGATACTGTGTAATTTTACATCTAATCACCTAGCGTGAGACATAACCAGCACACACAGCTCCAAGAGCTCGTGCCTGCAGCTCTGACAGATGCCTGGATCATGAGAGGATGCTGCACTATGTGTGTTGTTCTGCCTAGGATGGCATTCTCTATAACCCTTCAAATCCAGAGCTAACAGCCTTTGCAAGAGTTTACAAGAGTGGAAAAAGTAAACTCCTCTCTTCCACCCTCCTTAATCTTCTATCCTTACAAATGTTTCTTTCCGTTTCTGTTTCTCCCTTTTATCTTCCTGTTCCTTCTTGTTTCCTCCACACCACCACGGGCTGCCCTGGCCAGCAGGAGAGCCCACCTGGACAGTGAGCAGCTGGGGCACATCTGGAGACCCCAGCCCCTGCCTCCTCCCCACCACCACACTCTTTGCCTGGCATCCTCCCTTTTTTCAGCTTGGAATTCAGGCCCCCACAAGCAAACCAATCATGGCTCACCTCTGAGTACACCTCTGAAATGATAAAACAACTCATTCCTGGTAGAGAAATCAGAGAAATGTAAGAAACAAAACCACCTAACGGGGCAGACAGACAGTATTTATTCAGTTCCTCCCTGTGCATCACTCATAATAATGTCTTGCAGTGTACTTCAGGCTTGTTCCCCAAGAACAAATATAATTCTTATTTATAATGCAACAAAGGATAAAGCAGGTTTCCTGATTCTGATAAGTGACTCTCTGATTATTTCTTCAATAAAAACTGTCACGTCTTTCAGATTATTCTTTCATGTTTTATTCTGGTTTGGAACAGAGACAGCACAGACGAGCATCTCTGAGCCTGGAGTCACTTGGTTTATTTCCTCATTTGTAGAACCTTGGGACCTGCTAGAAAGCATTTCAGCGGTGCTTTAAGGACTTCTGAACTTTGTGGACTGGACTTGCAACAGTGAGTAACCAAGGCCTGGCCCTGGGTCACCCTTTATCAGGTAAAGGGTGATCAGTGAGATGATAACACGGGCAGGTAGAGGGAGTGAGGTGTTATCACCCTGGATCGTGACAAAGGGCTCTCCTGGAACTGCAAACATCAGCCCTTCCCAAAAAAAAGCAACCCAAGATGCTGCTGGGGAGGCTGTTAGCAGAATGCCTGCTCAGTGCTTCAGCAGGCACCAGACATTGGCTTGATGCACCGAAATGGGGTGAAAAACGTGAAATGAAATGTGATCACCTCTTTGGACTTTCTGCTTGCATTCCAATTTCTCTGCAAAATATGTGCCATATTATTTACTGTGTCTTCTTTTAAGGTAGCTGTCACCATACGACTTAGAAACTCCAAACATACTAAGAATGGGATTTTCTGTGTCAAAATGTCCCATTGAAATTCAGACACCTCCTTCTCACAGTCTGTGCAACGCTGCGAAGCAAACAGGGCCCAGACCTTATTGGGAAAAAATCCCCAAACAAATGTTGTGTTTATGTAACCATCTATTTATTTAGGGCCACTTCAATCAGATACAGCTGGTTAGACTTGAAAATAACTGTATGTGAAAATGCAAACAATAATTTATGTAACTTTAAATGAGTTTTTGCAAGATGTTTTTGATGCATTTTCCTTGAATGCTCCCCTGCACATCTGGATATGAAGTCTGTAATTTAGCTTTACTTATTCCCTATGGAAATTGTATGGAAAGGACCGTGCCTGAGCCCCTTTCTGAACTGCCCTGGCACAGAGTCTGGGGTCAGCAGAGTAACACAAAATCCATTTCTCAAATGTGTCAGTCAGCCTTTGAAGATGCTGATACTGCAGGCAACGGTCACTCTGAGTTACATTAGCAGCTCTTATTGCAAACACTGGAATTAGTTTTCAGAAGAACATCCCTAAATACCCATTTTGATATGGTTGGATGACAGTAGTGGCAGAGACCATATAGAGAGCTGAAGGGGCCTGAGGATGAAAACTGGTGGAGAATATTATGACAAAATGGTTTTTCATCACGAGATGCTAAGAGTAAAACTGCTCCCAAGGATGGGCACTTGAAAGCTCTCCCTCGCTTAGAATTTATTTTTACATTGCAAAAGAGTCCTTTTTAAAATGGTTTTAATGGTCTGAGCTAACTTTGACAAAAATTGATCTTTCAAAATGTCAAACATCATTTTAAAAGACCAATATCAATGCGACATTTTTGCAGCTATTAAAACAAAAATGTTAAATCTCTCCAGATTTTATTTTCTGACTGGTAATTACAATTTTAAAAAATCATTATTTTGTCCTAATCTGGGGGTGGGGAAAATGTTGTCGGGCATTTCCTGCTTAATCAGGATCATCTACATAAATGATTGCTGATGCTTCAATTTCTAATTTGATGGATAGATCTGAGAGATTCTCCCACTCTTTACTTTAGTGATTCTCAGGGATGTGGCCATGGCCAAAGGAACTGGGGATGGGCTACCTACCCTAAGAATCCTCTGATGCCCTGCAGTTTACCCTGCAGGCTATTTTTCTAGGGAAGTTTGCTCAATTGCTTTGTCAAGAGCTGATACCCTGAAGTCAAGAGGCCACCCAGATCCTCTCCAGCACTCACTGGTGGAAGCTGCTCAGCTCCTCATCTGTGGAGCAGATTTTCTGATAGTGCACAGCACTGGTAACCTTCCAGATTGTCTCTTTATGCCCAAATATGCTTTCTTTCAAACCACATCTAGCTGCTTATTTACCAGCAAATACTGTTCATTATCTTCTCTGTCAAACATCATCTTCTGATATCAAACATACGGGGGGAGGAAACTGCACATAATTTACAAACCTAGTAATGCATTTCCCATCACAGTCCTCTCCATTGCCATGGCCACAAAAAGATGGAATCAGCCAAGATGAAAGCATTTTCAGGGCTGAAGTTTAATGGCTAAAATAATTGCAGAAATATACACATCTCCAAAACAAACCACTTCCAGAATGAGTAATGCGTGGAGTATCCTCTCATCTGCTACTTCACATCAGCACAGGCTCCCCTGTGAGCAAAAAGCACCCAATATAGGGCAGGGTGTTTTGATCACAGCAGATCTCTGTGGCTGGGCCAGCTCTACTCTGCTGCAAGCAAACCACAGGGTAGGCCCTGAGTTCAAGAGAAAGTGTTTATGCTCTTCTGACCTCTCTGAAACCCACCTTCAAAAGGTGACCACAATGACTCCTAAATAGGCATTTTATTTGGCAGTTCCTGCTTGGGTGGCATCAAACCCTTCCTTTAGAATAGCAGATACCTGGCAGAAAAGCTTCCACTTCTACAAGAGTCAGTTGCTGTTGACTTTCAAACCTGATTTCCATCCTCAGGCAGCTGCAATCAGTCTGGTCTTCACCCTTCCTTGGGCATCTGCCCAAACCTTGAACCACTAAAACAAAATCCTTCCTTCTAAACTGAGGTGAATTCCCTGCTGGTATGAATAGGAAACTACAATCTATTTATTTTTCAGGCATGTATAAGTAAATTGGAAAAACTAACTTATTGAACATCTGGCTAATATGAGTCACTGCATTTTTATGCAATCAGTTCCCCTTCTCAATTTGAGCCATCAGATTTAAGGTCACTGAGTATGTGACCTGTTTACTTTAACTGAAAACCACATTTATTTTTCTGGAAAGGCATTTAGAACAGAAAGCATTTTAAGTGCAAAAAATGAATAGCTTGAATAAAACATGATTGTACTGACACGTACTCTATTTAATGAGGATTTCTTACACAAAGTCCTCAGAATTTTTTAGAAAACTGGAATAACAGAATGACAATGAAAGGAAAATATTTAGCCTAAAAATTAGAAGAAAAATGGTGAGGTTACCATGACAAAAGAACAAACTGCCTCACTGCTTCAGCTCTGCTACTACAGGCTCCTAGATGCTTTAATGTGCAGCTCTGGGAAGAATAACACACAGATCCATCCTGCCTGCATATGACACCTTGCTGGCCTTATCTATGAGTCTCTCTCAGCCTGCAGTGAATGGAGAATAGCCCAAAGCTCAGTACCTGATGTTGTGATTATTTATAGCCAGCCTAAAGTGTTTAACAAGAACAGTCCTCCCCTTCAAAGAGCCACCTTCTGCCACCTTTCTGGGTACTAATTAGTACAGAACTCAAGGAATAGACAGGATTCGTGATGCAGAACAGCAAACACCCACATTTTGGTCCCCGTGCTCACATTTCTGTATTTTTGGAAGTATTACATCCTCTGCAAATACAAACACCACGATCTTGACACTGTTCCAGATGAGATGTACTATAAAAACTCTAGATAGATCACAATTTAAATTATACTTTACAGAGCATGTAACAGCCTCTCCACTGTTTACACTGAGAACTTCCTATTTTAAGAATATTTCAGAATACAAAAGACTGTATTTGGTCTTCTGACAGTCACAGTCCTTTCCATTCAAGCTGCCTTCTTCTTATGCCCAGTTAAGAAAAGTAACTGATGCAGGGTGAAACATCCCATAAACTCACTCATGCCCTGGCAAAGACAATTTTTAAGCAAGAAAAAGAGCCAAAGATGCTTACAGGAATGAATTCCGCTATTTAAAAAAGTAGTACAATGTCTAGGAAGAAGGAGTTAACAAAGACTCTCTTTAAAATGCTAATAACAGACAATGGTCTGTGGATAAGTTAATTAGTGGAGCCAGCTTGTGTTTAATTATTTCACTTGACCTGGTGCAGATTTAGACAATAATCCCTTTAGAGAGGGGAAGGGGCTGTTGGAAAGTATGTGATGTACCAAAAGAAAAACTTTAAATCTGCCTGAGCTGAGCAGGTAGTCTTCTATCTGAAATTGGAATGATACACTCTTCTCCACTGTAAGACAAGCTCAAATAGAAAAAGAAATGCAGGTCTGAACCAGAGAGATTATGCTAAGGACCTGGTGAGCTTTCCACTCCGATACTTAACTTTTTTTTTCCTCCTCCCTATTCAGCTGGGATTTTACTACTGAATAATGTATAAACCAACCCACTGTAGTCAGAGGTGGGATTTCATGAGCAACTTGAAACAAGTGCAACCAGACTGTACCAGAACCCTCTGAACATATTAAAATGTATATGAAGAAAGAAAAGGATCTATAGACTATTAGTATATGTGGAATTTTCTTATAGGAGAGGCTCTGAAGATTTCCATATTTAAAAGAAGGAAACTGATTAGGTGGGATATCAGTCCTATTCTTGCTTGGACTCCATAATCGGATCCAATTAAACTCAAAGCTTTGTTTTATCTGAATAGTTCAATCCCAAATCATGCAGCTTTTCAATTTGGAAATATCTCTTCAACAGCTCACCCAAATATGAATAAAAAGCCATTACAGTTCCACAAGTGAGTCAGTACAACCTCCTCCAGAGGCTCCAGCATCTAAATGCTGGTGATACTGAAAGCAAGACAGGTGAATGAAGAGAGTCTAAGACAAATGGGAGAAAGAATTAAAAAACCAAAGTGGGAGCTACTCTGGCAGGTAGTAAACAGTATCACAGGCACTGCCTGAGTGGGAGGAAAGCCTTCATTTCAGCCAAAGGGCAGGACTCACTCTTGGTGGAATCGGCTCCACAGGAGTTGTAAACTGGCTGTAGGTTTCCATTTACAGCCCAGTTCTGAGCTGGAGCATCCTCATGTGCACATCCTCAGGGAGGACACACAGTGCACTGGGACCAGGGCTGAAAACCTACACAGATGATCAATAAAACCAGCCCTACTGCTCTGTTTGATCCTCTTTATTAAAAATGTAATCTGATGGGGACTGAAAGGCCTTGGGACAGGACAGGGCCAAGATGAGTGCAAGCAGATCACACAGCCAGGCTGAGCTCTCACAAACTCACAGCCAAATTGTGCCAACATGTTTCAGTTTGTACAGCCAGATGATCTCCAGCCTGTTACACTTGTGTCCTGATCATCCTCCTGGTGTACCTTTTTGGGAGATAAATACCATGGCTGTTTTGTCTCATAGGACTCCCACAGGTTTCAAGGTATTTACCAGCCTCTTTCTTTGGAAAGCTCTTTTATTCTTTAAAAGTGTCTCCTATCATATCCACTCCACTTTTTTTTTCTACTCATGCTATTTTCTTCCAAGGCCATGGCTCAGAGCCCTTCCCCTATCAGTTTTACTAGTCTATCTAGCTATCAGGCTTTTTTAAAGGAAAAGTAATCAAAAAACCCTTTCCATACACAGGAGCTCTAAAACTGATTGCCAGCTTCTTGTTTAGAGAGTTGCAGCAATCATGCAGAAGAGCAAAAAGGACAGATCATTGCAGAAATACCCACCAGAAAGCACACAGGCACTGCCATTTGAGGAGCTCAAATGGGGGCATACTGGGAATTGTGACAGGACTTCAGAACCACTGGCATTGTTCCCTTCTTAATTAAAACAAATGGTGTGATTTTTGTGACACGGATTTGCTCACATTTTCCCCACCCTGCAACAAAGGCTATGAGGGATTCCTTAAGCAGTGCTGGACCAACAGTGCTGGAATCAGATTTTAGCCCTCCCCCTCTGCTCACTTCTGGTATCTCAAATTACTGGAAGTGGCCCTCCACTGAGTGCACAACACACTGCCAAAGCACTAAACAGGGTTAATAAAATGAACCTTCTTCACTGATGGGTGGTAGTGCTCCTCACCATAATTTGCTGAGAAAGGTCATTCTTGTCTGTAATGAGAAAATGAAATGCACTGGAATGATGGAGCAAACTCAAATCAGTCCTGTGTACAATGTAGAAACATAAACCAGAATCCAGCATAAATCTGCTGGCTAAATTCAGCTTATGGCTAATCAGCTCTTCCTTTGACAGGATATGCTGCTGTGGAAATGGGATAATTTTATAACTGAATAATTTAACCAGTTTTATCTTTAAGTAATGATTTCAGGCATATTAATACATAAAGCTTCAGTATTTACATTTTCGTTACATGGCCCTGAAAAATTACAAGGTATCAGGGATAACGTAGTATTCACAAGAAATGATGTGCACAGAGTGGATTTCATCCCTCAGAGTGACTCTGTGCTCCACAAATCCCTGGGATGGCACGTGGCTGCCAGGCAGACAGTGAGGGCAGAGCCTGCTGTGTGACAGCACAGGGCAAACTGCTCCTCAGTGGCAGAGGGGAACTGTTTTCTAATGTGGCAGAAACACATTAGGGCCAAGGCTGGAAGGGACAAGTAAAACACAGTCTGACAGAGCATGCTGAAGTATTTTACCTGCTTATCCCTGCTAAGACTCTGGTAGTTTATGTCTGGCTTGAAGACATGTTCCACAAGGACTCCCAATCACTGCTTGAATGCTGTGAGAAGTGGAGAAGCCACTTAACCCTGGAAGTCTGTTACAGTCCTTCATCATCCCAGTCACTGGAAAACACTTGGGGAACCTGCAAGTCTGGAAGCTAAATACAAGGACTCGTAGTCCAAATTCATAAAAATGGATGTGCCTGGCTGGCAAAATAATTACCAATCCCTCACTCTGGTTCTCCTGTGAGTTCAGCTGTGGAGGCATTTTTCTGCATGTTTTGATGCAGTGATATGGGAAGCTCATCTTGGAAAGCAAGATACTCGTGGCTCCGCAGAGTCTGACAACATTGTTCTTTATCTCTTCTGGAAAAAGTAGTGAAAAGGACATGAAAAGCAGAATCCCTCTCACTTTAAAGAACTCCTGTAATAGATACAAATAGCAAACAGGGTGGATGCTGGATTGTGCATGTCAGGAGGTGACATGCTTGTAGCAATTCTGCATTACTCCTCTCTGCTCCTCGGAGAAGGCTAATCTGACTGAGGAAAATGGGAACAGGAGCTCTCAGGATGCAGTCAAGCCATTTAGATGTCACCTTCCCTCATTCTTTGTATTCTGTCAGTACACACACACGAGTGACAATCTGCCCAGGTAAACTCATCCATCACTGGGGTGGTGTGGGATCCTTCAGCCTCACGCTGCAGCAGATGTTCCTCCAGCCCTGCTCGGAGGAGCAGAGGCAGCTTTGCAGAACATCACATTGATATGCAGTGAGGAAAATAATTAGCATGGGCCATGGTAATTTAGAACAGAATAAATTCCTTTTGCTGTATTCCAGGGGTGGATGAAGGATTGAAAGCTGTTGGACTCTAAAGTCAGGGGAGTTTCCTGGTACAGACAGCCAGATTCAGCCTGAGTTACCTGCTGGCTACACTTAGATGATTGTCTGGCTGGAAGAGACAAACCCAGACTGAACCCACTGTATTTGGGTAATCTCAGACTAGTGGATGTCTATCTATGGGAATGTTTCACAGCAGTCTCAATGGCTAAAGCAACTCCTGTACCAGGGCAATGCCTAGTTCATTCCCAGCCAGCATTTGAATGAACAAGGAGGTTTTAAAAAGCTATTGCAATGACCTGGAGATAAATGTACCTAAAATAGTTACTGCAGATAGTAAAAAACATCCCTGCTCAGTGTTTGTAGCAGTGTACAGTTGTTAGTTTTTTTTTTTTCTTTAACATAACATTTCAAATTCTGCACTATCAGAAATGTCTAGCTGCACCAAACCCAGAGTTTTGGGAAAGAAATCAACCGTCTCTGCTAATAAGAAGAAGTTCTCCTCTTCCCCACAAAAATTCTGCCATTTCATTCATAAATAAAATAAACCCCTAACTCAGTTGTTGGCAGGCTCTCCCTTTTATCTTTCACTCACTTGAGAAGGACCAGCAACATCACGTTTTCAGAAAGCCAAGTGCAGTAATCATAGAATCGGATTTCATGTATTTTTAAAAGCATTTGCAGCAGCAGAGATCCAATCACTTTTAAAAGAAATACAAACATACAGGAATTTGGAAGAAGCAACTCAGTGCTCCTGACTTCCTTCAGTTCTCCAGCACCAGATGAATATGCTGGGAAGGCACTCCTTTCTAAGGGACATCTCAAAAAGTTAGCAACATTACACTACAAGCACCGCAGTGCTGAAATACTTATTATCTCAAATAAACCTGGATGACATTTGAGATGTCTCAACATTTATTGGCCTGCCAGCAGAGCCTGGGATCAATCACCTCCTTTTCTCTCATTCCTTTCTTTTTTTCCCTCCTGCTTGCTCAAAGTCCATGTTCATAAAATATTTAGGGGAAGCTCTTCAGAGGAAGATATTGCCTATACTATAGCCCCAGTGCAGGTTTACTGTGCTACTGAGACAGATATTCTGCCACCAGAGAAATCAAAATTGGTCATGGGGTCGAGTTACTGCACCAGGAGCACCATCAGACTGACAGTCTGGGCTTGATCCCACCTGGGACACTGGGCTGAGTGGAAGGAACAAAGTAACACACAGAACAGAGCTGGTCACTTTTGCAAGGTTATACAGAGAAATGTTACTTTTCAGGATGGAAAACAAAAATATGAATGTTCTGCTTGTGTCTGAGACTCACCTGACCCTTTCTTACCTCTTGCAATTTTCTCCCCAGTGGAAAAAAATCCCAGATTAATGAAATGTGGAATTCAGAGGTGCTGCTAAATGAAGCTGTCAGTCTGGCAGCATCTCGTGTAGTACCACCCACTCCTGCAGCAGCCTGCCATGAATTAAATCAGCTGCCATGGTCCCTTCCTACCCCTGAACTTTGCCACAACCTGCTCATCTCATGCATTCATAGCCTTCCCTATAACCCACACATTTTGTGCTCCCACCATCACATGATTTTTCCCTCCTAATTTCATTAAATCAGCTGCAGATATCCTATGCTACTCTGATGTTTTCCTGCAGCAAGTATCTGCTTTTAACCTTCTCATCAAAACCTGGCTGTCTGAATGTACTTCTGAACCTCTCATGACCCTAAATCCCTATAATTTCCCCTCTTAGTTCAAGGGACAGATGTTTCTTTGATCCACCCTTGGCATTTCTCACCCTCAAGCATCCAGGCTTACCTCAGGCTGTTGTTAAACTGTCTTCCTTTAATAATTTTTATGAAGTGCAGTCCAATTAACTTTATCTTCCTTGGGGATCCATTCAATTAAGTGCAGTCATAATGAGTGAGTGGACACAGAGCATTGTCACCATATTTACATCCAGATTAATAGGAACCAGGTAAGATAACTTTTAAAGCCATCAATATTTTAATATTTTGGCTTTAGATTGTGCTATCTTCAGTGTCAGACATATTTAGGAGAGATCAGCACAATTTGAGAGCCTGAGTTTTTAATTCCCTCAACGGTTTGTGGAAATGGGGATTTAGAAAAAGCAGCAAAAATACATGACTTTGTCTTAAAAGAGGTTTCTCACAGGTCAAACAAAACATTTGTCCCTATACAAAATAAGTTAAAACTTCATCCAGTTCATTCTTTCATGGATTGAAGGTAATTTGGGAAACCAGCAAAGAACCAATATTTAAGTGGAGATGCTGAGAACATCAGGAAATCTCATTCAACGAGCATGCAACAGAAATGCTGAGCTAGGAACATCAGTTCTGAAGTGACTTTTCTCCCTTTTGAAAGACAAATGCTGGATCTGGAACATGGACCTGTCTCTCAGATATGGAATAGCTCCAGAAGTTATTTTTACGCCTGCTTTGCATTGCAGAAGCAAGGGAGAAGAGTCCAATGGAGACTGAAAACCTCGTTCTGTATCACCACAACTTAACTTAATCATGTCTCAGGCACTGATAAATGTGTCAATAAGCATTTGGAGAAATAACTGGTATCCAGGGAATTTATCTTGGTTATAGGAGTTTCAGCTGAATAGGTCAGATTTGTTAACATTTTAATTTACACAAATCTGCATTCCAAATATTGCTCTTCGTCTCCTTTTCCTAATGACAAGGAAATGTCAGCAGCAACCCCAAATTCACTCCTCTAATAGTTTCCTCAAGTTTTCAGGAAAAACAAACAAAAACAAAAAACCAGTCTGTGGTACAGTAATGGGGGTATTTAAACACAATTTTCAACTTAGACGCAATATAACTTTATGTTAATAAACCAGAAAGTTTTGCCAGTTCCAGATGTAATCCTGAAAGTAGAAGAGAGAGCTGGGAATAAGCATGCCCTGTAGCTTCAGGGCAGCCCCAGGATTATGCCCAGAGCTGGTTGTTCTGCCTTGATCCAAGTGTCCCTTGCCCAACCTTGTACTCAGCCTGGGACACTCAACACCAGATTTCCACATACAATGTGCCAGCTGTGATTTCCTGGACCCTGTGCACAAGGGAACTCAAACGAAGCACATGGTTCCCCTGCAAGTTTTTAAAATACTTCAGATGCAATGAGAGAAGCAATAAAAAAGATTCTGCCTTATCCTTTCCCCCTAATTATCACCTGCTTCTTTTCTAAGCTGATTTGCTGAGATTAAAACCTCTCTCCCACCAAGTTATCCCAATCTGTGTTTCTGAAATTGATACAAACCGACGACCTTTCTCTGCCCATGAAGCCCAGCATGAAAATGCTGGCCCCCACTGATGTCAGGGGGGCAATAACAGTTCTTTAATTTCCATAAAATCAGCATTTTCCTGCCAGAATTCCAATTTCTCTCTGAGTACTCTGCTACCATCCCCTGGGGGCTGCCAGCAATCTCTCCAGCACTTGTTTCTCCTCTTGCACTGCAAGCCTGCCGCAGGCTCCAGCACTGCCTGGGATCATCTACCTGCTTAAGATTCAGCCAACTTCCCAGCTCTTGGAATAAAAGGAGTAGGGAAAGGTCAAATCTGCCCTAGGTTGTGCTTGCAGAGTCTGCCACATCAGGTGGGAAGGAGCAGGTGCTGGAGCTCCTCCTGCTCCCCCAGCTCTGCTTCCTGTCTTCACACCTGGAAAGCTCTGTGCTCTCCTGACCTTTTCCTTGGAAAGCTGTTTCACACAGCGTGTCCCCCCTGGGCCAGCTCACCCTGAAACAGTGCTGAGGGTGAGCCCTGGGCTGCTCCCAGCCAGCATCCCCATCCCATCCCATCCCATCCCATCCCATCCCATCCCATCCCATCCCATCCCATCCCGAGTGTCCTGGGATGCCCCAGGGCTCCACACGTGCTGCTGAGCTGCTGCTGGGGCTTTTATCTGCTCTCAGCAGCTGCCTTTGGGATTCCTCCCCAAGCTGCTCTGAAGCACAAAAGCAGCCCCAGACGCAGGAATGAAATGGGCACAATCCCTGGCAGGGAATGTCTCCTGACTGGAGCCTGGCACAGCATCAGCAGTGGGGCCTAAAGTGTGCTGCTGGCCTGAGGGGTATGGGAAAAATCTCCAAGGTTCTGGAGGCTTCACCTCTCAGAGTTCAGGCCCCAGGCCCACTTGTGGGGACTCCTGCTTGCTATGTCCCTGCCATTGTCACAGGGGAGGAAAGGAGAGAAAGAAGAACAAAACCAGTTTCTGGTGCCTTCTCCCAGAAACGCAGCACACTGGGCTCTCCCAAATTGGACTCTCCCATTGGATGTGTTGGCTCTGGGACTGCCTGAAAATAAACAGCTGAGCCTCAGACTAAGCAAGTCTTTCCTTCCATACTCTCTGTGGCCCATTGTTCCATGAACAATGATCCTTCCCATCACTTAGTCCACAGAGCTCCCCCAGTTGCATTGAGCTGCACTCCATCACCTGTACAGTCCAATGGAGAATAAAAACAGAACTGAAGTCTGGGGTTCTCTCCCTTTACACCATTGACCCCACCCCCTCCTTCCCCACTCACTCTATCCCATCACTGACACTGCACTGGTTTTTGTTTAATGTGTGAGGTATAAATGCTTTGTCCTTGAGCTACACCCACAACCAGAGGAGGCTGAGCTCTGAGAATCAAATTATATAGTTTACATTGGCAGAGTATTTTTTTTGTCAGTAGAAGTGAAATTTCTGCTGCATTTGGAAAAGCTGCACATTGTAAAATGCCAGAAAGAAGAGGCACTAAAGGTAGAACATCACACAAACCCAAAATCACTGGAAGACATTTTACTAGTTTGGAAATGACACAAGGACATGAAGTGTGCTGAGTGCAGGCTGTGTTCCTTTTCCAGGGTCAGCATGGAAAGAACTAAGAAAGACTGGTCTAGAAAGGGCTATAGATGTCTGGCACTTTATTTCCCCCAACAGAAGGGGGAGCAAATGACCATTTATTCATCCCCCTATGCCTCCTGGAGTATTTTCTACATCTTTGAGTTTTACAAACTTAGGAAAAGAAAATATCAGCTCCTGGAGTTTGAAGATTCTCTCAGGGTTTCATTGACTGATATGGATTAAGACAAAAATATCACATCAAAGCCACGACGCCCCACAGTCACCGCAGAAGCAAAGACTGTGATCTCTACACCTCAACTCCAGCTTTTAGAGGCTTGGGATTAAAGACAACGTTTGGGCTTTTCACATCAGCAACCCTCAACAAACACCTGGCGAGACGGTTTCAAACTCACCTCCCTGTCGAGCCCCGCAGCCACGGTGACAATGTCCCCTGTCTCGCTGTTGATGGTGAACATGTTCTGTGAGGGGCTCTGCGGGGTCTGCGTGACGATCCGGTACCGCACCATCCCGTTGGCCGTGGTGCCGTCGTCCGCGTCGTTCGCCGTCACCGTCATCACGTAGGTCCCTGGGAACAAAGCAAGAGGAATTATCAGTGCCACCTCATTGCAGGGCAGATTGTGGTCCCCATTGAACCAGGTCATGCAATTTGTTCAGAAGTGGTGTGGGATAGACATTTCACTTCACTGCAGCCAGGCAAGGAGAGGATTATGGAAATAGCAACACTGCTGAGATAGATGATCGGGAAGGATGCTGATTGCACGTAACTGGTAGACAGAAAGAAGTCATGTGAGGGTATCTATGATTAACTTCTAATTCTTTCAGTGATTGTAAGTTTTAGGGCAGCATTTTTTGTCCTGCAATTTCACAGATTCTCACAGGAGTTTTTTTTTCCCATCCAATCACTGCATTCACATGCATTCAGAAGCAGAATTTAATAGTGGAAAGCCTTCTCAGCAGCTTCAGAAGGACACCATCAACATGCCCATGGCCAGTGCAGGAAGCAACTGCCTGCTGCTTCCAGTTCTTGGAGAAACATCCACCTTTCTTGTCCCTCCAGGATTAAAAAATCCATTTCTGCAGAGCAAGTACAACAGCTGCTGCCCAGCAGGACAGAAAATCAATGATTTGGTATGTGTGGCCAGGGATGTATTGAATTGTTGGTTTGTTTCTTGCTAATCATCAGTATCTTCATTTGCCTTGCAAAAAACAATCCCTACATTCTCGATACTGACGGGAGTGCATTGATGCACTGACAGGCTCATTAGCACTGGAGTTTGGCAGCAGGGTGTTTGCTAAAGTGGGAAATTATCATTATGAGCGTAAAAGATGTTACTTGATTGGATGGACTCCTGCAGCTGCATGGTCCTGTGACCCCCCTCAGAGCTTGTAGGGCCTAGCTTTACACTTGTTATATTGGTGGGAGGGAATGAGTAGAAGGGCAGGCACACATTGTTCACACAAGGCAATCTGCAAGAGTGGATGAATATAATGATATGGAACCTGAGGAGTGGGAGGCAAAGAGAGACAGCAGAACCAGACATAACCTCGTTTTGTGATCACCAAATCCAAGAGCATCCATGAAAAGAGGGAAGGTTCATTTGGGAAGTCTGAGTACATGGACCAACTTATGAACCTGCCATGCTGGAGAGATGCAAAGTGGTCCCAGCAAGAATCTGAGCTGACTCAAGATGGAGCCACACATGGCTTTACAAAATAGCTGAGTTTTTTCTGCTCTCTGGGTTAGATGTGAGCCATGGGCAAACTTGAGGACATGGCTGCATCAGCATCGTGCTGTGTGTCCTCTGGCACACTCAGCCTGGTCACACTGGGAGCTACCACACCCCCAGTTCAGGAAGACCAGAGAGCTGCAGAGCTTGTATCTGTTTGCAAAAGACTTGAAAAACACCCCATGCTCTAAATGGCTGCAGCATTTTGTACCTTAGCCAAGTGTCTTTAAGCTACTCAGCACATAGGAAATCCCCCAGTACCTTTCCCAGCTCAGGGAAACCAGTGTTTCTCAGTATTAGCAGAAGTTAAAAAGAAGTTTGTATTTTTGCATTTGTGTGAAGTACTTTGCTGATCTTCCATCTGCCTCAATCAGGCTCTTTTTGTTCTCAGTGGTGATACACATATTCCTGCGAGTTTTCTTAGTTCAATAAGAATTATAGATTAAAAAATAAATGAATGTGTAAAGCAAATCTTAATGATGAATACTTTCCTGTTTTCCTGCAATAATCCTGATTCACATTTGTGAAATGAAAACAAACTATTCAACAACTTTAACATTCTCCTGATCAATAAACTTCAGAAGACGGAAGGAACACTGAATTGAAACAAGGCTGTGCAAGCAACAAATTTTCTCTATTTTCTCTACAAGCATTCGTTTTTTGCTCTTTTGCAAAACCAGTTATCACGAGACAGCTGATACAAATAATGAAACCAACCCTCAGATAACTACAGGGAAAATGTACAGGAGAAATTTAAATAGGAAATATGCTGAATGAGATGTTTGATTTGGAATTTATGTTATCTTAATGCATTCAATACTGAAAATATCTCTGAACAGAATGTCAAAACCTGGGGCTAATGAAAACAGAAGCGGAAGAGGAAAACAGAATCTATTTTAGGACATGTGCAGTCTTAGGATGTATTCCAAAAAACAGGTGGTATTTCATGATGCACTTCTAGCTCAAAATATAGCTCTGAAAGTCATTTGGACTTCCAGGTTCAGAGAAGGGCACCCCAAAATTGTGGTCCCTCCTCATGTGGGATGTCTCAGACTGTACTGTAGATTCCAAAATTACCCAGCACATGTGTGAACTGGTGGGTTCCCAAATTGGCAGGGGAACCTGACAGGCTGCAACTCTGGTGGGAGGGGATGGGGGGACAGCAGCTGTACCATGGATGGAGAGCATGGAAGATCTCCTTCACTCTTTCTCTGACCCTTTTGTTTCTTTCCTGCAGTGTAGCACTGGACTGAGCACATCTGCTCCAGAGAAAAAGGACTATTTCAGCAGCATTTGACCTGCATCTCCATAAAGGGAGATGGGGCCGGACAAATGTCTCTAAAGTCATGAACTGAGCACCAGGGAGCTGTATTTCAAGAGGCAATCTGCTCCCTATCTCCCATCTTTAATTTCCATTATGAAACCCAACCACAGAGAAAATAAAGAGGGGAACTTGGCATTAATTACTATCTTGTAACTTAATAAAATGCCCTCTGCAAAGGGCCCTGTGTGGCTGCAGCACACGACGGAGCTGCAGCAGCCACTTCCTTCCCCTGGCTCTCCCTGGGGCTGCCTGTCTGACCACAGTCTGCTGCAAACTGGCTGCAAATTGCTTCTCCCTCTCCACAGTCTGGACAGGGGCTGATATCTCCTCTCCCTTTCCTGTGTACACACTTTTCCCACCTGGCAGTGTTGACCGACAGCATCTCCTGTTCCCCATGCTGAGGGCACCATCCCTAGGGATGGCTCCTGAGGGATCAGCTGGTGTAACCTACACCACTGCCTATGTTCCACTTGGTTTGCTTTGCATTTAGCCTGTCTTTAAGCAAGATTTATCCTCCAGATACCTGCATGCTGCAGTGAATGACACAAACATAGATCTGTGCACAAGAGTATTCAACAGAGCGATGTGGATATACACAGATAAAGTGTCTGACATCCTCTGGGTGCTGTATAAACTCTTGCTCTGTGCTCAGATGGTTGGTGATGATTTACCTGCAATAAAGTAAATAATGTCATGCTTCTATGTCCTTTACATGGAGATACATCTTCATGTACTTTATATTAAAATAAAGGCAATATATCCCTGTATCCAGCTCCTAATACTACACAAATTAGGCAAATATACAGTGGCAGAGAGCACAGCTCTAAAACACTCGAGGACTGAAGCTGGTGTTGTTTGGTTTTAAGTGACAAAGTACTGACTGCCTAATCTGGCCCACAGGATGTGTGTCTTTTGAGGAAATCAAAGTATTAACCACACCATATTTACAACCCTATATCCTACCCAAACAGAGGCTAGGAGCAATTACTACAGACCAGAAACACTGAGAAAACTCCTCCAAGTCACACTCAAGACCCCCAGTCTGTCAATTTTGCATCAGACCCTGCTGGTGGTGATGAAGCTCCAAGAGTAGGTTAAACAAGTGTAAACAGGGCAAGAGGGACTTCATGCTTTCAGTGCCTGAGAAAAACATCACCTTTATTTTTCTGCTCTGCAGGGCTTGCTCTCAAGCACAGACAACATTAAATGAATGCATAAAGTGCCCAAACTCAGAAATTTGCCCCAGTCTGTGCAGTGTATCACAGGATGAATACCCAGTGCAGATGTAACAGATATATATCTGATATAACTGCATTAAACCACACACCTGGCCTAACTCAGGTACGTAACCTATTGAAAGAAAACCACTTCTCATCAAATAAGGCACATGGTACGTTAAATAAAATACCAAACCTAGTACATCATGTCAATATTAAATCAAATTTGCTGCATGTTGAACAGCTCTTCTGAGCAGCAGATTGAATTACCATGCACAGCTAGTGATGACAACATTACTGTGCATTAGCTTTCATTAACTAATGTGCAGAGTTCATATATCACCTGAGTTAAAATTAATGGATGGCATGAAGAAGGAGATCTATCAATAAAAGGCAAGACCTTCAGAATCTGTAACTTCCCAATGCATTCCCTTTGATTTCCCAGAGACTGTAACCTCCCAGATGTTATTTTGTCAAATGAGATGGTTTTATTTCTAACCATGGATAAGACACATGAGAGAAATGCTTGAAAGCTACCCTTATGGAAAATACTCCCATTGGATTAATTAAAGTTTCTACAGGATAGGCAAAAAAACACCTTACAGAACCTGGGGGAATGGAAACAAAGGGAGATAATTTATACCTGTACATTCAGTTTTGTTTGTCAATTTTAAAATGAATTGCATCTCCTTGTAAAAGACTGCAAAGAGATTTTGCTAGATTCACCATATCTCATTCCATCTGTACATGTTAAGGAGAAAGAAAAGCAAAACAAGAGAGATAGCTGCCCTGAGCATGTGTAAGCAGATAAGCACAGTCATAAACAAATGTCCCCCTCAAATCATTCTGGAATCTGAGAATCAGCCCAGTTCTTTGTAGCTCAGACAATCCCAAAGCATGCTGAGGGCTGCTGATTCCCCTCACGTTGTCTGTAATCTCTGCTCTCCCATCTATGCAACTTCATTTCTCCATAAAGATGGAGCTTTCAGGAGTTTAAGGCACACAAACAATATTTTGGCACAGTTGTGCTCCTGAAGTCTTTGTTACAATTGCTTTATAACTGCCATTTTTCTAAGCTGGTTTGATATCCATTAGTTAGATTTAATGCATGTTAAATTAAAGAGCTAATGGGCACTTGCCAAGAAGCCAACAAAATATAAAAATCAAAACTCCTTTCACTTTGCCCTTTATCCCACATGTCACTGCAAAACCACATAATCCTTTCAGTCATCTCCTATGATATAAACAGAAAACACTAAAACTTCACCCACTTTTTACTGATAATGCTGTTTCTCTATCCAGCTTTATCTTACAGTTTATGTTTTTAAATGGCTGGTAAATGCAGAATCATTAAAGGTTGGTTAACCTTCTCAGTCTAATTTTGACCTACAAGATACTTAATTTAATCATTCCCCCATAGAAAAGGACGGAATCATTATGTGCAGACATGTGGTGATAGCCATATTACATTAGATCTTCATTAACCCAAGTTAATAATGGCTTTGTACTAATGGAAACTTCCCCTTACTCCTCATTTTTTCCCCCAAATTGGAAAGCTCACATAGTGAATCGTCTGCATCCGATGCTAGATAGAGAAGACAGTAAGAATTGTGGGAAGATTAATACTGAAAAACAGTGTAAAATTTACAACATTTCCTAAAACTACAATTTTCCACTCAGAACAGTTTCCTGATATTAATTTCCTTCCCCACAGAGGATGGGAATCTCATGCCACTACTCATAACAGGCATACTTTAGGTATGATTTAGGTATAAATACTTTTAGGTGATTTCACTCATTGCAAGGAGGTCTCAGGGACAGAAACACACACAAGAAAAAGCAAAGGCACCAAACCCAAGTTCCAATGACAAGTATGATGGGATCCTGAAAAAGTCCTCAGAGTTCAACTGGACTTTCTGTAGTGTTAAAGACAAAAGCATTTCATCTAACAAACTTGCAACCTCAAGTGAAAAAAAAAATTAAATGTATTCAATGGGTGATGTGAAACAATTTCACACACTCATTGTTCAGGCTTTCAAATGAAATTGGGTAGCTGACCCAGCAATGGTGCTGAGTGGAGTCACAGAGGTGAATAGGAAAATGGACAAGACATCAAAATGACAGAAGTGAGTGCAAGTACTGCAGGTGTAATAAATTGCAAATATACTTAAATTAAACTGCATCCCATATGCTCTGGATAAAAAAACGAAATAGAAGCAGCACTTTCCTTCTGAATGATATTCCTTCCGTCGTAACTGATAGCTACTGTCATTCTCCTTCACCATAATTTTTGTAATCATTGGCAAATTTTGACCTTTCAAGCAGCTAACCTAATTCATAACGGATGCCACTTCCTAATTAGCAGAGACATTGGATTTTCAGCTTCAGACAGGGCAAGAGCCAACCTAATGAGAATAAAGAGAGTGAGCAGGTCTGGAGAGACAACAGAGAGAGCTGAAGAGGCTGCTGTCACCCAGGACGGAAATAAGACCTCCTTCTTGTTAAAAATGGAATAAACACCTCCGGAGAGCCAACGAGCAGATGCACTGACTGCAGCACACACATGGCCCCTGCCAGATTTGGAGATCACTCCCCTCCAGCAGCCTGCAGCTCAGTGAGACCCCCTTAACCCAGAAAAATCCCACCAGTCAAACGTAAGGGTGGGCAAAGGCACATCCAGCCTCTGAACAAGTGATTCTGGCTGCATGAATCCACGAGGTTCAGCTTGGCTGAGTTCCTGCATCCTCTTGATTTCCAGGGCTAATTTAAAGAAGGGGGAAAGCATGACTGCTTAGGACAAGATATCCTGAACATCCCCACTGAATTGTGCTGAACACCCAGGTTTGATGCTGCACTGAAGTCATGTGTAACTCTAGAAATCATGCAGCCCCAGCTGCACACAACCTGACACTGAACACATCCTCCACAAGGCTGCAATCCAATGCCCGAATTTTGACACTAGAATACAATACAGTATAAAGTGGTGTAATATAATATAAATGTTATTATATACATCATACTATGCTATTTGTAACTATTTTGTATGTACTTGTAACTGCCATTTGTACCTGCTGGTTAAAAGGAGGCAGAGTGTAGGCTATTACAACATTCAGTTGTAACTCCCTCCTACATTGGTGTCAGACCATGATTTCCATATTTTATCTGTTTACGTCAACTTGGCCTTTTTTTTTTTTTTTTTTTTTTTTGTGGGAAAACCCATCAGTCTTGGGATTCACATTTTTTTTTCTCACTTACAGTAAGCTAATTCACTTCCTTGCTCTTGGGACTGGATGCTTCTGACAAGGAAATTAAGAGCACAGATTTCATAACCACTCACCTCGAAAGAAAATGGAAAGCACTACCTCATGAGTCTGCAGAAAAACAATTTCTTATCTTAAAATTGTGCTTGGCTGAGCAAAAGAACTTGAAAAAGAATATTGTGTAGCCTAAGTCTGTGTGTAACGTGTGAGAGAATAGAAGCAGGTTGGATAAAGCCATTTTAATAGCATATGAAGTGCAAGGATAAGAACAGCACCAGGGTGCAGAAGATGGCACTGCCATAGATGAATATATTCAAGCTTGGGATGGATCCAGAAGTAATGCACCCAACATGTGAATACGTCTGGGATGAATGGAAGAGTCCATTGAGTCCTACTCTGACCCTTTGGAATATTTTACCTGTGCATGATCTCTCTGAAACATTCAGCATTTGTATTATTTTTAGTTTCTAGTGCTACAAACCAGAACGTGTGGCACCCCATCCATGAACCTGTTCAGGTGCTCTCTTGAACTGGGACCTTCCTAAATTAAGAGCTCTAAAATTAACCTACCTCCAAGCTGAAAAAAACATATTGAACATTTTGACTATGAGCAGCACTATGGCATTTGTGGAATGGGTTGCAGTGGCAGGAAGAGGGATTCCTCTGTGTCCTAATAATTTTTTTACAATGAAACATCTTGTCTTCAGATTTCAGGCCCTGCCACCCAGCTACACCTGCTCTGTTCCTTCACTGAACAAACAACCAGGCACACCAGGCATCTCCTCACAAATTGCACTGTCAGGTTGGAGAAGAGGAACAAGACAGAACTGCAGAATACAAACTCTCCCCATGAATATATATATGAATGCAACTATATGCCTTAAAAGATTAATTTCACATGCCTTAAATTGCAGTTTAATTTGAAAACTAATTCAGCCTCATAATTGGCTTTCTGTTCAAATCACTGAGGCTAAAGATTTAAATTCTTAATATTCAGATGACTTTTGAGTTTCTGGCCCCATCTGTGCATTAGTCCATAGTGTTAATCTCTGAGGGAATCTCTGCTGGCATAGAAATAAAATAAACAAACTGGGACACTAGTAGAATAATCAGCTTTTAAAATCCTTGGGTTTTTTATATACTGCTTATTTTTTATGAGATTTCTTTAACTCAATTTGCCACATATAGATTTGGCTCCCAGCTATTTCATTTTTCACGTGGCATGCTATCAACAATTATTCTATCAGAGTTCCATGGACTCAGGAGGAGATGGAGAAATTTTAAATGACAACATTTCTCATGTAAGAAATACTAATATTCCTTTATTTTTGAGGACTCTCTATACTCAGCACTCTTTCACATCACTCCCAGGAAAGGTGGTTGGAGTAAACTATCCTACACAGCTCCAGGAGAATGAAGGGCTGGATAGAGTTTAAAAGAAGTCACTCAGACTTGTGCTATTGACTTTAAAGGGACCAAGATGCATCCAGAGAGTTAGTGAAGTGGAAAGGATGAATGGGAATGGAAAAGGCCAGTCTGACAGGAACAAATTGTTTTGGAGAGATGAGTTAATTTTTGACAATCTTTCTGTTAAAACAAAATAGATACAACCCAGAGCAAAGCACTCAAGTCGCTGCAGAGCATTTCACATTGACCTTTTCAGAACTGAACGCTTCAGTTAAGTGAGACATCCACATCCTTCCACGAGGAAGGGTCTGCTGTGGTTACAGCAAAACTAAGCTTCTGCAGAGATGAAAATAATCCTTCTTCATCACACTGTTGTTCTGTGATTAAATTACCTTTCTTCTTTTATATTTAAGCATTTTCATGCCATCTTATTGAGTAATTTTTTTTGAAACTGTAAGAGTTTCTCCTGAAAGAACCCTCCCCAAGGACACTGCTGGGATCCTGCACACCCAGCAGTACAAGTTCAGGGGTTGCGCTCACAGCAGGCAGCAACTGGTGCTGTGCAGAGGGGAAAATCCCACTCTAAACCCCAGTTCCTTCCTGCTATAAGAAGCTGGTGTGATGCAGCTCGGAGATGTGGGCATGGAAAAGGCAGCAGAATCCTTGCAGGGCAGGCAGAGCTGGGCAGCCAAGCTCTGCACCCATCCTGCTTTGTCAGCGCTTGAAAGGCAACGCGCGGCTCCAGGAGAGCTCTGCTGATTAAGGCTGCCAGAGGGAGCAGGGGAATTTCAGCTCCAACTTGCAGCTGCATTTTTAAAACTTGGCTGTGTTCTTCACACAGAGGCAAAGTTCAAAGAGGCAGAACATTATTCAACATGAGTAAAATACGGTCTTTTAAGATACACTTTCAAACAGTGGCGCGTTAAATCAAAACAACTCGTGGAGGGGGAGAGTGAGGAAGAAAGATGGTCCTGTGGAAAAGGAAATCCTGCATCACTACTGCTGTTCTGCATTTTTGGAAGGGCCTGCTTTTACACATTTTAAATTGCCCAGCTACTTGACCTGAGTCTAGATAAGCTAGAAATGCATTAAACTATTTTTCCAGACGGTATCAGAAAAGGAAAGAGATGTAATTCAGTTTAAGAGCCAGCACATCTGAGGATGTCCAGGGGCCAGTTCTCACTACAGAGAACTTCACCAAGAGTGAGCTCCTGATTTCAAGAACACTATGCTATGGCTCAAGACACTATTTCAATTAAGTTATTATAATCTTAACCAGCAACAACAACCTATTATAATTAATAATACTTGATGATTTCTTTTCTATTCCTGTCAAGGGTTGCTTCAAGGTGACTTGCAGAGAGCACGCTCCTTGGGAACCCAGGCTGAGTGTTCTGCAGGCTGGGAAGCCCCTTCACTTAAACTCCATCAGACTGTCTAATGAGTCTCTTCACATCTCTTCTAATTCTTCCAGCTCTTGGACAATTTTGTATATTTGTATTCCAGGCTAAAGCAAACTTGCTCCTGCGGGAGGCTGAGTGCCCAGCAGTGTCACACTGTGCTGCAGGCTGGAACATGCCTCCTTCTGCAGTCCCCTTTCTGTGGTTCACTCCACCCTCTTCTGGCTTGCTCACTGTTGGGTCAGTAGGTCACACCTTACTTGGCCACCCTCCATGCCCTGCCCTGGGCTGGCACACTCTGCAGTTCCCTGCCAGGCTCAGAGATGAGGCCACACACTCTGCTCCAGGTCACCACCCCAAGCGGGGACCAGGATCCTGCGGAGGGACAGCCCTGCCTGCTGTGCACACACAGCCCTGCCTCTGCTCCAGCCTGGACCCCGGGAGTGCTGGGCAGCACCTCAGGGCCCTTTCCTGCTCACTGGAACGGGATCTGCTCTATTGATCCTGCTGAAGCCTTACCGGGGCTTTCCCTGCAGCTCAAGGTCACTGCGCCCTGCTCAGCCTCTGCTCAACAGCACATTTCTGATGGTCTTGCTCTGCAAAATTTCCATGGGTAGAGCTCAAGCTCCATATATCCTTTTTTATCTGGGATTTTTTTTTATTAAATCTGGGCAAAATTCCGACTGACTTCAAACAGCCATTGGCTGCTCATTCTAGCTGCCCTCAGAGCCAGCATTTATTTGGGATACTCTAATATCTCTCATCAGAGGTGTGCAAAATTAAGAACATTGCAGATACTGTCGTAATCAAGTAATCCTGCATTTTTAATCACAGCCATTATAAATGGGCATATGGAAGATGTGAGAAATAACAATTGCCCAGGATATCCAGGGAAGCATTTTCAGTCCTCAGGCATAGTTCAGCAGCACTGAGCAGAGGAAAATGAATGCTGAACTCCTGTAACATATAACAAGATTTTTTGGTTTGCTTGAAGCATGGATATTCACACATATGCAGATATATTTTTATAGATGCATATACGTATCTAACTTACTGTTGAATCAGTACTGAACAAATTTTGCTGTTACCTCAAAGAACATGCAGTGTCTTTCATTTCTCAACCGCTGCCAGAAATAATCATGAATTCTGGTAACGTATTTCTTCTCTTGCAATGGCTGGTCTGATACCTCCTTAGTTGTTACAATATTCTGAGGCATCTTCAACTAATAAAAAGTTTCTAAATATTTGCAAGATCTACCCTTAGCTAAATACATTGTCTACAGTTGTCCCTGCACAAAAGAGGGACACATCATTTTGAGGCAAAGGAGGAGCATGCAGATATTCCCTTTAACTCCATGACCTCTCTATCACTTTCTCAAAGGCACAAGATCGTGTTTCTTGCCAAGCACACGGAAGGAGGGCCTCCGATACCCAAATTCCTAGGAGGCTCAACAAAAGCAAGGAAGAGAAATTCAATACTAATATAAACCTTTAAAGGAATACCGATTAAACAGGAGAGAGGAAAAAACCCCCGACAAATACATCAAAGACAAATGTAATTGCTTTTGAATAAAACCAGATTGCTTTCTACCTTCCTGCCTTAAAGGCAAGCACTCCAGCCTGGGATAGAGAATACCAAAAAACACTGCTAGAAGCAGAGGCACAAGTATTTTGTAGGCAAATTATCCTGTTCTATTTAATAGCTCAAAGGCTTATCTGGATTTCAGACAAGAAGAGGATGCAATTTACTGCTTCTCTGACAGATGAACAGAGCTAGTTAAAACATTTGGGAACACTTTGAATATTGATCTGTCCTCGAATAAGATGTAAGAATTTGATTTGCTATGGAAATGTTGTATCAATCTTCAAACCTTTATATGCCCCAAAGTGGCCTTCAAATGAAAGCTGGAAAAATTTTCTAGGAAGATGTCATCAGAACTGTCAGCTCAGGGACTTCTCACATTCCCTCCTCCAAGCAGGACCAGGTTCAGGACTTTGAAGCTGGGACATCACCACCCAAAGGAATCAGAAAGGGAGCTGTACCTAATCTTTGCTCAGAAATAATGTCACGTTCTGTCCCCACCATGTGTCCCCCACAGCTGCCCGTCCCTCACAGTGCCGGAAGACAATCAATCACGACTGTGAATCACCTTGTTAAAAACAGTGCCCACCGGAGACTTCCCTGTCACACCTCCGGCAGTGGAGCCGCAGTGATAAATGTTTGCTGACACAAACCAAAGTCACAGGGTATTTAACCCCTCAGCTGGCAAACAACCAAGGAGAGAGTCTAGGAAAAAAACTCCCTCTGATTTTCAGGAGACTTCCAATTGTACTGGTGACACAGAACAATTTATATTCAAAGAATGGATACATTCATTTTAGTTACACTCAGCAATGAGCTAAACCAACCCTGCTCCCATATTGGAAACTGCAGGGTTACACCACACTTAAATAACAAATCAACAGTAGAGTTGGAAATAGAACATTAAAGACCTTTACAGCTCTGTTTCTTCCAAGCATATAAATGTGCTCATGTAAAAATCATCACTTTTTCCCATACAGCTTACACCCTCACTGATTTTTCACCCATAAATTTCCTGAAATTCAGCTTCAGGTTTTTCCCCATTTTACCCTTTGTTAGAAAAGTCTGTGGGGACAGAGGATGAGCCTGCAATTTCAATGTGAATATTCCCACTACTGCAGGTTTCCATCAGGTCCCAAGTAAGAAAGTGTTTTCTTGAGACAGAGCTTTCTTTGCAGTCTGACTGGATGCCAGATATTGAGTTGGCAAATGACTGAATTAAATATCAAGGAGGAGGATATTGAGCATTTGAGACACAGGGTCAGTGAAAGGCCACTGCCAGGCTGGCTTTCAGTGCTCTGTAATTGGAATAACAGCCCTGTACGTGTGCAGTGAGTGTATGAGTATGGTGCTACAGAGCATTACTCTACAGAATTGCTGCTTTAACAAATTCCACAGCCAGGAAAGGACCACCAGGACACAGGTTCCCTCTATCCCAAGTCTGCACTTTCCCTTCATCCAGATAGAGAGACACAATGGGATTGTTCTCACCTCCATCAGTCTTCCTCCAAGAGCCAGCCAGAGCAAACCTCTCCCTCACCCAGTGTGTTTCCAGCAGAGCCCAAGCCACCCCACCAGATGAATGGCTGAAAATCCGCGAAACTTTGAGACTTTTTTTTGAACTGTACCTGGTTTAGAGCCTTCATCAACAGATCCATTATAGACTTGGTTGATGAACTCCGGCCTGTTGTCATTCATATCAATCACATAGATGTAAAGGTCAATAGGATTCTCCACCTTGTTTCCATTCATATCCACCGCATGAGCCCGGAGCTGGGAATGAGCACAATGAAAGCACAATATCAGCAACTGGATTTGCTGCAGAATAAGAGACTGTTTTGCAAGGATTGACTTTACATCATAAATACTTTCTCAAAATTGAATGGAGCCCGTATCTAATTCCAGAAGAAAGCACTGACATAGTTTCCATCTACACTCGACTCATAGACAGTTTTTCAGAGCTTAATATAATATTGAAATAGTATTTTAAAACAGTGAATGTCAGTGGAAACATTTCAGCTCTGATGTAGTGATGCTATCCTATCCTCTTCACAGCTCACAGACCACCCTATTTTAATTTTTAAGACATATTGAACCTCGTCTGACAATCTGAAAAGCAAATTTTGCTTAGTTCCAAATAAAGTGAGGGAATGATTTTGAGCGAGAAGTTTCTTACGGGAAACTGCAGTGTTTCACCCCCATAATACTAAGGATTAGTAAGTGAAGAGATTTCAGCATGCTCTCAGTAATGTTTATTCTTTGTTTAATCATGGTCTCCAGGAACAGCAACAGCTACCAACCCCATTGCTCTGTGCACCAGAAGACATTTAAAAAGTCCCTTTCCTTCAAATAATGGGAGCCCCCACGGCACTAAGAATGCAATTTCCTCAGGCTATGAATAAAATACCCAGTGCTGAGGCATTTCAATAACCAGAGCCACAGTGTTAAGCCCTCAGTTAAACTGGAACTGCAGCTTTATCTTATTAGCAATAACCATCAGTAATAATGCCCAGAAACAAGAGCATCTGTTTTCTGAACAAAAGAGACAGATACAGCATGTCAAAATGAGTAATTAATAAAACGAAGCAATCACAATAGTCTGGAACAATCAGTAACCAGGTGAAAAAAATGGATAGTTTTCTCATTAAAGGGAACAGATGGCTACTCTAAATGGTGTGTGGCTGAACACGCCGCCGACGCCGGCGTCGGGAGAGCTCCGACAGCGAGGGAAGAGCTGCACAGCCCCGACCTGGCTGGCAGTGGGGAGGCACTGCCTGGCTCTGAGTGCTGCAGATTTTGGCCACCATCCCTCTTCATCTCAGCCCCTCTGAGCACTGCTGAACCTCCATCCTGCCAGGAGAACTGGGGATGGCATTCGGGACGGCTGTGGGACATCCCGCAGGGCTGGCGGGCTGAGGAACCAAGGCTTCAGAGGATGTCAGCTTCACAGAGTCACAGAATCACACAGTGGGCTGGGCTGGAAAATATCTTAAAGCTCATCTAGCTCCAACCCTCTGTCACAGGCAGGGAACCTTTCACCTGACCAGGTTGCTCCAAGCTCCATCCAACCTGTGCTTGAACACTTGCAGGGATGGGACAGCCACAGCTCCTCTGGGCAAGCTGTTCGTGCCAGGGCTGGCTGGGAGAGTGGGGCTGAAGGACAGGGGACACACCAGCTCTGCCATCCAGAGGGATGGAGGCCTCTGGTCCCTCCCAGCAGTTCCCTACACCATCAGGCTGCTGCTGGGAGTCAGAGTTGACTTTACAGGGAGGTCTCCAGCTCCTCTGATGCATGACAAATAAATGTGCTAATTGCATTAGCCCTGGTTCCTGTCTTTCACTTTCGCTGTGCTGGTGATTGATGCAACTTTCCCCTTCATGTATGGTGCTCAGAAGTCCAGAGCTTAACAAAAGGAGCTGCACACCATTAGGATGGGCTGGATTAACATTTAATCAAGCAAAGAGAACAAACTGCCACATGAAATGAGCTGGGAGAAAAACACTTTTTTTTTTTCAAAGGAAATTAAGCAGCACGTTTTCTTTAAAGCCTGAAGAAGTCCAGCTTTACTTTCAGTAGAGGGTGTACCATTTGTGTTTCATGACTTGCAATGCTCTTAATATCTGCATTTCTTTCCTACATAGGAACTGGTTTGGCTCCCACCTGTTGAGCTATCCTTCATCATGTCAGATGTAGCAATTCAATAACTTTACAGTCAGAGGTCAGGCTGTCTTTGAAAAAAAGTAATTCAGAGCTAAAATTAAAGTTATTATCTTCAAACTGAGGCAGCACTGGGCTCTCTCTTACAGCATTTCCAGCAGCGGAAATGGTTCCATTCAGAGATAAAGCAGAGAGCAAAGCTGGTATCTCCCCCTTCAGATCTGACTCTCCCCCTGCAAATTTTTAATTACATTAGATAGCTTTTGTTTGAAATCTCCAGGAGTAAGGGATTTCTCAGCAATGCACATCTATCTGCTTGTTGCACTCACTGAGCACATGTACCCATCAGCGCATTACTGCCTGCACTCAAGGCAAAAAAAATTCAATAAGCAAGACTGCAGGAATCTCATCAGACCTGTGGTGAGATGCTCAAGTGTCCTGAGCCCAGCACCAGCACTGGGCTGAGCTATGGGAGGCAGGGCAGTGCTGGGCACACTGGTGTGGTCACTGGTATCCTGACTCAGCATCTGCAGTGCCAGGATGATGGCATCCTCTCTCCTGCTCCTTTTTTTGGCCTGGCTTCAGTGAACATTTCTTCCTTTTTCCTTTTGTGCTTTTTTGCATTCATTTTCTCTGCCTGTACTCTCTGAACTCTCACGTGCCAATGCCTCCATATCTCCCACAACATGTTGCTTCTCTGTGGTCAGTGCCAGCCGTGGCAAAGGGAGAAGGGAGTCCTGAGCCAGAGGGTTGAATTTCAACTCAATGGGAGCTCTTCCTGTTAAAAACCATTCCTTGTTCAGAGACAGTTCCCCATTAGAGACCATCCTCAGCAGAGAGAGCCAAGGAAGGAGGGACTCCAGGGGGTCAATCTGTCTGCTGGGAGACTGGCTGGATCTCCAAGGAAGATCTATACTACATTTCCCTTCCTTAATTCATATTCTCCCTCATTCTCTTGTCCTACTTTTGGTATTCATGAGGCATCCTCAAGCTGGGCAATAATACTTTGTTCTGGAGCCATTCTTCAATGGCTGAGATGGGGCTCATTTCTGAGAGGCACAGTCAGAGCCCACGTGGGGCTCTGTGGCCACCTGTGACCAAGCCACCTCTGCCAATTCTATTTTGGTGTTGAAGTGATGGAGGGGATGAAAAGCAGATGCATGGGGGTGCTTTGTAGCACTGGGAAAGGCACAAAAGGTGATGGTCAAGCTCCATCAGACACACACATCATTTTGAGCTGGAAAACACAGCAGTGCAAGGTCAGTGAGCATCACCTGGGCCACAGGGCACATGCCAGACATGGGGCATGCACAGGTATTCAAATGGGAGCTGGTGGGTGGCTGAAGAAACAAGTTAAGAAACATTTATAAAGTTAGTTTGAAATATTTGCATTTTCCCCAAGAGGGAGAACATGACAGGAGTGAAGAAGGAATAAAATAAAATTAAATACCTTGCAAAGGATTCTGAAAAATTAATACATGTAGCCAACTAATCTCTAGCTGATGCATCACTCTGCTGTAGGAGCCAAGGAGCTGGCTCGATATTCTTTAACAAATATTGTTTAAAAGTGTGACAATTATTGCTATCATATTCAGCAGCAGCTACCACAGGTCTCTGAGGTTTTCCTACTGACAGTTTCCAGTGTAAATGTAGCTGTTGGCATACAAATGATTTGGTATCATGATTATTGATTACACTGGAGGCTGGTGGTATCTGAAGGTAGTTAGTCAAAGTCAACACAGTGAATTGTGTTAAATATGAATATTACTTAGGCACTAATACTACTAATACAAATATACATTATCAATCAGTGACAGAGCCTTTAAGCAATAAGCATACAATGTCATGCCTAATTTGTGTGCTCTTAATTGTGATTAAAAGTTCAATTTAGAGCATTGTGACACAAATGGCTGGCATTATTCAACATGGTTCAAAATACTGGAATTAGCTCTTGTATCCCTTAATTTGTAGTAAAATTGTTTTTTTCTTTTGCATTTAAAGGAACTCTTTGTCAGTCTATAACCCACCTGTTCTGCTCCAGCCATTTCTGAGGGAGTATTTCATCAGCCTGAAGCTGACAGTGCACACATGTGTCTGAAACTGGATTAGGACTTGCTTCAAAGTTTCCCTATAATGCATATTACTTGAGTATCATAAGCAATGATTACTTACTGACATGTTTATGCTGATGTCTTTTGAAAACAGAGCTTGAAAAACGTCTTGGAAAACTAAGCTACCAATTTCCTATCCCTTGTACTTGCCAGGTCTAACTGCAGCTTAATATGAAACTGGTGTCTGGATCAGGAAAGACATTCAGAGCCACTAATTCTGTCAGCAGCATAAACAGGACTTGGGGAGTGCAGCTAAATAAGGCCAAGAGAACTCATGCATATTAAATATTACTACCTGCTGAAACTTCCTTGGCATGCAGTGAACATTTTAGAGGCTGACTGCAAGGGGAGATGCAGCACACACCTGCCACAGTGAGACAGCAGAGAAATGTGGGGAATGTGCCCCATGGCTGAGTGTCCCATGGCTGTGTGTCCCATGGCTGTGTGTCCCATGGCTGTGTGTCCCTTGCTGTGTGTCCCATGGCTGTGTGCCCCATGGCTGTGTGTCCCATGGCTGTGTGTCCCATGGATGTGTGTCTCATGGCTGTGTGTCCCTTGCTGTGTGTCCCTTGCCTGTGTGTCCCTTGCTGTGTGTCCCACAGCTGTGTGTCCCTTGCTGTGTGTCCCATGGATGTGTGTCCCATGGCTGTGTGTCCCTTGATGTGTGCCCCATGGCTGAGTGTCCCATGGCTGTGTGTCCCTTGCTGTGTGTCCCTTGCCTGTGTGTCCCTTGCTGTGTGTCCCACAGCTGTGTGTCCCTTGATGTGTGTCCCATGGCTGTGTGTCCCTTGCTGTGTGTCCCTTGCCTGTGTGTCCCTTGCCTGTGTGTCCCACAGCTGTGTGTCCCACTAATGATGCCAGGGTGCCTCCCAGGGCATCACTCAATGCCACCTGTGAAGTTCCACACCACAACGTGGGGTTGGTTAAGTGGTTGCAGAGCCCTTTTTGCTTTTCTCTGCTTGCATTTTCAGCTGAATCTGCGTCTGGGATGTCTGCGAGGTCCCTGGAGAGTTTGTGCTCTGGTTTGGAGTGCAGACACAAACAGATGAGGCCAAAATAGAGCTGAACTTGCGATCACCAGCACCTGGGCAGGGGCTGTGAGTCCCAGAGGCACATACATCTCTGCATAACTCAGGCTCGGAATGATCCTCCCTAAAAGTTCAAGAATGATCACAAAAACAGGGGAAGTTCTGCTGCAGAACTCCTGATCTAATTAGAAAAAAATCTGTTTCACCTTAGGGAACGAGGCAGGTTTCATCAGACAAATGGCTTGCTGAATACAGGGAGTGTTAAAACACTAGTATTTTAAAAATGGTAGTCCTGAAGCAATACAGATAATTATGCATAAGAAAATATGTGTTGAAAATGTGGGAGTTAATGAAACAGAACTCCTGATATGTAGCCTTACAAAGACTTGCAAATTATTGTTCTTTCTTTTATAATTAGTTTTTAGATTACCTGGGAACAAAAGCAGCAAGGACAACACTCAAGAGTGACAGAGATGCTGAAAAGACTCAGTTCAGTTTGGGGCTGCAGACAACCTGAAGCTGTGTAAATGCACCCATCTTCAGGTGGAACACGAGGCTGCATCAGACACAGAACCCACGTCCTAAGGGGTCAGAGGGACCAGTGGTGCCTTGCAGCTCCACTGACATTCTCCACCCCAGCTGAAGAGCAAAGCTACTAATTCAAGCTAAAGGGAACCACAGCAGATCTCAAACAAGTTTAAAGGTGGCCAAACTCTCCAGTTCACATCCAAGCCTACACCTCAGTCACTGCTCTTGCAGCACTCAGTTCAAACCTGGCTACATGTTCCTATCAGTTAGAGACTGGGCTCTATGAAGTGGCATAAATTCTTGAAACCCTTCACTAGCCAAGACTTTGGATTTTATTTTCTTTCTGGAAATGGGCCAATTTTTTTCTCATTTCCAGCACTGTTCATTCCTACTGTAAGTTTCTGCTCCAGTGTTTGGGTCACTGCTTTGTGCATGGTGTATCTATAAAGGCTTTGTAAAGGGTTAGTAAATGACCAACTGATGGTTCAAGAAATCATCAATCCATTGCTACTGAGGCTGAAGGATCTAAAGGTCATTTACAGACACAACTTAAAATGTTCTTCATCACCTTCTACTATTCTCCTAACAAAGATTTTTCTATCATTCAGTATTCCTGTCTATAAGGTCTCATAACACACTTATCAGTTATTCTCTCTATAAAATACATCCTCCTGTAACCTTCAGAGTATGAATATGCTTATTTACATATGGATGCCACTAGTTCAAGGTTTCTGTGAGGAACAGCAAAGGCTGGAAATCCTGTGGTATGTACAAGGCAGATTCATCCCATCACCTTTGACAAGGCAAGAATTCAATTTGCTGAATTCACCGTGACTGACAGGTTCAGTTCATTTTTAAGGGGCACGGGGTTTGTTAGGATGGAGGACAAAATCTGTTTCATTTCATGTTTTTGACTGTGAGTGTCTGATCGCAGACATCACAGAGGCTCCATCAAAAGTCTTAACTTTTTTATTATTGACTAGACTGTTATAATAACCTGGCACTGCTGAAACAATATCAACAACGCTGAGATGACACACACTTTATCTCAAATATTTCTTCTCCAAAACAACCTCTCTTCATATTTTCCTAGGCACAACAAACAAAATAATTGTTCTTGTTCACAGAGGATAAAATAATTTTTCTTCAGATCTCCTTTTACCCAGGGGAAATCTCTTTTTCCACCCAACTAAAGAGGTAATCTATTTTCTTTATCTTTCCACCCCAGCCCAGAAGCTGTGTCAACATGGTTAACTGGATACCTGATAAAGCTGACAGAATGTGCATCTCCAACGGCGCAGTTCGGGATGTGGTGTCACTGGAAGTGACCCGTGCGCTCTGCTGACATTACAGCATCCCTGGGAAGGGCTATTACCATGCCAGGAGATGGGGCTAAGGCTCATAGCAATCCATGAAACAACCTTTCAACCACTCCAGCAGACAACCAGAGCGCAGATGCAGAAAATGTTTGAAATTTTGCAGGGCTATCATGCAAGGGGCAACCTATTTTTTCAGCAATTTGTGGGACTGGATCTGCTGTGCAATTACACTGTGCAATAGAGGAGCTGGGATTTATATCAAAACATAGCAATCAGTTACACTGTGAGCATTTTGCAGGTAGAGCATTTTATGAACTAGGATAGCATGAGGCACCATCACTTTTGAGTGTAATTAATCTTAATTAATTCCCTGATATTTAATATTAGCCTATCTGCGTATTTAAAAATCTATCTGACACACCCCCATCATACTGCCTGAACATCTCCTGGTGAATTAAAGTGAAAAATGACTATAGCAATTATTGCATGTTTAGATGCAGTAATGATTCTTAAATTAGTAATTTCCCAAGACATGCTAATGTAGTGACTGGCTTCTCATGGTTTTGGGTGGTTCAGTCTACACATAAATTTGCATGGATTTAACAAGCAGTGTGAAGTTGCACCATTTTAAACAAATGACTGTGTCTGAAAAAGACATCAGTTTATCTCCACTTTCATATAATCACAGAATTGTTTAGGTTGGAAAAGCCCTCTCAGATCAAGTCCAACTGTTCCTCCAGCACTGCCAAGCCCATCACTCAACCATGTCCCCAAGTGCCACATCTACATAGCTTTTAAATCTCTCCAGGGATGGTAACTTCACCACTGCCCTGGGCAGCCTGTGCCGGGGCTGGACAGCCCTTTAGGTGAAGAAATTTCTCCTGATTCCAACCCCAATCTCTACTGGCACAACTTGAGGCCATTTCCTCTTGTTCTCTCACTTTTTACTCGGGAGAAGAGACCAACCACTGTGTGGCTACAGCCTCCTTCCAGGAAGTCATAGAGTGATGAGGTCTCCCCTGAGCCTCCTTTTCTCCAGGCTGAGCCCCCCCAGCTCCTTCAGCTGCTCCTCATCAAACTCACTCCCTCTACCCTACCCCACCTCCACCACCCTTCCCTGGATGTGCTCAATGTTCCTCTTGTGGTGAGGGGCCCAAAACTGACCCCAGATTTGAGGAGTGGCCTCACCAGTGCTCAGCACAGGGGGAACAATCACTGCCCTGGTCCTGCTGGCCACACTACTGCTGATACAGGCCAGGTGCCATTGGCCTTCCTGGCCACCTGGGCACACGCTGGCTCACGTTCAGCTGCCACCAACCAGCACTGGTTCCCTGATTTAGCGCGTCCCTTCTTGAACCCAGCAATTCTGTTTTGAGCTTGTGAGCCCAGCTGAAAGTGAGGATGTTTGATGCTCACATGGTAGGAAGCTCTTTCTTCCCTGTCCATCGGGCGTGTCACGTACATCCTGCCAGACACAGGGTCAATGTTGAAGACCTCCATGGGTGGCTGGTCGGCTCCCACTCCAGTGATGCTGTATCTGATATGGATCTCCTTGTCCTTATCGGAACGGATCTGGAGGAAAAAACAGAGACAAGAATCCATAAGTTCTGGACAAAAACCATATGGATGTTTAAGCAACTTTAAAAGATCTGAGCCTGAAGGCTGCATAGATGTAATACCACTGTCAGTCCTGACAAGGGAGCTGAACGCCAAAGATTTGGCGAAAAGCCATGAAAAGTACATTCCACATAGTTTCAGCTATTTTGCTCCTCTTTAATTCATGAGAAATCATTGAAATTGTGGCTTTTCAACTGAGATGTGGAATAGCCTAAAATGCACAAAATCCACTGTTTACATATTACTGAAACCCCGGTCTCCTTAAAATGTCCAAATTTTTCAGCCGTACCCAGAGTCTCCTAGCCATTAATCATCTCTGAAAACGCTGTCTGCAAGCTCCCCCATTGTATTCTCAGTCCTGGTGACTGTGCACACAAATACTCCCATGAAATTCCAACCCTGCTGGCTTGACAAGGCCAGGCTGGGAATGCCCAGTGGGATGTTACCATTTCATGTGATTATTTGTTGAGGAAAATCATGTTTTGGACACTGTTTCTGAAAGCCCTTCCCTCCTGCACCTAGGGAACAACACTACAAGCTGAGTACAGCACAGTGAGTTCCATGAACCTTGGATACAGAGCTGAGGAAAAAAAGAAGGGAGGTTAATATGTTGTCCTAGCAACCCTGACTATCTCTTTAAACACAAATTTAATTTTCTGATCAAATGCTGAAAGAAGTTCTTGCAACAGCATGACTATTCCCGAAAGAAAGTGCAAGGTACAAATAAATTACCACCCCCTGCACCATCACAAAGTGTCTTGGCACTGTAAAAAGCGATGTGCATAAATTTCTCCCTAACAGGTCTATGAATACAACGAAGTAGTGGGAAGATAATAGAGCCCTGGTAGCTGAGTGCACGTTGGCATCTCTGCTACAGCAGCTGCACCCTCGGAGGGGCCTGAGTGAATTTAGTGGGATCCTGTGTCCCCCAAACTGCCTTGATTTGGGGAGAGAAGGTAATTTCCTAAGGGAAGAGGAGGCTTTGCTTGTCAGGCAAAGGAATTGAGATGGGGCTGTGGGCTGCTGCACACTCCTCCCATATGTGACCTACTGCTATTCCTTCCTCTCCTGACACAGGAGGCTGACAAGACGCTGAATGTGTCGGTGCATGGCAATATCACATCCCTGGCTCCCAGAATCTCCTTTGATACCTTTGTCCAAATCATTACCAAGTTTGTGCACTGTCTTCTTTGTACTTCCCCCACCAAACTGTCTGCTCCTGCTAATGGCTAATCATGTCAGTTATTACAGGCACCACCAGGATTGATCCGTGCGGCACCTGCGCCGCTGGAGCTGCAGGTCAGGGAATAGACACAGTTCCATTTGTCTTCTCTCCAAAGCATTCACTGCTTGTTACACTGTTAGTACTGAGGAAAACTGACTGGATTTACACTGGTATAGTCACTTTAAAGAGGGCCTGGGGACACTGAAAGTGCCCTCATGCTGTACAGGAGGATTTGTCCAGGTTTATGTGGGGCTAGCGGGTATTTGGAAGAGAGACCCAAGTAGACAAGCCATGAATTCAACTTCCATTAGCAAATCTGTGGGTGAGAAAGGGTATACTAAAATCAAGAACTGCTTGCACTACTGCGGTTTCAGTGACAGCATTGTTTGATAGCTGAAGATCACAGTCCCCGTTTTCAGGTCAGCTCTGCCCTGCCAGAGGGAAGGGCTGGAAATCGAGCTGGTGGCAATGTCTGTGCAAATGCACAGCTCACGCCAGGGAGCTGAAGCTCCAACCCACTACATCCATATCTGAAGCCAGGCTTAAGGTAAGTGAAAACAGGAAGACACTGCTGGACCTCCAGCTTTAAGCCAAGGTAGTGTTCCCACCTTAAAAATTAAAAAGGGTAATGTGGGATACACAGCTGTGTGTCCTTATCAGTGCGTGTCCTACAGTCCAAACAATATGTAATGTAAATTTTCCCTTAACAAAGGTGGAAAAAACCCACAACAACCCAACAAAGGTATTTTGCACTTCTACCCAGTTCCAGCCTGGCTCAGCTATGGCTGTGCTTGAGCACAAATGCCAAAGAGCTAAGCAGACACTCCAGGGAACCAAAATGGGAGCAGTTTTAACCCGAATCACAGAAGGGAAGAGCCTGTTAGTGGACATTTTTCTGCTCTATTTCCTGTTGCATATAGTACCCAGATCCCATTGTGATAGAAGCATTAGAAATGCATAGAGAGAGACAGAAACAGGGAAAAGGAGCCTGGATTTAAATATTCAGTGCTAAAGGCACTATATTTTATTTTTGGGAAATGCAGATAAACAGAAGCTCTCGAAGAAAGCTATGTACAGTTTAATAAAGTGCATGCTATAGGATGTCCTTGCAGCACTTTTATTAGCATTAATAGGGTCTAAGCTGTCTGTATGTAAATCATTGCAGATCTAGGAGATGAAATTTATCATAAGACCCACAGCCAATTATACTGAGAGAAATCCATGAGCTAATTATACTGCATTGAGCAAAACAAAGATGGGGGAAATATATTGCAAATATTCAGCAAAGACTTGTTATTTGCTGTTAATTGCAATCACAGCACAAGGGCTTGCCTGCTACCTATACTTAAATCCATTTCCAGTAAAAATACAAGGGTGTGAAGTGTTCAGAAAAAAAATAATGTAGGAAGTAGCACTTGTCACAGAAAGTTGTGAAGACCATTGACAATGAAGCACAGTACATTTTACTACCAGGGAGACATTTATCACACACATGCTTTTTATATTGGAACATATAATTTCAGCACTCTTAATGAGATTAAAAAATAAATAAAAAATTTTTTCAGTAATCCTGTAACATTTTGACCAAAGGTTTCATTTGCGTAATTCCCGGGGTGCAATTTATTAAATCTTGTTGAGAAGTTAAGAACATTATCTGAACACAATGCAAGGTTTACTTCTTTTGTTGAAGCTGTTCCTAGAGCAGTTTACAATAACAATAATAATAATAATAATAATAATAATAATAATAGTAATAATAGTAATAAACCCCTCTCTATTCCCAAGGATCTCACTAAATCAGGAGTAAAAATTACAGGTTGGGGGAATTTAATGGTTCAGAAGGGAGTTACTTTTCCCTTAGTTTAGCCTGGGAAGTTTGAAGATGGTAACAGATCCATATGATAATCTTCTGACTAGAGAACATACACATGAATTTTCCTTTCATTTATCTCTCCTTTTATAATGCAGTCAAGAGGTATGCAGGGCTCTGGGTTGCAGAACAGATGGCAGAGGGATGGTTTTCCTTAGCTGCATTTATACATTTTTTACTCGGAGAACCCTTGGAGCTTTGAGCTTCTCCAGTGCCTGGCATGATACAACTCTGCATATGATGATGTGAGCAGGATGAATGATGATGGCTGATGACTGTCATAAAAGGAATTTGCTTGCAAAGCAGCTTTTATGCTCTAAAAAGCCCCTCCGGGATGGAGCTTGGAGTGGATTGATACACTGGTGAGGGAAAATGTCCCAGATCAAAAGGCAATTTATGTTGGAAGATGCAATCCCTTGTTCCCATCCTACCTCAAGAACACAGGTAGCATTTTCCATGCAGGAGCCCTCACCAACTCTGACAGATACAAATGGACCATCTGGAAACTGTGGGATCAGCCACCAAAGCCCCAGAGGGAAGCTGCAGCAGAGCCAGGCACCTCACTGGCATTGCCATCCCTCTGCTTGGCTGTGGCCAGCAAGGACAGGGTGGCCTTGCAGCCCAGCAGTGACTGGTTGGAGCTCAAATCATTGAGGCATCACCCAAAACACAGCAATGTTTGCAACTCAGAACCAGAACACTGGAGTCTGACTCAGCCCTTGCTTCTACAAAGCAATCCCAGAAACAGGAGAAATGGTGCAATTTCACAGTTGGGGATTTTCTACTGCAGGTTCTGATCTAATAACTGTTTGAAAATGAATATTGCAACTCTTGACACAATACAGGGTTAAGCCCTTCCAAGCTGGCCTCTCCTCAATGTCACATTTAGACAGAAAAGCAGTGTTTGTGGCATAGGATTGCATCCTGCTTTTACATATAACATCTTAGGGGTCATGCATCTCCCTCAGGATTTACTGTGCAGCTAAACCATTCCAACAAACTTTACTGGTGAACAGAATTTCAAGTGGTGAGCTCCTTTAAGGTACCAGATTTTATCACTGTTTTTCTTCTGTTGATCCACACTCTGTGCTCCCAGCACTGCCCTTTCTTGCTGCAGGGGTCTGAATTCACAAGCCCTCCTCCCTTGCCCTGGCAGTGACAGGAACCACCAGAGATCCCTGCAATGCTCCCATGCCAGGAGCAGGGGTGGTGCAGAGCATGGAAAGCTTTGTGGTCAGCAGATTGGAGGGCACCAGTGAGACCATAAATTATACAGTTTTTGGAGCATGACACTGCCAGGAAAAAAAGTGTGCCAATGGAGACTGTTTAGAGAGCAGTAAAGAAAATGCCTGGAGGCCCAGGAAATGGGGTGTGTAAGGAAAAGCTGAACCAACAAGGACAACTGAGCCTACAGAAGAGAAGATGTGACTGTAACAACAGTACTCCTGTACCTAATAAACTATATTTAGAGAATTTCATAGGGTGTCTGTGGTCTGGGTTCTGCCCATCCCTGCACTGTGCCTGGAAATGTATCTGGAGAAAGCAAAGCAGGACATTTATACTCTGTTACATTTTCCTTCCACTGAATGAACAAAAAAAAAAATTCCTTTGAAGTTTTTTTGTCTTGCTCTAAAACATATGGAGTCAAAAATGCCCTTCAAAAAACACTTAGTTTACCAAATCTCCCACAGAATAGTATGCAACATTTGCACTAACATGACCTGGGGATACTTAGACTTGATTTTTTTGTTTTATAAAACCCATTATAATTATTAATGAACACATAAAATAATGTAAATGATAAGCAGTGAGTGTCTTTTATTATTAAGCTCTTAGCTATTTTGCCCATTAAGAAAACCAAATTAAAATAATTGAAGATTATAATCTGTCATGCATTCAAAATGCTCCATAGAAATTCAGACAGGCAAACATATTCAAAGCCTTTAAAAGAGCACACTTAAGAGTCAGTCTAAGCATTCCAGGATTGGCTCATTAATTTTAGTGGAAGTATTTTAATTCAACTACTCTTACTGTTTATTGAAATCTTTGCTAAGGACTTATTTATTTTTAACTGAATTTGCAATATGTTTAGGACTCATTTGTATAAAAGTTCTTAACTCTTATTTCACAGTTGTTTTAGAAGCCAGTAAAGAGACACATCTCTAGCCCTGTATTTCCAAAACAAATTACTGCATGTTGCTGAAAGAATCACATATGGTTTCAGTAAAAAGATGCAAAAGTCAAGCAGAGAAAAATTAAGACAGACTTGGAGACCCAGCCAGGTGAAGGTAACATTTAACTTCTGTCTCCTTTTATCACACTTGCCAATGACCCCAATCTATGTCCTACAAGGAAATAAAAAAAAAAAACCCAAAACGCCAGAATATCATTGAAAACACTTCTGTCTTCAGAGGAAACTCTCTCTTCTGTGCCTTGCGAGGAGGCAAGGGTGGTTTGTAGGAACCCAGCATTTTCACTGACTCCAGCCCTGGTTTAGCAGCAACTTGCCCTTAAGTGTTCATCCACTCCTGGACAAAATGAGCATTGACTGAGCCAAGTGTCCATGGTGGTGGCATTTACAAACAAGGTTAAGTAGGGAAAGACCTCTACTGGCAAAGAAAGAAGGGATGGAATTGCACATTTTTACTTGGGGATTTCTTCATTTCCTTAACTGGGACTGGTTTCATCTCACACATGATTTTATAAAAGCTTTGTATCTGGTCTCAGATAAAAAGAAGAGAAGCAAATCTTTCAAGGGTGAAATCCAGGTGAAGATCCAGTGAAGCCTCCTGAAGGCTTAAGGATACATCACATTTCCTGGAAGAAGTGGTTTTCTCTTTCCACCAAGAGAAAGAGAGAACCAAGGACGACACCTAGACTAGAGACCACATTTTCACATGGTTGAGATTCACTGCTGAGAGCTTAAGTTTCTCCCTCTTCTTTAAAATACAAATCCAAACCCAAACTATAAAATGTTCCCTTTGCCCCAGTGGCTGGATCTGTCCCATGTCAGGTTAAATCTTCCAGCTGAAATCTGTGCAAAGTGATTTCTAATGTTATTTATTTTGCTGATAAAACAGAGTACAAGTAGTGCTCCAGAGAGATTCAAGCTGTCATTTAAGTCATTAATGTAACTGATGATGCAGGATGCATTAAAGAAATGAAGCTACGAGATGCTTGAACCCAAAAGAGGAGAACCTCTCCTGTGTGCCTGGCTTGTTCTGTGGTACCTGCAGAGGAGCCCATTCCCATCCAGCCCTTCCCATCCAGCCCTTCCCATCCAGCCTTTCCCATCCAGCCATTCCCATCCAGCCACTCCCATCCAGCTCTCCTGCTCCTTACCAGGAGGATTTGCTTCCTCTGCACGCACCCTGCGAGTGCTTGGCTAAGGTGCTGCACCAAATGTTCAGCTGCTGACAGCTCCCAGCATTTCACAGGTCATTTGGCTTCCACACTGCTCCCTCTGTCCAAGGGCTCCTCTCCAACCCTGCTGCTCCCTTCAGGCCAATTACATCCACATGGACACACTCCTCTGGAGCCTTCCCTCTGCCTGTGGGTAGCTTTGATAGTTTTCACTCCTCTCGCTTCCAAGTTTTTTTGAATTGTTTACCAGGATTTTCCTCCTCTACCTGGATGAAAATGTAACACTGAGCAGATGGAGAACAGCATATCAATCAGGCTCAATAAGGAGCTGGTAATGCAGTGGGAGAGAATTTCTGCCTGCAACTCTGGCCAGTAACTGTGTGTGACCCCATGCATAAGTACAGGATGAAATTGAACTTGTCAGACTCACAGTCTAATTCAAAACTAACATTATTCTGCTTGGGACAAAAGTGAAATAACAATGCTTTTGGCTAGAAAACCAAATTCTGTACATGATGAGACGACACACTACAAGCACAGAGTACCTGGTGTGCAGCAGTGCATCCAGGCCAAGGATTTTCAGCAGCTTAACTCTACTTTCCTACCTGCTGAAATAGCATAGAATTTATGTTTTAGCTTGAGTTATCCTGACACAAAAAGACTGAGGTCTGCAGGGCTCATGGGGCCAATCTGCTCCATGTAACTCTGAGCTGGTCAAAGTTTCTGAGTGGTGACTTGGGACTGCCAGAAGCTCCTGTCAGGTCTCTGTCTTTACCAGCGAAAAACTCAGTAAACTGCAATTTGTTGCATGGGCTTTATGATTTAATAATTAAGTAATTATTTATCTCTCCCACTCACTATTATAAAGGTCAAGAAGCCAAGGTCCCCATATCAGGAACTGGCCAATACTAATGGATCTTCCATATTTAATAGTAATTGATAAGGCACAGTCATTTCTAAAGCAATATGTGCCTTTCTTCTGGCCTTTTGCAGCCTGAGAACTCCACTGTGGAAATGCTTCAGACTGTAGCAAGGCAAGAGAGAGGCAGGAGAGCAGCTCTGATGGGAAAAGAAGATTACAGAACACCTCCACGTGACCAACATCTTATCACTGCCAGAACCTTGATAGCAGAAGCAACAAAACTAATTTTTACTACTCTTTCCCTTATCTCTCTTGCAAGAGAGCAGATTCTTCACTGCAGTGACTGAAGGCATCCCAGTGGAGCTGATGTGCTGCTATCAGGTGAATTTTGGCCCTGAAGAACTGAGGTTGGTTCATACTGTGCAAGATGCAAGGGGCTGATAGTGCCTGATTGGGATTTGAACCAGATGCACAAATCCTTCTCTGCTGTAGAGGATGCTCCATGACAAAAGGTGAGAGGAAATACATCTGAGAGTTCAAAACACACTGTTCTTACTCCTCTGGCAGAGGAGTTGTGACAGGCAAGAGAAGATCATCCTTCATAATCTATTTAAGAAGGGTACCCACTGTTTCTTTGCAGAGGGCACCATCCTGCAGCACCTTCTTGCAGCTGACCCTCCTGCTACCTGTGATGGCTATGCCTAAATGAAGACAAAGTCAAGAAAAACAAATCATGGCAGTGGGAATTTGTCCTCATTTCTTTTTGAAGTGTATCTCTTCTGAAGCCTTATGTCATTACATCATGTCTGCCACAAAGCAAGCCTGGAAAAGAGAATCCAGCACCTTTCTGGGTAAAACTGAGCAGGAAACTCGAGTGCTCAGTACAGAAGATAAATAAGGGTAGCAAATATTGACCTACACAAGAGTAACCTGATCACTGTAACTAATGATTGAGGCCCTCAGCTGATATAAATCAAGGTAGACTCAGTAGCTTCAAACAGAGGCACGCTAATTTATTTCAGCTGAAAATCCAGCACATGGCATTTAAAAATTTAGCTGCACAGCAGAAGAACAAGTGAAGAATGATCTTCACTCGACCCACAGCAATTTACCACAAGCAGCATTCCTCTTGGCAGGACAGTGAGCTTGGACACAGGGGACAAGCATTCAGGGGAGAACAAACACACTGGTGTCCTCAGGAAGGAAGTTTTTCCCAGACTCAAGGGATATAATTGATCTTAGTGTGTGTGATCTTTGCTTTTGCAGTGAGCTCTGGCTTTCCCAGTCATGCACTGAACTCCCAATGGCATGATGCCTACAGATATCACTGATCATGGAGAAGTGGTGCTGTGGCATGATTGTGAGTGCTGCTCTCAGCATAAAATAAAGCTTTTGGACCTGCCTGCAAATAGCTAACAATGGGAAACAACAATAAAACCCTCCAGTGTGTCTATTTTGGAGAACAAAATCTGCTGAGGCTTGTATTTGAGACACTACTTTGGGATGCTTGCAGAGCAGGATTTAAAGCTCTGCAGCTCTCAAAGTCTCTCTAAAAAGTTTAATTATAGGAAAAGCAGCCCCATTTGTTTTTTATGTAGGATAGATTACATGGCATAACATATACAGAAGTTATTTCAATGGTCAGTGAAAGGAAACACCAACGTGAGGAGGCAGGGAATGAAGTTCTCTCTGTGCACTACTGGAGCAATACTAAAAGACATCAGTGCAGGTCTAGATTTGATGATCCTCAATGATCCTGTCCAATGATCCTGTCCATGATCCTGTCCAACCTGAGACATTCTATGATTCTATGATTTATTGACCAGTGAACAAGACAGTGTGAGATGTCTTTGTTCCAAGCACTCATCCTCTTTTGTTACACATACAAAATATTGAATCCTCCTGGATAACTCTTCCCTGATGGCCAAATTCTACCCAAGGTTGCACACTTTGTTTCCTTCCACAACAGCTATGCTGGACACTCCAGAGCTGTATTTTTCCTTCAACAGACTTGCAGAGCAAGACACCACAAGAGCTCTGTGGCCAGGAATTCCCAGTAAGGTGACAGCAAACAGGCTGGCACCAGGCTGGCTCACCCATCCTGCACAGCTGGATCCAGCCCATGCCCACATGTACACATCTGGCATGCAGGCACACAGCTGCAGGACACACTGCCAGGCTCATGCCAGCACCCCCTCTCCCAGCCAGCTCTGCTGTGCCCTCCCATCACCTTCCTGCAGCCCCTGCCCATGCTCAGGGTGCCCCAGCAGCTGCAGCTCCTGCACCAACACCCCGAGTCCCAAGGGTGCCTTTCCCTGTGGTGTGGGTGTCCCAAATTCAAACACCCACTGCTTGTGCAGATGTGCCTCGTGCAGCAGGGATGGGAGATTGCCTTCGAGGAAATTTCAAACCTGGCTGAACTCTGCTCATTTGGAAGGAATTCACAGGGCTGGATTTTTGGCAAGTTTTTCTCTTTCGTTAACTCTGTTTCTGTGTGGGTTTGATCTGAGACCCCTGCTTGCTTTGACTTGAATTCATGTTAGACTTATTCATGTGACTTATTGATGTGCTTCCCATCCACACACTTCTAATGCAAGAGGCAGACAGGCCAGCTTGAGGACATGGCGCCAGAGATTTAAAAAAAATAAAATAAAAGCAGTAATTTCTGACACATTACAGAGTCTTTTCATGTCTCACTTCCATTTATGGCACATTCTGGTTCTGGATTTAACTCTCCAAAGCAAGTAACACTCCTCAAAGATCACAAACACAAGCTTCTCACTCTCCAAAAACCCCAACAACAACAACTGCATTCATGACATCAATGATTTTTGAGTCCAGACTGGTCTGAGATGCCTGTTCTCAACTCCTCTTTTAACTGCAGATACTCTGACAGACATATGGAATTTCTTGTTTAATTTTTTTTTTCTGCAGTATTATTAATTGATAATTTAATTTTTGATCTGGTGAATTACATGCATTATATGAATTCACCATCAGTGAAATGACAAGTTTAGAGCAGAATAGTTTAGGTAAGCAGATTGTCAGTGCTTATGGCTGTAAGACATAATTATGTACAGCCAACTGTGTAACGCGCTTGAAAAAATTATAAGCCTAGGCACAGAAATTAAAATTATTTCAAGATGAAGTTGTACAAATACAGCTGCAAAAAGCTGCAAAATCCTATTAATTTATGCCAGCTACAGTGGGTAGTGCAGGGGGGATCCAGCCCCCACCTCCCTGCCAAAGGAAGTTTAACACCCAGTGAATAAAGGGCTGGGTGTTCATACAGAGGACTATTTCAGCTATTCTTTATACACTCATAAACTTGTGGGCATCAGCTGGTAACTTGGTATGATGACTCCTCAGCGTGTCAGGGCACACATTAAATGCTAAATTACCATATGTCAGCTTAGGGTGGTTAATAATTCTACTGCATCTTGGACAACTTGAAGGTTTTCCTGAAACTGCTGTCAAATTGAATCTTTCCTTCGATCAATAAAGGAACAGAAGGAAATTCGGCATTCGTGGAGTGCAAAATAAGAGATTAGGAAAATACTGTAAATGCAGCTGGCAGGGACAACAAACTGCATTCTCTTAGCTAGAGATGCCCAATAACTACATCAATACTTCCAGTGAGGGGACCCACATGAGGAAATGGCAGTGCCTGTTCATCACATACCTCTTGCTCTGTTCTGGGTGCCACCAAAGCTCCCCTGACCCAGTGCTACCTGTTGATCTAACAGGCAGCAAGTAATTATGGGAGAAATATTTGTTCTACACTGCTGGGTCCATCAACTGCAGCCAGAGGAATGAAATAGAGAATGACTGGGAGCATGGAGAACCTGTCTGACCTGCTGCTTGTTTTCCAGGCTGTGTAATAGAGACATTTCTGGCAATACTGAGGATCAGGACCAGCTGGGAACAGCCAAATCACAGAGGAAATGCAGAAATCTGCACACTGGGCTTATTTAGAGGGGTACTAACCACCCCAGATCGTGCTGCTTCTGCTACTTTTACTCTCAGTCAAGCACCAGCTACAACAAACACATGCTACTCCAGCAAGTAAAACAGATTGAAAGAGATGTTGCTTCCTCTGTGCATTTGACAGCATCAATGACACATTTCAAGATATTCAACACTGGGAAATCAGGATCAGATCTCCAGTTCAACTGTGGCTCCTATCAAAACACCTGAATATTAAATCAAATTATTCCCAGGGTTTCCTGCACATCTTACCATGGATATACAGCATATCTGGCCATGAGCTCCTCTGGTGCAGCCACAAGATGCTGCAGCCTCTATGTGAGCCCTGAAAAAGATTATTCCTTAACAACAACTGAAGAAAAGGTGTTGCACTGCAGATGGCTTTGCTGAGCAGCACCCAGCCTGCTCCTCACTCCCATGAGCAGCCCTCCAGGAACAGGGCTAGGAAACACTGTTCCAATTTCTTTTTTTGAAGCACTAATGAAATCTGAGCTCTTACAACATCTCAGTGTTTTCTCCTGCTCTTTGATCTCTTCACTACATTCACTGTCTTGTCAGATTTTATAGTTCAGTTGTGAGTCAGAAATACATTCTCTGGGTCTCACAGATCCATCCCATCCAGCACAAACACCTTCCCAAAGCCTTGCTGGAGCCTGGTGACAGCAGGAGTGAACCTGAAACACAGTGGTCTCCAACAACCTTTAGCACCATCAGCAGTGAGTAAGCAGAACCCGTTTCTTATAGAACATTTTCTGAGCATTTTGATTTTTGGTAATTCAGGTCACTCTGTCCAATACCCCATTGCTGATAGATTTAGTTGTAGCAGTTGTTCTCAGGCTGCAGAGCCCTGAGAAAGTGATGTGAAAGTTGCTAGTAGCAGGAAATTGCCTTCATAATAATTTCAATTTAAAAAAGTTGGTAATGACGCAGGGAATAGGTCCTGTGGGAACCAGGAAGGTTGAAAATAATCCACCAGCAAAAGAATTGTGAACTGCTGACTTTGGGCATTTAATTGGGATGGAATTACAGGTCATCTCCTTCCATCAATCCTGTGCACACTCCAAAGGTGATACTAAAAACGAACAGATTATTATTATTTCATACAGCATCTTTTTTTTTTGTTTGTTTGTTTGTTTGTTTTTTTTCATCAGAGGAAATGAAAAGAAAACATTCTGTCACATACCCAAACCATGCAGCTGCTTTATAAGCCATGCCTTGCTCTCTGAGCTGCTGTAAACCAGCACAGCTTCTCTAAGTTCAGCTTTACACCCATTTCCAGTGGCTGCCAGGCTGACCCAGTATTTCTGTGGTGATTAGAGTGGGATATCTCTTCATGTTTATTTCTGGGAAAGCTCAAAGTTGGCTCTTGTGCCTTTGAGGAGCTGGATGTATGTGGGGAAATGATGTTTCTTCAAATTCTAAATCTTCAGGGCTTTTTCTTTTTTTCTTTTTAATAAGAAGCAGGAGGAAGATTTCCTGACCCTCTGAACTATCCCTGGGTTTGAATACACTACATGGCATGCCTGTAAACACAAGAAGAAAGCTCTTGTGTGAAACTTCTTAAACTGCAGAGGATGACAGACAGCAAATGGGATGCAAGCCAAGGAACATGACAATTAGCACAGAGAAAGTTTTCAGGGTTTATTCCATCAGTCAGCACTTAAGGAGGCTTTGAAGGGGAAAAAGCATCCTTTTTATATTAATCCACCACTTCTGCACTTTCCCCCTATTCCATGGATTTAGTGCTTAGCTGCTAAATATCTATATGCAGAGCTTTATTAAGAGGAGTTGGTTTACTTTTTGAAAGATTCCACATCCATTAGTTCATAGAGAGAAAAGAGGCAAAATCATTTCTCCCGCTGCAATACTCAGAGTTTAAATGATGATTTACTCTTCCCCAGCCTTCAGTACTTAAAGATGTGGATGAGAAAACTAGCATTTCTTGCAATGGTATTTCTGGTCTTCACCTTGCTGAAGAGTTGGTTGTGCTACTGATGATAAAGTAATTCAGTAAAAGCAAAGGGAAAATCCCCCCTTTTCTCCCCCTTTTCTTTTCTATCTTGGCAGACTTCACATCTGAAGAGGCACCTTACTGTTCCAAGATAAAATATTTTCTTTTTTCTTTAAAAAGAAAAAGTTCTCTCAAGCAAGAACTTGGGCAACAGCAGGGGACAATGCTATGCCAGTATTAATTAGCAAATTCCAAATGAATCCTGGTTTGTGCTTAGCAGGGTATGGTTGAAAACGATGTGAACTTTTAAAATGTTGTATTGAGCATACAAGTTACAGCTTACTTTTTATATATTTTTTAATGAGCCTAACAAAGAAAGAGTTGCTTTGGAAGGGCATCTTATTCATTTCCTCCATGGCCCTGTTCCCAGGCATTTGTGCTCTTGCCCACCTCTTTATCCAGAGGCTGACAGTCACTCTTGGCTCATCCCTTTTGGTTCCAGGCCACGACTGGGGGATGGCATTTTGCCTCTAATTAAGAGGTGGAGTGTGGGGCTGTCCCCACTGTGACCTGAATCACCTAGCAGGGGGTGCACAGTGACATGGAACATAACATTCCTCCGTGCCTCTTGGATCCTGAGTCCCCAAGACTCCAGGATGTGTCTCCCCCACTGAGGAGTGGTGCTCCAGCACCTCTGTGCCAGGCTCTTCACCACAGCACAGGAGGCAGAACTGGGCAGTGGCTACATCTGGAAGCACTGATGAACTCTAATCTTAATTTCAGGATTATTCAGTTTCTGATTAAGCTGGGGCACCTGCCAGTGCAAGGCTCATCAATTCTCTTTGATTTGGAAAACTTTGCATCTGTGTCAGAACTCCAATTTCAATGCAGAGCTCTGTGGCTGGTTTTCCTCTCTTTCCCTTCAATATTGAGCTTAAAAGAATCAGGAGCTGAGAGAAGAGACTGATGCACTGGTCTGGGGTAAGCAGCCATGGGAGGCTGTGAGTATTCATTCAGGTAGCTACAAGGAGAAAAAGATGCCCTTGGCAAGCAGAGAAACGTGAGATTCCCAAGTCTCCTTGTGCTTTCCCTTACCCTGGCAAACAGAACTGACAGTGCACAGAAGAGCTGGGGGCTATTGCAACATAAAGAACAACTGCAACATCCACTGGGATCCAGAACATTCAGAGCTATTTTAATCAAATTACTATCGATTAGGGACAAACTAGAGTCTACTGAAGTTAATGGACACATTTCCATCGACTTCAAAGGGCTCTGAAACAGCCTGTAACTGAAAACAAGCAAGTACCAAAATGAGAAAATGCATTTGAGGCTCACCCTAATTGCATGAGATGAAAGAACTGTTTCAGCTGGAACTTTTTGAAACTATTCTGCCCCAGACAAGTGTCAAACACCTCAAACGGTCAAAAATTCAGCAAAACTACCAGAAATAAGGAAAGTCTGACAGCAGCAAGCATGGCCAGCTGAGGGTACCAGAGACACACAGACAGATGTATCAGCTCTACTGACAGTTCTGGAAGACCTTCAGTAACTTATACAGGAAAAAAATCTCTGCAATTCTGTGTGTGTTTAGATATATACACTAATTTAGTTTTACTTTCCACTCAAATTTATTTTCTCTAAGAAGGAAGAGGTTTTTTTTTTTCTTTTTCCCTGGAAATGTTAGTGTTTAATTCCCTGCTACATGTATCATTTGTCCTTTTGTCTTCACAGGACCTAATCATCTTCTCTGAGGGATGAATACGAAATCATGACACAAGCAATTTGTTTAAACTAGCCTCTTTTACTGCCTAGAACATTTCCTTGTCTTTAAAGCTATATATTTATGTGACAGCCAGACATCCATTAAAACACACAAACCTTAAGGCCTATGAGGTACAAAAGGGATTTCTTCTTTTAAATTTTGTAAGGGAGAAAACCAGGCCTGAGTACTGGAGGGTCATAACTTTACTGACCTTCATAACATTCAGTTCTTCCCAGAGCTAGATATATTAAGTGTTGAGTCAGTGGATGAAATAAGGGTTTTTTTTTTCTATTTAAGAAACTAAATTGAGATGGCATTTTAAATAGCTTGTAAGGACCAGCAGCACCATATTGTTGTCAACTTCAGCACTACCCTTCTCCAGCTTTTATTCATTCAACAGTCTTAGAAAGTAAACAGATAAATCCCACTTGAGGTTGTTTGTGCCATGCCAGGATGGCAGTGGAGGCTGCAGTGGCTTTCTTGACTGCACGGTACTTGAGAAAATTTGGGGCAGTATTAAAGGAAGATTTCGGGATTAAATGCTCCATCCTGCCTAATTCTTTCCTCCATCAACTCTAAAGGGAATGTTTTTCTCAAAGTGTATCAGAATAAGTACCAGAATCTGCATATACAGAGATATAAAGAAATTTATATATATATATATATATAGATATACATATATGGATGGGTGACAATTCCAGCAGCACTGTTACCAATGAGAGAAGAGTACAAACATCCAACAAATACCCAGGTACCAGAGGCCTGACTGACAGCTCTTTGGTAGAAAACCACACAGAAGACTGTCCACCAAAGGCCCCAGTCCCAAGGCTTTGCAGACAAACCCTTCACCCTGTGGGAGAGAACAGGAGCTGAGGGGAGCCCTTTTTCCAGCCATGCTGCCATGTCAAACCACAATGTTCAACCAGGGGAGATGCTGTTCATCCTTCCCTTTGCGTTGCTCCCAACCAAGTGTCACCTCAGTGGTCACCTCAAGTGTGTGACTGGAGCATGGGCTGAAGAGCTGCAACCTCCACATCACTTCAGATACCCAGCTGGGATTGAAAGATATGGTTCAAGCCCCTCTTAATGTCCTATTATCTGTGGATCACTGACAGGGTTGATTATAACAGTTTGACATGGCTCCAGAGGAGCTGTTACAGTCTATTGTGTCAATAGGTACCTAGGGAGTCTTTAATCTGCAGATACATGTGTAAAAACACCAGACTAAAAACACAGCTTTTTTTTCCCTTTAAAAGTTGCTATTGCTAAAGCAGTAAAAAGAAGCAAAAGTAATGCTCATTGTAGAAATAAAAGCCCTGTCATTTTTCCCATGACAAGAGCACAAAAGAGTCTGAAACCCAAGATTTTTCCTCTTTCAGTTGTAATATAAAAGTGATCCAAAATGTTTACGCCAGGAGACAATTTGGAATGACTTGTTTTCCTGCTGAGCTATAATCTTGGTCAGCGGGAATGCTACTGATGTGACTCAAAATGTATTGCTGCTCTAGTGTGAAGGAAAGAAGGGGTGAACTGTCATAATTATTAAATTAGCAGAAATGGGTTTTTGTGTATATGATGTGTGAAAGTATGACAGTAAACATGGGGGGAAATTGTTTGTTTTCCTCAGAAAGTGGTAGCTGGATTTGATTAAGGGAAGTGTAGTTCCATGTTAGGTTCTCATGAGGTTCCTGGATACTGCAGAGACAGGCGTGGTGTGCAGGCACACACAGAGATACTGGCAAGGTACAGAGAATATACAATTATCACTTATGAAGGCACAGGCTCCTGCTTTTAACAAGCAGATCCTTTCAAAACAGTGATTTGCCCAGTGAGGTCTATGAGATGCCACATAACCAGAGCACAGAGCAATTCAAATTTGTTTTCCTAGAAAATGCTGTTAAAAACGGTTCACTTAATAAAGAATTCTGTTTACAAGCAAGAAGTTAGAAGATGCCTCGGAAACATCTGATTGCTCATTCTTTAAGTAGCATCTTTTTGCAGATACAGTATAATTTTCAAAAAAGGGTATGAGGTACATAAACATCTATGATCTCTCATGAGAACATCACTGATTTTCAGTCCTATTTCCATTTAGTCCCAACAAAGAAACACACCCACTGGAAATTTTGCAAGAGAATAAACACTTGTGATGCTAGCAATTAAATCCTTCCTTGTACAAGGGTCTTGATATTTCTTTCTACTGACAGTCATGACAGAAGAGCACCACCATCTTATGAGAATTTTAATAAAAAATTATTGAATGCAGAACTTCCCTTGTGTGACTTGGCACACTACAGTCCCCAGGTCTTTAGGGGAAAAAAGCTGCATTGCAAAGCCCATACAATAGAAAAATATTTGACAGTAAGTTTCAAAACATTATTTAAATAGAGAGTTCTGTTAAAGTTATTAATGCCTTTAATATGGATTCTCATCTCCTCTTCTCTTTTTATTACTTTCAGTGTCTTTCTGGTTATTTAAAGGGTTGTGAAAAGAGCTGGTCAGCACTTCCGAGCTCCCACTGCTCGTCAGCGACAGATGCTGACCACAAAGTTGAAGCCAACACAAAAGAGAAACCCACTGCAGACTTTTTTTTCCTCCTCTCAGGGGAGGGAAGGCAAACACATCCATCCTTCCCTATCCTGCTCCTCCCAGCTTCCTACCAGCGTGCAACCCTGGAGCCAGAACCGAGCATGATGGCTTATTTTAACTAAGCATGTGGGGCAGTGAACTCTTTATTAATCACTATCTGACCTGGAGTAGAACTGCTGTCCCATGAGGGAGTGCTAAGAGGAGCCCAGCAGAACATCCTGAATCCTCAGAAGAATCTGCAGGTGCTGGGGCAGCGTGTGCCCCTCCTCTGGCACCACGCTGTCCTTTCCTCGGGGCAACAGCTGGCTGTGACAGCCTGTGTGTTTGATGGTCTGGATATCACACACATAGGAAAAGGGTCAGGCTTTCCAGATCATCTGGTGCAGTAATGGGAGGAGACAGCTCCCCAGCAGCACGAGCCAGAACATCTCTGTGCTCTGACACTGCATCGCGGCAGCGGGACAGGCAAAGGCAGAGCAGCCATCTCCCGTGTCCTGCAACATCTGGTCATCTCCATCAGACCAGGGGTGGTGTCAGATCGTGCCAAAAGCATCTGGGCTGCTTGTTTGCTTCATCTCCCACACCTTCAATCTGAACTAATTCAAAGCACAGATCAGCTGGTGAATTTTTAGTGATCATGAAAGCTGGCAGCATTAAACAAATACAGCAGAACAGGACAGATACAATCCAAAGGCAAAAACTTCAGTCCTATCTTCTAACACACCTACCAGTGTAGTCCCAGGCTCTCCCAGTAACAGTTTCCTACCCTGACATGCTGAATGTTTATGTAGCATTTTCCACATTAACAGCACAGCAAGGAAATAAAGAGCCAGACGATTTCATGTTCATGAGTAAATGATGTACACAAGGAGAGAAAAAGCCCTAATCCATTTGGAGTCTGAAATCAGATCTCCAGGGATGCTTTAGATTATTGCCCTACAGGATGCCCAGAGTTTGTAGCCAACTTAATGGCTTTCCTAATACCAAGATGCTCCTAATGAATACCAGGGCTGGATGAAAAAACTTTTTATAAAGTCACTTACAACTGGATTAAGTGTATCAAGATGTTTTCTTTGATATTGTCTTGTCAGTTCATATCAAGTGACTCTTCCATGCTTTCATGTCAGGTAATTCCCAAGAAATTCATGGCTACAATCTAAAATAAATGTGTGACTTTCAAATCAGTGAGAGCTGAATGATAGGAATTTTAAATTGCTGGGATAAAACTGCTAGCTACTTCATAACACTCATGCTGCTTCCAGATTTAATACCTGCCTTTTCAAACACTATCAATTCACTTAATATGTCAGTGGGGAATAACATTACTTTATTTTATTTTCCTTTATAAGGATCATGAACCATTTTCTCTTACAGAAATGTACCAATTACCCACATGCCAATTGTCCCAGCCACACTCTGATCTTACAGCGTGGACATTCAGCTCAGGTGCACACAGAGCTTTCTGATGCTACAAAAGAACCACTGTGGGCTAAATTCTGGACTGATGTAAGCAGGAACATTTCTGCTGACATCAATGGAACTGCACTCCCCAACGCAGGTTCTGAGTTTTACCCTCTGCCCTAAGAATCTGACAAATGCCAATGGAAGTCAGAAAGAAACCTTTCATGTGAAAAATTCCTAATTTAAGAAATTAGCAGAGCAAAGCCATGGAAAAAGAGGCTAGAAATAAGACACCATATTGTTCCATTTGTGCTAGGATAGGCAAATTGTGTCTTAACTCTGGCAGCTGGGACTTTTGAGGATGGGGAATTTCCACTGGGGCACGGCCAGAGGTGTTGGTACCACTCCTGGCCCTTGCAGGACTGCTTGGTAAGAGGAGCATAACAGGAAAAAGGGAGCCAATGTTCAGGAAAGGATGGATCCAAGGAAACACTGAGGGATCAGTATATGGGGATCAGTATATGGGGGTGTATGGGGGCAGAGCTTGGCCACTCAGTGTGGCACAGGGGCTGCAGTGTCTGCAGGGCACAGCAAGCAGTGCCAGCGCCAGAGGCCGCCTGGCTGTGCCTGCCCTGGCTAATTGGTCCTGCTGAGGGTTTGGGGGTATTTGCCAGGGCACAGTGCCAGGCTAATGGAGCTGTGTGGCTGCTGGAGCAGGGCTGCAGCTCTGCAGGGCACTGGCCTGGGCTGGCCAGGCTGTCCTGGCTGCTCACAGTACCACGGCTGCCTCACCTTTGCAGATGTATCCCCAGCTGTGCTGCAGTGAGCTCTGCCCCCTGCGAGGGTACAACAGGCTCTGATCAGATAAAGGAGCTTCATTATTCCAAAGCTGCATCCACTGACCACATCCCAGAGCTACCAACTTGCTCTACACCTTTTGCAAGCTCCCCTGGAGGAGGTAGGGCATGGCTCTTTGATCCAGGCAGAGCTGGCAATGCTGGGAGCTCTGCAGCAGCAGTTTATTTCTGGTAATGGACTGTCCCCCTGTTTCAGCACTGTTTACACTGATTTATTTAGAGTATATCTGCATATATATTATACATGCAGCTCTCACCAGTGCTGGGTAGACCTTATTCTGCATTGATTGGGATGTGCTGGGAGATATGGCAAACATTGTTAGCACAATGGAAACCTTGGAAATACTTGGAAACCTTTACCTTGAACTTACCAATTCCTTTTAGCAAGAACTCACCTGTCCCACTCTTGGGAACTACTAACAAAGCTCCAGTTTAGAATGCTACCTGCAGTACCACTGATGCCAACACAGGCTAAAGACACAAACACTGCTCTCAACAGACTTATGAGCTCACTGTGATATCCCAAGCACCGGGGGATATCATCCAAAGAAATAAACTTTTTTACATTTGAAATGTTTTAGGATTTAGGTGACACATTAAGAACTGAACTGTAGAAGCCAGCATTTCAAAACGTGAAGTGCTTTGCTCCTGGTGAATGGCTATTGCATGATATTCCCCAAGGGCAATAAAAGAAGGAGTAAGACCCTGACAAGAATCCAGTGCTGAACCTGGTGATACATCTGTGTGATACTGTGGCAGGGAAAAATTAGGAAGAAGAGGTGGGAAAGAAATCAGTTGCAGCTGTGGGATAAAGGAGAAAGACTTCACTGTATCTGCAGACTGGGGTATAAAACCTGTATGAGCCAGTAGGGAAGATATTAATGAGCATCAGACAAATCTAACAGCAGGTATCAAAAGCAGATACCAAAGATGCAAATAATGAAAGAGAAAAAACATGCAGTAAGGGAATAACGAGACCTGAAACAGGTTTTGAATCTTTTGGACATCAAGTAACAATTTAATTTGCACTGACCTTCTAGAAGCAGCCACAAATCTGATTTTAGATAAGCAGGCTGCAGTGCTGGTGCTCATTCACAGAGCAGAATCCTGCTCATTCCCTCTTAGCAGTGCTGGAGACAAGGGATGGAGGGGACAACCTCCTCCTGAGTTTTTCAGCTGCTTCTGGCAGAGCCAGGGCAAAGTGATAAAGCCCAGGGCACTGCAGGAGGCAGGGATGTGTTACAGGGATGTGCCACGGCTGGCTTGCTCTCCTACAGCCCAGTGGTTTCATGGCATATTCCTCTTTTTAACAGGTTGTGCTAGGTATTGATTCAAATCAGTGAGAGCTGTATTGATCCCCCCAAGGGTTTGACTCTTACATAGGAAGAACATTTTCAAAAGACCTGATCCTCCTTATTTTTCACTCTTATTCCCAACGATGCAATAAGAGAGAGCTCGAGGCTTCCTCTGTATTCCTCCCTTTTACTGCAACACCTTAAAAACCTTTCTAGGAGGTGATCCTCAGTTGGCAGCAGCATTTTGGGCAGCTGAATTTCTCTGTGTAAAATCAGCTGGCGACCTCTCAGCGTGGCTTCCTTGGCCAAGTGCCTTCCAGGCAGGTTGGCAGCCCCAGTGGCCAGCAGCCAACCTCCCAGGGCTTCTGCTTGGACAGGGCCCTTCTGTGTTTTATTGGCCTTCATTTCATTTTCATTTTAATGTGATGGTAAAATTTTTATCTGATAATCTAAACAAGGTAATAATTTTGTGCTGTAAAAGTGCCTGTCTTCTGCTGTTACTGTCACCACTGTATATTGGAGGGTAATATTTGCAACATTATACAGAACTGTTATTCTATTAAAATGATAAAATGGCAGCGGTTTTATTACATGAGTGATTTTGGAGGCACTGAGATGCCCTTTACTGCAGACAGGAATAATAAAAACATTATTCACCAACACATTAGGGAACAATCCTGTGATTTTGGAAAACAGTTGTAACAAACAAGTAAGTTATTACAGTGACATGCTCAGGAAACACAGCCCTAAATCTTGTCTACTGTAACTAAATAGTGCTAATAGCCAGGGACTCTGCCTGCTCTGCTCTTCAGCCCCCTGTCCCCAAGAAGTTGGCAAATCATAAGACAGACACTGAGAATTGTTCATGCACTTTTTGCAATCCCATCTAATCCAGGCCTTTGGATTTTAACCCTTTATTCCTACTGAAGTCTTAAGGATTTACCATCTGTCGCTGCAGAATCCGTGAAGATGAAGAAGAGGAGAGGATTAAATTAATTAACAAATTCTAATCCTGAAACAGTGTTAGCGATGTTAGGGCTCCTTGAATTCTGATGAGGATTTAAAGCAACACTGACAACTTTCCCATTAAAAAGGAGGAAAATAGTGTCACACAATCACATCCCCAGCCTCTGTCCACCCCACACAGCATTTCATCCAACAGAAACTATTACAGAGATCATTCAGTTATCCAAGGCACCTTCCTGGCCACGTCTGCAAGCAGGAGCCTAAACCCATGTGCACAGGTCAGAGCTACATCAGGCTGTTTGCCTGAACACATTATCAAGGTTCTCTATATATTATTATACATTCTCCAAGTTTTTTATACAGTGATCCTGAACCACGTAATACAACCTGGTATATCTGAGTAGCAAACAGACCTTGTGTTTTATTCCATCCTCTTCTCTAACTCCAATGGATTTGCATCCATTGCCACCCAGAACTGCCAACAGTCTGTGCCTGCAGGAGATGAACAGGAAGGTCAAACAACCCAAATAAGTGTCTGAGGTGTCTGAAGTCACCAGTGACTCCAGTTCAATAGGGAGAATACAACATGGAAAGACAAAGCTGAGCAGGAAGAGCTTCACAGGGAAAACACAGAGTTCCTAATGCGTTTTGGTTTTGTCATAAAAAAATCAAGCATGGGATGAAAAACAGAGTTCCTAATGTGTTTTGGTTTTGTCATAAAAAAATCAAGCATGGGATGAAAATCAGACCGCACCAAGCTGCAACGCAGTGATGTACAACACGTTCTCTCTGCAGTAGCAATGTATAATGTGCATTAAAACAACAGTCCATAGCCCAAGATCCATTTAAAACCCAAGACTTCTTGTGGAAAAGTGCAAATTTAAGCCATGTTGGGAAGGGAATTTCACCAGGGAACCTGGGCCCTTTGCATGGGGAAGCAACTTTATATTTTCTGACATCGCCGTGAATTCGGAAAGGAAACATATGGAAAGCAGATGACATATTTCACAAACTGCCAAGCAGATTTTGCGTGGTTTTAGAGAACGTGTACTCCAGGGAGTGTCCACAGCAACTTGATGGTCCTGATGGCCAACATTTGTTTTGCATCTTTATGCAGAAGAAGCGAGACATGACCATTCATCTGTCTCCTGTTTCCGTACAGGTGCGCGTTTCTCAGCCGTGCTCAGAGGACAGATGTTGCTTGCAAATGCCTTTTTAAAAGAAGGAAAATAACAGGAGGGAGGGGGAGAGCCCACTGGAGAAGCTCAGAGGCTTGGACTGCTCTCTATCCTGGAGACTCCCACCAGGCAATGTGGATGTGCTGGCCGTGGCATTGTTCCTCGGAGCTTGGGGTCTTTATGGGAACTGCTCACTATACTGCAAATGAAGTCAGCTTCTTATTAGTCTCCATAGTGGAATAACAAACTACAGGATTCATAATATCTAGAGACCAGTGGCTACATTTTGATTTCCGAGCTTTTGAAACCTCTGTGCGCAAACAAACTCTTCAAAACAAATGCAAATTTGGCAGTTTATGCAGCAGTGAAAGCCACTTGGGGGGATTAAAGGCTGATGTACTATCAGCTGAAGAAATGAGTAGCCCTGAAACACAGAAATAGAGCTCCAACATTTGTATATTGATCCTCTATAAACTAGGGCTGAAAGCAGATTCTGAAGGACACCAATTCCTTCATTTTTAAGCCTTTTTTATTTTAAGTAGGAGGAAGCTGAAGAGATTTGACTGTCTGAATGCTGTGAATCCGATTTTCACAAGCAGACCCTGAGTTTTAGAAGCACAGCCTGTAGCACACAAGCTCCCAATGACACTGTTAATATGTTCCAATACCAAATCTACCAAAGCCAATAGGAGTCTTTGATGCCTGGTCAAAAATTAAGTATTTTATTTACATTTTGCTGCTTGCTTTAGAGAACTGATTCACTGCACAGTGTGATGCATTTGCAGATATTCCTCCATCTCCTCATTCTTAAGTGATGGAGTTGTCTGAATCCTGCAGATTTTTTCTTTACTAAGGATGGCTCACCTGCACATCAGGATGAGAACTTGTAGCTGCCAGTAAGGTTAAAAACATCATTTCAGAAACTACAGAAAAACTTAGGCTACAGCAACCTGAACCCCATTCAAATTAGCCTGTCTCCTTTGAGACAGCCTGCCAGCCTAGCAAGAATAAAAACCAACTTTCCCTTCTGTACATTGTGCTGCAGAATACTGTTATCTCCAAGACATTTTGTTCACTTCTTGAGAAGGCGTTATCAGGGAGGCACAGTATGTTAGAAAGCCCAAATAACCATGCTCCCAAAATGTGTGTGCATGTGTGTGGGTATATATCCACTGGCAGGACTGAAATAGATTTAAAAATACTTCCACATAGCCATAAAAAGCTGGAAGATGGCTGGTAATTATATGTACATTACAAGCAGACCACACACGGGGGGGGGTGTGTTAAAGCATTCATATAAATTATACCAAGGAGCACAGAAAGGGGGAAAAGAAACACTGAGGACATCAAATATGACACTGCTATAACTGATACACACAAGTACTAAATCATGGCAAAACAGTGCTTTAGAAAACAATGACTAAAATGTCATCCTAAAATGAGTTCCATCTATAGCTCTGCTGCCTCTGTAAATGCATGTGATCATATTAATGATGTATTTTGAGGACACAGGATAAATCAGAGAGCCAGAAGACCCCATGGAATGTGAATACATGGGGAGATTTTTCTTCTGGAGGAAATAGGGTATCGCCAAAGAGCTGGAGTTCCACGTATTGTAAATATTTTTTAATTGTGTGGTTAAATGTGGAGGTTCAACAGCTTCTGGGGTGTGATAAGAAAATGGGTTTGATGAAATTTTCCCCCTCAAAGCACAGCACAGGCTAATGGTGGTTCTGGAGTGCCTGACCTACATCCCAGCAGAGCCAGCACGACACTGTTTTGTTCAGAAATCTCCAGTCATGGTGCCTTGGGACAGGGGAATTAGAAAAAGAATTAGGATAATCTTTCCAGGCAGAAGATTTAAAGTCTGCTACAGTTATTCTCGATCGATCCCCAAAAGATTGCCAAGAAGTGTGTATCTTAAAACTGCTGCTAATTAGGAGGTTTTAAGGCACCGTTATAAAACACCTTCTGCTTGGCTTGTAAGGGAAACCATTTAGACTTGTAGTATAGAGAACAAAACAGTCATAAAACATTATTTGTAGCTTCTATTATATTACCATTACACTATATTATCACCAACATAGTTACATACCTAACATAAAACCATTTAATGAAATGTTTGAACTTTCAGGAGACCTACTGGCAACCTTCTTATTTTTAGCAACGGGGCTGACATTTCTTGTTTGCTTCAATATAAACAATAATAATTACACATTGAGATGTTAATGGGGACAAAAACTAATATTTAGTGCTGCTGTCTGTTCATGACCACTCACACAAATAAAGAGTCCAGGATTAGTAATTTAAGAGGCCTTTGCTGTTGTCACTTGGATATATAATTTATTTACTTTATTATTATTTGTCCTGCATGGGATTTTGAAGTTTAGGCTAGAAGCAGCGACAGACAAGCAAACAGGCTGCTCTACAAACTGGAGAACTCAATGTTCCTTTCATTCCTGTAAGAATGGAACAACCTTTGAGAAGTTTTCATCATCAGTTTGCACTCTGTGCAGCGTGGCTGTTCTAAAACATGTATCTGGAATATGCTACATCTAAATGCAGGCTGTGATGTTGTCTGAACATTGATTTTATTAGCCTATAAGGATGGCTAATCTTGCCTGGCCAAATTGCATGACCTTTAACTATTTCTTAAGTGGGAGCTACAGAAAGCCTGTCCCAGACAATTACTTGAGATGTCAATAAGAAAGGGGAAAGAATAATGAAAATGTTTCCTAATTTTTTCAAGCTTTTTCTCCCCCTTTGTGCTATTTGCACTTTCCTCCTTGCTGTTTGTCTGGATCTCATTAGTGAGCTACAACTCTGCTTTTCAGTGCTGGTATGCAAACTCAAGTTCTGTGGGATGGTTTACAGCCTTTGGTATTCACAATGAAAAACACCATGAACCACAGCCAGATGCGAAAAACCAGTCACAAGTAATTGTTGCCCCAATAATTGATTTTTGTGGGATGATACATTCAATTTTCTGTTTGTTTGCTTGCAATGGCTCACAGAAGAAGCTTTCTTAAGATTTCTGTAAATGGGGAAAATCATTGCAGGTTTAGGTAAACACAATTAGGCCCGATCACGAGGCAATTACAACATCCCATTTCCAGTGAGTAAAGAGCATGCAGACAGCAGGTCTGACTTTTTCCATTTGAAAGCTCAGCTGCTCTGATGTCTTTATGTCTCTTTTTTTTACATGTTTTCTCATGATAATTTAGGATTAGCAGCTTTGAGAATCAAATCAGAGAACAAAGTTTCATGAGCCTAAATTTAATTCTGACTTGGTTCTGATCCAATGCCTTTGTACACTCGCCAACTGTGCCATACAACATCACTGAGAAGAGGATCATTGAGTGATCTTTCAGGTCCTGCAGGTTTTATTTTCTTGTTGAAAAGTGGAAAAAAAAAAGAAAGATATATGTGGCCTCAGCACATTTCAAAATATTTGACTAAGAGTTTAATATTACAGGATTTATCTCTTAGATCCACTAAAGCGATTGTGTCTTAATACTGAATCCTTGAAAACACCTGGTATATGAGAGGGACTGGGTCAACTCTTGGTCATGAAAGAGCAGAGAGATTGACAAAGCATGTCAATTATTGCAGCACGCCTATGACTTAGAGCTGTGCCAGCTTTGCTTTAGAAACCACTGAAGTACAAAAAGAAAAGAAAAAGACTATTAACACCAGGAGGAAAAAAAAGCACACAGGGAGGTGTTAGTCAACTCAAATGCAACAATCTACTGATCAGCCATAAATTCTGGGGCAAACTTCACCTCCACCCTGAGCCCATCCACAGGCATGTCCAACTCCCTCCATGGCTATTTCCTGCTATCTCTCCCAGGGGTGATGTTTGCATTAGAACTGTCACTGCAGGCGACAGCTTATTCCACTTTCCCAGTGAAATACTCCTCGAGGAGTGTCTGTGTGCAAATAATGAGGGTGCAGTAAATTCCCACCCCATCTCACCACACACTCCCATTTGATCTCTGTTAAGCTTTCAGACACAAGACAGATAATACTCAGAACAGCCACCCCCTCCCCTTTAAGAAATGACCAGCCTGCTGCAAGGAGTGGACAAAGCTGCTCCCCCTGCAATCTGCCCCAGTGTCCAGCTGTGCCACCACCTCTGCACACCCCCAAGAGCACCATCCTGTGTCCCAGCTCCCTGGGGCCTTGCACTGCTACATGTGAGCTGGGGAGGGGTTATGACAAATGTGACACAACTTGATTTTGGGGCAGCTGGAGTGAGCAGGGAGATCCAAGCAGGAGTTGGAGGAACCTGTTTCAAGTTGGATCAAGGTTAACCCCATTTCCAATGCTCACACACTGCAGCTCATAGCATAGTAGAGAAGGAGGGGAAATAGCAGAGCCTGCTGGACGTGGTAGGAGACAGTGCTGTGTATTAAGGGAAGCCAGAGGAGAGAAATGGTGAAATTCTGAGGGAACACTGGCTTTCTGTGAAAAGGATTAATGCAAGAAAGCCACGGGTTTAAAATAGCCTAATTGACCCAGGCATAATGTAGTTCACAGTCACATGGTGAAAGTCAGGCAGTATTTGAATGCCTCCTCATCATTTAATATAACATTTCTGCTAATAGAATATTTAAATCCTATTTTATCAAAATCTCATCACTCAAGTGTAGGAGCCTTTTCCATTGCTGGAGCATACAGTGTTATAAATTCATGAAGGTCGTAATTATGAGCAGCTTCAACACTGCAAATGTGTTTGGCAAAGATATTATGTCCTTTCTAAACAAGATTTGAGTGACTACAGCCCACATTCAGAGTTACAGGGCTTTGCTTTTCATGTGCCTTGCAAGAAGCAGACTGTTCCCTTTCTCCAAGATGGGACACTTGGACAGAAATGCCCCATGGCCAGGAGGTCACCCCTAAACCACTGCTGCCATTTCCTCCAATGAGCAGGCACAGAGGAATAATCCTGCTCTCTCATGATACAGAAGTAATATGTTCAAATCCTTATTCAATTCAGCCATTTCATACTTGAATAATTAGTCAGGCAGGAGATATTTCCCAGCATACAAAGACTGATTACCTGTAAGTGCAAGCATCCCCAGACCAGCACTGTGGGGGACTTGGTGGCTGCAGCACAACCCCAGCAAGCTTTCCTCTCTCTCAGGAAATAACACTTTTTTTATCCCACTTTTCTTTCTTTGATAGGCAAACAGCTTCTCTGCCCAGCTCTAAACTGAGGATGTTGCTCCAGGATCACTGCTGAGCTGTCCATGTTTCAGGCAGAGCTCAGCTCTGAGCTGACCTTGGTGCTCCTGGGTCCCTTCCTGGCACTGCCTGTTCAGCTGAACCCCTCTCTGTGGTGCTGGGGTCACACAAGGCTCAGCTCCAAGCTGGACATCTGAGCACTGCCCACAACACTGCAAAACACAGCACTTGGTACAGATTCCACACAGGCCAGGTTTGCTGGAACTGATGGTAGTGCCAAGTGCACGTAACAATCCATGTTTTCCTCTCTGGAACACCTGGGCAATCTAAAAAAGATCCACTTTGGGCAGCTGAGCTGCTCTGTATTTGCATTATAAGTGAGGAGATGAAATTCCTGTGACAGTTTTACACAGGGCTGGCTCTGAGCAAAGGCTGCTGTGTGGGGAAGTGCTTTGGGAGGCTGTGACAAAATCAACTCTGCTCCCTCTGGCCTCATTCAGGGATTTCTAAGCCCTGGAAAAGCAGCCTGGCTGCTGTCACTGCTACCATAGCAGAGACTGAAAAACCAGAACTGCAAAATGGTAGGGCCAAAGCCCAGGACAACCACTCCCACTCACATCCATCTCCTTCTGCAGGGCCACAGCTCATCACCTCCTGGCTCTCCATCCTCATCCCAGCTCCATCCTCTGTCCTGTGGTCGGAGCAACCAGCCTCTTGAATCCACCCACAGTCTTGGGAAGCCCTGAGCTGGCTCTGGTTTACTATTCTCCTCACAGGAATTAGCAGGAATTCATTTGGGAAGGAAAAAAATGCTTAAGAGATTTATTCTAAAATTATTTTCTGATAGGATGAATTCTCCTTCCATGGGGGAAACTGACCTGGCTGAAGTCATCTGCATAAAAAAACTAAATGGAAATAAGTGGCAGAGTCGAGATTACACTGCCAGAGATTAAGATAATACATTTTTACAGCCTTGTGCTTTGTGCACTTTAACTTGTGTAGGAATGAAACGTGGCCATGTGGTTTCCCATGCTCTTTGTTTGCTCTCTGTGACCCATCACTGTGCTGGTGTGCATCACAAACAACAACATTTCACGCTCAGACAACCAAGTTCATCCACCAGTTACAGCCCCCTGTACATGAGGGCACACAAGAACAAAACCTGAAGTCCACATGGTAGTTGAGAAGTTAATGTCTAATACTTAGCATTGCACAGCACTCTAACACATCTTCATAATCTATTTATTTTACCAAATGTTCCCTTATGTTCAATAAGAACATAGTTTTCATACAAGCCTAGTAGCAAATTCCAATGATTTTCCAATTCTACAACTGCTCTAAGACTACTGAAATAGGCAGCAATTTTCAAACAGTTCTAACTGGATATTATTTGATATGAATTGAATTGTCTTATGAATATCAGAAAGAACTGTTTTTATTTGAAAAGGCTCACTGCTAAATAAACCAGATACAGTCATGCCTAGTAAGACTGTCATGGTACAGCATTAGGGATGAACACCCTTTTCATTCAGATCTTAACTTCTACACACAAGTGTCAGGTCTGTAACTTTTCTATTTCTACCATCAATGGTAAAATCTGTCATGAAACACAATGAAAAATCACATTTGAGATAAGAAGATCTGCAGAAGCAAAAGGCAGCATACATAAAAGCTACTGCACTAGGTTTTTTCTTCATGGTCATGACTTCTAGGTTGCTTTCCAGCAGGATTTATCCTTAAAAGCCTTTTGTTCACATTCTTTTTTCTCTTCTTACTTGCAAACACTTAACAAGAATCAAAGCCAACCAGGCACACAAAGAAATAGCCAAAATGCTCAGATGCAAATAAAGGTTTGAGATATGTATTTTTTAATAATCAAAGCAAGCTTCTCGGGTCTGAAGTACAAAAATCTAAAAGGAAAAAAACCCTAAACTTTGGTATCTAGCTATGAATGTTGGGCAAGGGGGCACAGGCTGACAAGCAAATATTGAATTATACAGAGTCTTTTGTTAATATTTATGTTCATGCTCCAGATAGTCTAATAGAACTGATCAGATCTGCACTTTAAGACAAAACTATAAACATGCTTTTCACAGTTGGTCTCTTTGCTGAAAGATGAGGTCTAGTGAAATGAAAATATTCCACAGTTACAGTATTTTGCTTACAGGAAAGTGTCCACAGTATTGAGCTCTTCAGTCACTTCTTGCCAGAGATACAAGAAAATCCAATCTAACAAAAAAATCCCTGAAAAACTTGACTGTTTGCCTGAAAAAATGAACACTTGCACCCAGCTTGGCTTCCCCAAACTAAAATAATTTGAAGCAGTTTGTTATCTTTCCATTACGAAGCAAACACAAATTCAGAAGCTTGGGCAACTCTTGCTGTGGTGGAACCAAGGATGCAGAGATCCAGCAGCAGTCTGTTCCTGGGAAAAGGTGGCTGCAGCAGGACACAGGGAACAGGCTCAGCCTTCAGAAAGGGCAGTGCACAACCATGGCATGTCCTGTGGAGGTTTCTGAACCACCTGTGCTGAGACTGGCAGTGCTCTTGGTGCAGCCATACTCACAGAGAGGGATGGAAAACTGGGTGATGGGATAAAATGATCCAGGAGAGACTTGAAAATGCAGAGAAGGTCTCCATTTAACCCTTTCTTTGTAAGCCACTACCCCCAGCCAGCACTAAGTACAACCACCAGAATCTGACTGTATTAAGTAGCTTTTGGAAGGCTTTTATATTTATAAATGTACTAGAAGAGAATTCCAACGAAGGAAGTGCAAGTTGTTAAACTAACACAGCAAAAACCAACATAACCCACTGAGCTTTAGAAACTGAAATCAATCGAAGCCTTTCCATTGACTTCAGTGAGCAGTGGATCAGGATTTAAAGAGATTACAATTCTGAAGTTCATCTCTGTTGCAGTTCAGACTTTTTCTTTTGTTTCACGTCACATTAAAGATTCAGCATGTCTCTTCCTAATGCTCTGAAATATAGTATGATCTATAAGAGAACAGAAAACAGAACTAAAGGGGGGAAAAAACCCTCCTACACCTCATTAAGATCTAAAGTTTGTCCTTAATGTGTGCATGAACTCAGAATGAGTGTCTAAATGGAGACGTTTTTCCCTGCTACAGGGTAAAGTGATTATAAATGTCTCTGTGCAAAAGCTTAGTGGTATTTTATGCAGCTGGCACTGCAGAGTTTGAAACAAATCCAAGAAAACAGATTGCATCTTTAAGGTTAGAAATCAAACTTTCCCTTGCTGGAGTGCACATTTGCTGGTAACGGGCTGGGCTCTGACACCAGCAGCTATGCAAACAGGAGCTCTGCCACTTCCAAGTGTGTTGCTGTCTGTATTCCCTATGGCCTCTTCATCTATTCATTCCACTCCCAAACCATCATTAAATGGACATTATAAAGTCATTTTTTGTCATTTTCTGTTTTGGGTACTTATAATTTTTTTTGTCTAATACCCATTCAGAAGTGTGCCAGACATCTTTTCCTTAGGCTTTTTAACCTACATTCTCCTATAGACTTGCAAACAGCATTGATGCCTTTGTCAATCAGCAAGAGCAGCAGCTTCAGTTTACAGGGAGGAATACCCCAAGCTGCTAAACATCAGTTACAATAAACCTCATGTGAGAATAGAGATAGCCTCATCCACAGGCTGCAATTCTTCCCAGACTTTGGAGGTATTTCAATGCCAAGCACATATTTTGCATATGTTCTTTCAGGACGGTTGAATTGACTCTCAAAAGCTTAAGAAATCCTATATAACCATATAATGACATCCCACTTTGCCTCCACTGCTAAGCCTTGCTCTCACCCAGTGAGACAGGGCTGCTCTGCAGGACTGCTGGGAACAGCAGGAGAAAGCTGCTGGATTCCTGGGATAGAGCAGCCCCAGGAGCAAGGAGATTGCCTGCTCTCCACCCCTCAAGCAATCTGTGCTCCAACCATCTGGTGATGTGTAGGTTAAAACAGCCTCTCGAGGTGCATTTCACTCCCCCACAGTGGTGGGAGCCACAAAGTGGTCTGCTCTGCATGATGAACTACCCAACGAGTGGCAGCTGTGTTCTAATTTAGCTCCTGACTAGTCCTAATGAATAACCTCATGTACAGCACAGGCCGCGGAGAAAGGATTTGTCTCCTATTCCTAGCTAGAGGCAGATGAGGAAAAATCCTATTTTTGGCTACAATTGCCGTTTGATCTTCCACAAGCAGCCCTGCTTCTAACAAAACTCCACTCAACTGCGCTCACTGGGGACACGGCGGTGAAGAGTGGAGGGCATGGAAGATGCAGGCTCGGAGAATGGCAAATGAGTCTGTGAAGCAGCTGGATTTATGACCCACAGTTTGATCCAAAATGGTCTGTGGCCAGCAATTCCTGATGATCCTGTACAGGTCTGGCTTTCAGCTCACTCTGTGCTACTCCTGCAGATGAGGGGAACCTGTTCTTTCCAAAATCTGTGATTGCTGCTGAGAAACTTCAGGTGTGCGGTCACCTCACCTCTAAACTTCATCAGATGCATCCAGCACGGGTACAAAGCACATCTTCTGCCTTGGCACATAGAGCAGGGGGAGATTACACTCTTGCAGCACATTGCCATTAGTATTCCTCACATATTTGTAAATGTCTGGGTTCAGGGAGTGTGTCAGGTTAATACACAGCTCTGTGACTGATTTCACTGGAGCAGCTCTGTGATTACAGTCTGACTCAGCACAGGTACCCGAGCAGCTGCACAGAACCCCTGGGGTGCCCTCATGGGAACATCCCTGTGGGGTACTGACCTCAGCACATCACCTACTCCAACATAAAACCAATTCCATAAATTTAAGTTTCCCTGGAATGCACTAAGGTGAAAACCAAGCATATTACCCTAAAAGTTTGTAAAAAAAGCAGATTACCCACTTGGCCTATGACCCAGGGAAGGTGAAAGCAAATATACTGTATCTCCCTGCTGGCATAATTCAGACCTGCAATCTCTTGTCACAGATACCTGCTCAAACACGACCTTGACTCGGTTCCTGGCAGCTCTGTGCCACTAATAACTGATAGACAAACAGGCATATTTACTTGATGTTTACCTTTCTCGTTACCTCCCTTGCACAGGCTGAAGCTCAGAACCAGGCTCCCCGATTAGTTCTGCTCACTGCAGTAACCCTGTGGCCCTCATTAAAGAAAAGCTTTTTGAGAAACTATATCCATCCCATTTTCTATCATCATTCCTTTGTGAAAACTGGATTGAATGCACCTTGGTGGCAAACCTACCTCTCCCAGAGGTAAAATGCAAAGAGCAGAGAATGATGCTCACCAGTGGAGAGAAGAAGTGATTAAAGGACAGAGCAGGAGAACAGAGGATGAAATGCTGGCTCTAACAGGAGATGTTGAGGATAAACGTTGAAATTCTTCATTTTCAAAGAAGTCTCTTTGTTTTGTTTTCTGCTTCAAGGAAATCTAGATCACTAGTCCCAAAAGCCACAGTATGAATTAGCCTGATGTCACTTGGAAATCAAAGACAGCACCCTACTTACTGATGATGGGAACTGCACTGATCCTCCAAATACATTTCAAATATCTGCATCTCCCTGTCATATTTACTATTTGCATAAAATGATATTCTCCTTTAAAAAAAAAAAAAAAGGAAGAGTTGTTGGGGGTAGCAAAAATTAAAGGCAGTCTGTCAGTCTGCCTCTGCCTGGTTTGTATTTTCACTGGAGTGCATAAGTAATGCCTTTGATTGCTTCCACGATGGGGCTGGTGTCACCATGGCATTTGAATCACAGCACTTTCTCTTTGTATTGCTTCTGTCAGTCAGGAACAATAAAGAACTTTTTTGTTAAAGCCTTTAATTTCACGTAGTAATTACCTATTTGATCAGACAAAAGGTGCTGTGAATGAAAGTCATTTGCTTGTTTGATGTGACTGAGACTGAGTGTCACTACAGCTGCGAGACTGTCAGAGAAAACACTAGTGGCTGATTAGATAAGCAGTCCTGCCCGAAAAAAAAGGATGAAAATGGAACGGGGGAAGAAAAGTCAAGTTCTACTTCATTTAAATACAAGAAAAATGAGAAATCCCTCAGAACAGAATTAATGCAATTTTGGGAAGATGCAACTTCTTTACAGCTTCACTGAGGTCAACTTTCTAGCTAAAGGGTTAAACACCCTCCTGGCTCCCTCCTCTCTCCTTTCACTCCATCAGCTAAGGCCAATTTACAAAGAAACCAAGGATCTGCTTGGCACTTGCTGAACACCTGCTGCTGTTCATGTGCACATTCACACTGCAGCAGAAATCACGCTACAAGGACATGAAGAAGCATCATCTGCTCGTGCCAATCTACTACTATTCAGATAAAGTTTTTGTGTTTGAAATCTGAGATGTTGTCACCTTGCCAAGATGAGCCTTTAGGCACCTTCTGGGGCACAGAAGGAGTTCCAGGACATAGTGGGGATGGCTTCAGCTTGTGGAGTCCTGCTGGATTCCTCCAACGAATTATAACAAAAATGAAAAAATCTTTGAGGCTTAGCTGGACAGTTAACTCAGCCAGACCACAGCCCTGAGAACCTCCCTCCTGGTTTTCAGTTCTGGCTCCAGCACAGACCCAGCCACAGATGGGAAAGGGACCCAGACCTTGCCTTCAGATCTAATGCCCTACCCCAACCACACTCATTTGCCTCCCAGAGTCCATGCTGGGCTTGGGTCTCATCTCTCTGCACAATAATCAGGATTTTATGGAGAGAAGGACATTTTCTGGATGTGAAGCTGATGAAATAGAACCTGCAGGATGAATTCACTCTTCTGATCATCTCGACTTCATGCCAGCAAAATATTCATTGCACGGCAGCTGAATCATCTCTTTCCCTTTTGTACACAGAAATATGCACAAGGCAGGTGGCTCTAGCTCCCAAAAAGCTTTTCCTTGCTTCCCCTTTCCTCTTCTCCCCCTCCATGAAAGCATCAAACAAGAGGACTGCAATTTCCAGCCGTTCCTTACTGCTAAGTGTGATGCAGGAGCAGGCTGAAATGCAGGCTCTCATCTCTGCTCACTGCTGGCCTCTCTGCACTTGCTGGTTAGAGCTGCACATGTTTAAAACATTAACTGGAAATATTTTATTCTGTTGGATAGCGTATCAAACAACATTGCAATGAAACTTTCAAGGGCTTAGAAACTGTGCCTGGAGGTACTTGAGAGGTCCTGTGGACTCCTTCAGCAGCACAGCCCAAAAAAGCCCAGAATGGGTTTTTTCCTCCACAAGTGACTCAAGATGAGTGACTCATGTAGCACGGAGGCTGAATGCCTTAATTTGTCTTTCTACTCTCTCAGACAAGGCAGAAGGTAGAAGATAAAAGGGAAGCCCTAAGCGGGCTGACAATTTAGTGCATCCTCAACATGCAAGGCTGCAGGAGTGATGCATGCCACACTGTGGGAAGGCTGGAGCCACTCTGGAACAGCCCTTGTAGCCTCTGGCAGCAGGAGGACATGTCCTCAGCCCCACTCATGCAAAGAGGGGATCCTGTGCCTGCCCTGCCCTGCCTCTGGCCAGCACTGCTTGAAGAACTCACCTATCTCAGGTGATCTGAGGTGTCCCCTGCCTTGTCCCCACGCCTCACTCTTGGGGCAGTGGCTCCTGCACAGGGGTTCCTGGTTCTCCTCACACCACACGTTCCCATCCATGGCTGGGAATTGCTTTGGAGCAGCTGCTGCTGCACCTCTCCCTTGGAGTGGCTCTAGCACTACAGACACTCTCACAAAGGCAAAGCCAACACCACAGGGGCAACAGTTCCCTAAAAAAGCAAACAGACTATTTCCTTTTACAGGCTGCTCTCAAAATCTAATTTCACAGCATGATCAGTCACTGCATTGCAATGACTTGCTTTCTTATTCAAATAAAATGAACATATTAACAAATAATACTCATAAAATTCACTGGACAACACAATGGAAAGAATTACAACGCATGAAGAACTAGGTTACAGAAGCTACATCACTGCTTGAGTTAGATGCAATATGTATTAACCCAGAGAGCTGTATATGGAATTAAAGAAATCATCTAATTTTAAAGTAATATTTTATTCAATGCATCCCTCAGTGCATGTAGCTGCTAAATGAAACGCATTGCATGCTCTACAAACACATCATCACCTTGTAAAAGAAATACTCATGATATTAAAACTGATATAACATTTATTAAAACCATAATGCAAAGAACAAGGTTGGGTAGTTGAACTGCTGAAGGCCAAGTGCTGGCTCTGGCCTCGCACACGCTGAGCAGCCTGTGGCTCTGAAACACTGATCAGAGATGTCTTTTCTAAGGGTGAGAGTTCATTCAGCTCGAAAGAAATCCACATCTTGCCTGAGAAGAGTAAGGAAATGTGTGGGAGCCTTTGGCAGAGCCATGCAGGATGTGAGGGGCCGTGGGCTTTAGGAAAAGTGTCACTGCCCCAGTGCAGGGCACCAAGGTGCCTGCTCTGTTCCACAGGAGGTCACTGTAAGAGCGTGTTAAACCCTTCACAAAGCTGAGCTCTTTGGTTTGATATTGTTTCTTCTTTCTAGGCTAGCAGCAAAGTTCAACAACAGCATATTTTGGGATCAGATCCTGACCTGTTTTCTCAGGATGGCAGAGGTTGGAGCACAGGGAGGATTTGGTGTCTCACCCTTACAGCTCTGCTGTGATGGCCAGAGGATGCTACAATCCCCGGACTGAAAGCAAAGCAGTCACTGATTTGAGAGTCTCAAAGTGGATATGGAGGGGCTGAGCAGAGGCTGTGTGCCAAAGAGAACCTGTGCTAAACCCAACAGGGTGATGCCACCTTCTCCACAGTGGGTTTGTGTGTCTCTGGACATCCTTCTGCTCCCTTGCAGAGTGTTCTTGCTGCTGATTCTCTCCATGCATTTTCAAGACATTTGACAAGTTTTTCAATGCAGCCACCTTTACCATCTTCTCCTTTTCAAAATCAAGCATTGTACTACTAATTAATCTCTAGGGGATAGGTCTGACTGCTTTAAAAGCACAGCTCTATTGTGAATACTTGAAGCATATTTTTAAAGGAAAATCTCAGAAATTTACTTTATGCTATTACTTCATTCTAGCCTATGACATTTTTAGCTTTGCACAAAGGATGCCTCTCTGCAGAACCCTGGCAGTTCAGCCGAGTTACACATTATAAAATCCCTCTATTTGTCACTGCCTTCAAGCCTCTTCAAAATGAATCCTGGTTAGGATATGTGAATGCAAAATGCTCTTGTTTCCTAGTGAAACGCTTTGAAACACGCTGTAGGAGAGGCTTGATTTTACCCTTCCACCGGCACAAAGAGGAGTTCTTGCCTTTAAATGTTCTCCCCTGAAAGAAGAATTCACACAAACCACATAGAGCTCAGGCTGCCAAAAAGGGAAATACAAACTCTTCTCCATCCCTTTCAACAAATCTCAGCATAGAACAGAATGAAATGAAGCATACATTCAGCAAAAAAGGATTAAGGGAAAGATGAGGGGAAAATCCTTTTAAATACTAATATTCACTGAAATTAATCTCCAATCACATCACAACAGAGACAGGCCCTGGACAAAAATAAAGTAAAAACCCATCTAAATATACTCCATGATGGCAGCTCTGCATCTTTCTCCAACCAGTGTTACAGGAATCTATATGCACATATCTATACAAACTCATTACCAGGACCCCAGTGCAAGCTGTATTTTGCTGCATAGGTACCATATGCTGTGCTCCACATCTGGGGATGGTAATCCTGGCATCTCCACATTTATTATAAACTGGTTAGAGATCTAACAGGGTTGGAGTCTGAGCTAGTTTTTTATTTCTAAGCACAACTGAGCAACAGAATTAAAACATCTCATTTGAGAATACAAGTTTAAACTTACGCACTGCATGCACAAAATTATTAATTTTTTTTGACTTTCAAATATTTGATCATTGGGAAATTACACTGTAGAAAATGTGCCTGGACTGACTTTTCACTGTCACCATCATTAACTGTTCCCTTTCATGAGTCACATGCAATGCCCTGAAATGCCGGGGACTTTCTGGTCAGACATTTCTAATCTGATCAAGAGAACACTGTGACATTTCAGATAGCAACACACTGATAAAAGCTCTCCGACACTTCATTATGTAAACAGGTATAGCTGCTAATTAATGAATTACAATGAGGAAAGAAACTGTTAGCAAGGATGGAAACTTGGCCCAAAATCTCCCCTGAGTAATGCTCAATCAAGTGAACTAAGCCCTATTAGCACTCGCCAGCAGGTGCAGCTTTAGCACCCGCTGAAGAAAGTGGATTTTTAACAATATTCACATTTTTCCTCTTCCCATTTCTCACTTACTAAGAATTCTCAAGACGGTTTTGCTTTGCTGCGCAGCCGTTATCATTCGGTATGTCCAACAGCTCCCCACATCAGGTGTGGAAACAAGGAGCTGAGGGTCAAACTGTTCCTCCCTGAAAAGGACACGTGGTGCCACCTTCTTGTCACGTGGTGCCACCTTCTTGCCATGTGGTGCCACCTTCTCGTCACCTCCTGCCACCTGTACACGGCAACGCGCTCAAAACACCGAGGAGCTGCCAAGCCAGCGAGCTGTTCAGACACAGCTGCAGAGGAATCTTGGGGAAATTAAAGACTGTTGGAATTCTTGTAGAGTTTTTGCTGTTTCCGTGCAGGAGGGAGCGGGATGAATTTAGGAGGCCGTACGGAAATCTTTGGGTGGTGGTAGGGAATACATGTGTCTGAGCAGTGGTGAAGTGTTGGAAAGCAAAGTATGAAAACTGAAACCATGCTGGTCCGAATAAGGAAAAATTACTGTCTCTTAATCATACTCCAGGCTGCCTGGTTTTTATGGGATGATGTTCCCATTTAGTTTAGCGGTACTGTTTTACACATGATGGGGATTTCTGAAGTGCAATTAAAGCTTTACAATCAACATAAAACCCAGCACAGTTTGCCCGCTACTAGACTTAACAAACACTAAGTACTGTATTCTAACCAAGAGGAAAGTGGTTATGTTTTCACCACATATAGCTTGGAAAGCTGGGCTTGAATGAATACGAGAATTACAAACCAATATTCCAGAAGCACCACTGAACTGTATTCTAAATAAAAGCTATTTAGAAAGTGAGATTTTTGCTTTATCTGCAGAAAATTAATGAAGAACAAAACCGACATGAATATTAGAATCTTAATTTTGCCAAAATACAGTCACATTTTGAAAACTAGGGCCTTCGCTGATCATGAGAAGTATAATATTACTGATAACATTATGGAATGTGAATACTCAAAATAAGTTTCAGTTTGGCTGGATGTGATTTTTAAAACTAGATTTTGTAGAAATATCTATCAGCTCGAGTTACCATCAGCAACACCTTAACAACTCCAGAACAAATGCAAAAAACCTAAGGTGGAGGGATTACTTGGGGGATTTGGGAGAGTCTGCTCAGTTCTCAAATATACCCTGGATTTCCTTTCTGACTTTTGCAGAGTCATTTAGGCTCCCCTGGCATCAGCAGCATTTTTGCCTGCAATTCAGTTGTGAACTGCAGTCTGAGAGCACATACTACTAAATATCTGAGGAGAAAATCCAGGAAAATCTACAGCTAAAGCTGTAGATGCAACCACAATTCCATTTATAAGTGAGAACTGGAGCCAGAGGAAGAGAGGCTGGACCTTAACTTTGTTGCATAATTTATTGCTTAATTTCTATCAGTTTCTTGTTTTAGATTTTACAAAGTGTCAGGAATAATTGGTTTTGTGTACTGGTGGTAAGAATATGCTATGCACCGTTTACTATCCGAGTGCAGTTAACAGCAGCTTGGATTTATACATTTTCACATCTATAACTAAAGCAGATAACTCAGCAGGACAGTGAGCCAACCTATCCATTAAAAAATAAATAAATCAGTTCTAAGTTCAGACTTCAAAAGCAAAATTGTAGATGCTCCATGAAAATCTCTGTAGGCTGAGGTTTCCACAGAGCAGGAGCTGAGCAGCTCCACGGCTGCATCCTTGGGCAACACATCATGGTCCTTGCCCAGCACAGATTAATGAACAGCAGGAATGGAAATGCTAATAATTAAGAAAAGGTTAAAATGTTCACACTGTGTGAGAATGATGCATAAAAGGATACAACTGCAAAAAATCACTGCAGCGATGAAGGATTTCTTTTTTTTAAGAAACTAAATTCCAACTGGGAATATATTAAGAACAAGAAGAAAGAAATTCTCAGGGTAAAAAAAACAATGCAAAGCAGCTAGTGAAAACCAGTCAGCTCTGTGGAGTGGAGGCACTATCCACACCACAAACTAAAGCCCCATTCTGAACCAAAAGCCATTTGAAAAACAAATTTAGGGAAACATCCAGACAAGACAAATCCCAAAATTACTATAAAAATCAGATATTTTTCCATATGAACAGTTTGTGTTCAAAGCAGCATTTGTCTCTTAAAACTCTACTAATGTAGCTGTAATTCAGAGTAAGAAACTGAGCCAAATTCTCCAGGCAGGTGTTCAGTCCCACTCATTATTCCAGTGAATCCTCAGGCAGAGCCTGTGCCACCCTCTGCCTCCCAGAGACTCCTCCTGTGAGATCTGTACTGGTGGACCAGTCCCATCCTCTCTGGGCACACCAGATGTATGATTTACACACACCATTAGTTCAAATCTATCACATATAGATATGCATATATAGATATGCATATATAGATAAAGATATGCACATATAGATATTGTTTAAGAGACAAATATACATATATATTGGTAGGGGTGGGATTTGTTTTATCTTTAGAATCCAGTACTCACTGACACACTAAGGGAGACCACTGCCTGTGAACTGTACCAGACCTCCTATCTCCACATTACTTCATCCTCCAAAATTTGGCAGTCACATCCTGCTATCCATGAACTGCTTTTAGCAACAAAATTTGAGGAAGCAACTTCCTATAACTAGTGGGCAAGTAACACAGGGAAGAGCGATGGCCCTTCTTCAGACAGGGACATTGAGATTTTATCATTATCTTTTGCTGACTATTGCTTTCATATACTTGTCTGAGACTACAAGCTTAGCCAAAGATTTTATTTTTACACACAAAGTCAATTTACACTTGCATAACAATCATTTGCAAATCACTAGCCCTGAACATAGATAATAGCATATAAAGATTTTTCCTTAAAGATAACACAAGCATTGTACCAGAGAAAACCTAAAAGGAGAGCAGGGCCTGTAGAACATGGGTTATCCCCACCTGTCCAAGAGATCCTGTCAGCAACTGGTTTCCTAATCACCACAGATTCATTTTCCACTTGCTTGCTGCAATTATGCTATTGAAACCTGCAGGTCTGGGTTTTTTTTTTCCCTCTTCCCTTACTCTAAACAGAATTCATTTTTAATGTCTATTGCAGAAGGCCAATATGATATAAAAACCCCAAACATTTCACTACTCATGCACTCTTATTCATAATATCACATCAAATTGCTGAAGTAGTACCATATGGCGCTTGAGCACCAAGCCAGAACAAGTTGTTCAGCTTGTCATAATCTCAAAAGCTGCATAAAACTTAAATAATTCCTCTATGAAGTGGAAGATCTTTGGGTTTAATATAAACTCATCAGAAATGGATTCTGAATTTTCCTCCTATTATTTCCCATGTTTTCTCTGATTCACATTCCATTTTCCAGTGCAAGCTATCAGTATAAGTGGCTACAACTATGGGGCTGAAAGGCTTTAAAAGCATCCTGTCCATCCTTTCTTCTTGATAATTCATCATTGAATGGATAAATAGCTTTCTCAATCAGACAGACATATAATTATAAATAAAAAAAGCTCAATCAGAAAAACTGAATGGAAAAGATTAATGAAATCTCCCACACTTTGATTCAGCCCTTAAAGCAACACCCTTGGTTGTGAAATGTCCACACTTCCACCCACACTGTCCTGTAGGAAAACACATTTAACTGGTACATAAATCCATGGGGAAATGAGGTGGGAATGCTCCAGGTTTCATCACAGATTGCTCTGTATTTACATTCTCAATTTCTGGAGACAACACAAGTCTAGGTGTTTGTGGTTTTTTAAATTTAAAAAAAAAATACTTCTAACTGAGAAGAAAGGTTTGGAACTGATGGTTCAAGAACTAGACAGCCAAGACTTCAGCCAACCTCACAGTTCTCAGGGATTGTGACTGACTCCTGATCCTGAATGGCTGAGCAGCAGCACAGGGACCACCTGAGACAGAGAAAATGCATGGAAAGATGGGAACACTCTCTAGCAAAAACAAAAATGTGAAAGCAAGACCCAAAAGGGTGGAACAGGAGACAAGAATTGGAAATGTGAAGAAGACACAAAGAAGGGAGATATACAGGCTGCAGTATTGCTCTAGAGAGGAGGGCATTATGGAACTCCTCCAATGGAAGGCTTATTTTAGCAGCTGCTTAATCAATTGAAGAATAAAAAGGAGAGCAGCAAATCAAGCAGAATTTTGTAACCCTTCCTAGCATATATGTTCAAGCCTTGTTCCCATATGGGATTAGGATAGGCAGGAACTGCAGGCTGGCACACAGCAGTACAGAGACAGCTATTATATAGACTTTTGCTTAAAAATTACAGAGAATGGGGACATGTCTTATGGAGATATGGATTGAGAGTTTCCAGAAAAACATTTCTGTAATGGTTGCATATGTGATTGTTCTTTTTTTCCTTAGCTATATGGAGGAAATAAGTGACTTGTCACCAGCCCAAAGGGAAAAGCACTTGGCTGCATGGAGGAAGACAGGATGTGTTGCATCTGTGGCTTCACAGAAGGAAAGGAACAGCTCTTCAAAAAGGCAAGAGGCACAGAGAATATCTAAGATAAATGAATGAAAGGAATCAGTCCCACTTCTCTGGTGAAGAGATGATGTCATAGTTCCCAAACCCTCCACACTGCTCAGGCAGTATCAGCTCAGAAGGGGCAGCAGCAGCCTGGTGTCCCTGCTGTGGTGGCCCTGGGCATGTGACAGGATCTGCTAAGGGACCCAGGTACCCTTCAGACCTTGATGGAATCTGTGTCAACAAGGGCTAACTCTTTGCTGTTCCTGACCATCCTCTGCACACTGCCTGAGGAAGAAATGGAGCTTCTCCAAGAATTAATAGTATTTTGGGTACAAAAAAGGTAACCCCAAGGGAACGGACTAAAATTTTGAATATATGCTGCTTTGACATGACTTGGTGGAGGTCTTTGATCAGCAGAGCCCCAGGGAATATTCCAAGCACTCCATAGGAATAGAGAGACAGCACTGCTGAGGGGCTGACTGGCACCACAAGCTCAGGCAACACAACATTTTGGGTTACTTTAAATGTTGTGTTAAAAGCACCTTACCCCAGAGAAGAAAAAAAGAGGAAATGCAAAAGCTGTGGTGTGGAATTAGCATCTCCTTTCCAACGACACCACCTTTTGCTAACAGTTAATTTCTGGAAGAATGATTTTGATGGAGCCAAGACAGGCACGACTTCAGAGCAGAAGGATGAGAGAGAAGATGACCTGTGAGTGACAGCACCCACCAACCTGGGCCAGAAAACTCTTCCCCATCAGCATTAACTCCCCAAAGGCTGAAGCAGAGTTACAGAACAGATGCAAAGGGAGCCTCACCCTTAGTTTAGGATCACACCACTCAGCATTTACTCCCTTCTTTCAACAACATCCACACTCAGTGCTCAGTACTTATGAACACCCTCTATCCAATTAATACCCCATTAAGCCGCCCGCCCGCAGTGACTTTATCCTCAGACCACTGTATGGCAGCTTTTAACTCCATAATACCCCGGCATTATTTCCATATTAGACTACAAGGGTTTGATCCAAAGCTCATGGAGGTTAATGAGGGCTCATTAAACTTTGAATCGAGCCCTAACTGCTCAGCAAACACGGAGTGAAGTGAAACAGTTCGTGTCAGATGAGATGACAGAGGGTGTAGTAAACTTTAAGGCGAAATATTGAATGCTGATGGTGACAAAGGCAGGGAATGTGTGAGAAAGCAGCCGTGGGAGAGAATTATGATTGTGTTACACTTGATATCAAGCAGGACAGATTTGTGCCTATATAAATAGATATGCCTGATCTGACTCTGATGTGATTTTTGTCATCATATGGTTAGACAGAGCATAATATTGACACTATGGCTTTCCTTCAGATTTTAGTTTTGAGTTTCAGCTGGAGAGTATGATACTAAAGACTTGAAATCAGTATGACTCCTTCCCTAATTACTGATTAATCAAGAGCTAAGGTTGCCTACATAAAGATTCATGGGGAGAAGGAGGAAGTCTCATTAAGAACAAGAGGTTAAAAAAAAGAGGAAGGGAGGGGGACATTTAACAACTGAATGGATACAGAAGGAGGAGAAAAAGAGCTGATTTCCTAATAGCATGTTATACCTAAATGTTACATTTTGTATTCCAGTCTAATTAAAATATTAAAATAAAATATTTTAATGCTTGCAGATACCATGGGTTACGGTTCAAAAGGAAGTACAGAAAGTTGTTGGGTTGTTTCTTTCCAATGACTTCAGAAATACATATATGTTGTGTCATTCTGTCCCTTAGGTGCTCAAAAGACACAGCAGCTGTTTCATAAATTCTGAATTGCCTTTTCCTTTAGCATACAAAAACCTGTGCCATAAACATAACACTGTCTGAAAAATATTCAGTAAACCCAGACAGTTGTTGGAAATGCTTCCTCCAATATTTAAATTCCTCTCTTAACAGGAGTTTCCCTGCAAAACCAGATGCTGACGAATAGTGCTTTTGCCATTGAGCTGAATGGGAACACTTTGGTGCAGCATTTTTCCTTTTTTCCATGGAGACATTACAGGGTGCATTTCCCATGACTGAAAGAAAATGCCACCTTGCTTCTCAATTCTTTGCTTTCAAATAATAAATAACTGCTATAATCTTCCATAAAAGATTTATGCTCTGATGATGTCTGATTCTTCTACTGTAATTTCTTTTTGTTAGAGGCAGTTGAATGCCACTTACTGGTAAGTAAATTGTGTCATCACTTCACTGCAAACCACACCACTGAAAATGTAAGCTGGCCAAACATTTATTTTTGTTTTCCAACTCACACAAATCCCTTCCGAGGGCTTGGATTAACTAGCAACACTTTTTAGTGCAGATCCTTAATCTTAGTTTCCTTTCCTCTTTCTACTAATATGCTCCCTTCCAGTGATGTTACTTCTGAAATAACTCCAAATAGCTCACAGTGTGGTCAGAAACTCTGCCTTTTAGCTGCCATGCCTTTTTACAGTGACTTGGAAATATGGGAAATTGGCCATTCCTACTGAATTTTTCATAGTCCTGCACTAATGGGGACACTGCAGCTTTGCCTTTTCCACAGAGGAGTTTAACTAGTAGAGGGACACATGCACTGCAAGTTCCCCTAAAGGTTCAAACCATGGGCTCCATGGCCAATCTTTTCACAACATGATGCATGTCTTTCATTTCCTAGACAGAAACAACAAGCCCACATTGCTTTTCTTCTTCCTTAAACTGTCTCTCTTTTAACAACAATAAAATTAGGTTCTTTGCTTAAATAAATGTTAGAGCTCACAAAGCCTCGAAGCACAAATCAAACAAATAAGTCAACTGCAAAACAGCCCAAAAGGGCTAAAAACCCAAGCACAGATGCAAAACCTTCCTCAGGTCATGATGTTTTGATTAAAATGAGCAGAGATCACGAGTAGAAGGAGGAGTCAGGAAGGTCAATGTCCTGGCAATGCCACCAGCACCGTGGCATTTAGGAGTCTGTTAATATTTCCATGAGAAACTTTTTAGGTTTAGCAGTTTACAGCTTGAGTCATCGAGATTAGTCCTGGTTTCCACAACCTGATTCCTAAAGGGGAATTCCTCAGGTAAAACTTTGCATGGGGAAGGCAGGGCCAGGTGGTTTATTGTGACAAGAATGAGTATGGGGCAGGTTCAGCAGCTGTGGGGGCTCTTAGGGGATGCATCAGTTGGTTCATGGAGGGTAAAGAATTAAGCTTTACCAGTTTTACCAGCTTTACCATTACCCAGTGCCAAAAACATGCAACCAAGGTCTACTGGGTGGCTTTTCAAGGCAGGTTCTGGTGGCTATTAGGAAAAAAAGGACATATGCAAAGGCTGATGTGTGTGCACATCTGAGAGTGTGCTCCCTGTACACTACCAGTACACTCAGAGAAGTGTAATTAAAATTGGGAATTTAATAAAAACTTTAAACATGGCCAAAGAGGTTAGTACTGCACAGTGCTGGGTACATTAATCCAGTCAGGCATTATTCATGTCCTTAGCTTCCAGTCAACAAATAAATTCTGAAGAGCCATCGGAGTTACTTAAAGGCTCAAATTTAGGCACATTCTTAAAATCTCTGCTGAACAAGGGCCAAAATGTTCAGTACCACCATCTGCAGATATCCAAATTGCCTTGGGCAAAATGTTTCCCTTAATATAATCCAAGGTTTTGTTTGTTTGCTTTTTAAGTTGTCTAACTGTTCGAATAGGAGGAAAATGTCCTTTAAATTAAGGAAATTAGCAACAAATATGAATGTTATTATAAATATGGTAATTATAAAAAAATATGGTAAGAATTATGGGAAAGGAAAAACTGCAAAGAAATGGGGCCTTTAATGAAACTGGTAACTACTGCATATCCACTCTTTGCTGCCCCATCATGTAGCCATGGCTTACATCTTTAATCAGCCTGCATTAGAGACAGCTAAGAAAGGATTTGGATGGTGACACCTTTATCAGTGAAAATCTCAACTGTTATAAAAAAAAACAATTAACACAGCAGCGAGAGCTTAAAATTAGCCCAAGAGTAAATTCTCTAAAATCTTAAAAGCTGACATATGAAATTCCAAGGTGCTGTATTTAATTCTTCATTGGTGGAGACTATCAAGAATACATGCACTAGTAAGGAAATAAAAACTGTAGATTTTTTCTTTCCTATCTCATCCCAGCCTGCTACAGTGAATTTCAGCAACAGCCTAGCTGTCAAGGTTATATCTGCACCATCATTCTGCAAATCCAAACTCACACCCACACAGCACCACTTTGTCTCTGGGACTCCATTTCAACTCATCAAGGAAGCCAAGTCCCACACTCACCTAATGTGGGTGATGAGTGTTAAAGAATGAACTCCTGCAGCAGAGGCAGATTGAGAGCTCTTTGTTCTGTCTCAGCTTTTTTCATTATTACTGTTTTACTTTGGAAAAGGCAGGAGCAAAACCAAAGCTCTTTTCTAAGCAAATTAACCCACTGTTTTTGTGTATACTGTCTTCACAGATTTTCAATAGCTTTCATGAGCTGTGTGCATTAGCTCTGACTATGCCTTCCTGCCTTTGCCTGTACACGTAATGACAGCCAGCCTGAGTGGCTATTACAGTTATCTCACTTTCTGGAGAGGATGGGAGGTAATGATATGTTGCAATATGTGCAATGGGGTATTATAGCTAAATACTCTTTGGAGTGACTGATGAACTCTTTTGCAGTATGCCTGTGATGACAATTTGAGGGGTAGTTATCCTTCTGTGCTTCCTGAATCTCTTGCTCCCAGTGTGAAGCTGGAGCTAAAAGGTGTGGGCTGGATGGGGCTGGTGGAGGAGGAATTGGTGGAGAGCCAGCAGAGAGCAGGGGAGCACCTTTGCATGGCTATGAAAACAGACCTGGGTATAACAGACCTGATGCACAGGTGGACTCAGACATGGAATAATGTGACTGAATATAACCATCAGCAGAAGATTTCTGACCACTCCATTAAAATCTGAGTCCATTATGAGATTCTTCAAATAACTCAAGGACAGGCCCTGATGCTGATAACTGGAGAGTGCTGCCCATGGCCATGGCAACAGCTTTGTGGACTCCAACAAATCCACTCAGCTTCCCTGCCTTGGGTTCTTATCTGTGAAAGAGCATCCTCAGTGATGCAAGCAGCCTGAAAAAGTCAGATCCTCTATAGAAAAATACCTAAGCAAAATCTGTATGGATCACAGCTGGACTTGAGGATCTTAAAGATCCTTCCCAACCTAAACAATTCTATCATTCCGTGTCTCTCACTTACAATTTGTATTTAATCAGTAGTCATTGGTAGTAGGGTCACAAAGCCCTGCTAGTATATCCCACCCCACTGCCTCAAGGGATGCTGAGTGACTGCAAAACAGTTTGAAACATCAACCACAAGGTCAGACCACAGCTCTGTTATCCCAGTCTCCTCCCAGTCTGACTTGCTGTATCCTAAATTAATGACTTGAAGTTAATCATAAATATTATCAATGATTTTTGAGACTTCTGAAATGTCATGCTGATACTTCCCAATCAGTGGGAGCAGTCTCACTGCTTCCAGTGGCTTCAGAGAATCTCAGTTTTTATGTTGTGCGAGAAATTAAAAATGGTTCCATTTCCTTCATGCAACTGTAATGCTACATTCAAAGATTTATCACTTCCAAATCAAATGGCACTTTCTGATTTAGTGGGCTTTTTATGATTTAGTGGGGCATTTTTCCACTCACGTCACTATTCCCAAAGCATCCTGGAAAATGGCAAAAACTCAAGGGCAGCTTTTTTAGCTGAACTGGGCAATAGAAGTCCTTGATATCTGTCTGCAAAGTGTCAATCACCTTTAAATCCCAACCTCACTTACGACGGTTCTCCTTGAGTAAGTGACAAGGCCAGTCTGGCAAAATGAAATTTTTCAGTAATACATTGACAAACTCAGAACCACAGAGCACCAAATTCCCCCTCAGTCTGGATTTGAATGCATAAATAAATCAGGCTCTTGCATTTATTTCTGCTAGAAGATTGTATTATTCCTTTCTGCAATTATGGAAAAATGCAGAGCACAGGCAAGATTTAGCGTCTGAGTTTTTGCTGCAAGACTTATGTCAGTAGAAAGGCATTTGTGCTCTTGGGAATCAAAGTGAGATTCACCCATTTGTGGCAGGTGTTTTAAGCACTCAGCCTAACAATCTACCCACGCATGGCACTACAGCAATTCAACGACTAAATTAAATCTCTGAATATTAAATTAATGATGGAAATCTAAAATATTAATATATTCTAATTGAATATTCTCCGATAAATTATCTAGGCATTCTCAGCAATTTGATTTTACTTTCATTTCTTAAGGAACTTTCAGCTGCATAAATACAGCTATTAAAGCAATTCAAAAAGGGAACATTTTCTGCTCAGACAAGAGAACTCTAAACACAAAGAATCTAAAAATTTCTTTCATATGATTGATTAAATCATAGAGCCCAAGACAGCTGAATCATTAAATGACTGCTTTCCTTCAGTCCCTCTGGCTTTAGCAAGGACAATATAAATTCCCTGTGGGTCTGAATACAAGGAAATACAATATGTATAATTACAGTATAGGCTTGAATGCTGTTGTAAGAGAATTTTAAATGGAGCATTTATGCTGTAGCTGCACTTTTCAATCCATAATGCTGGGTGTGCGCGTGCATGGAAAGCCCATAAAGCACTGGGCATCTGCTTCCTTCGACCCAGATTCCCAAATGGCACACACTGGGGTAGCCCCACCAGCTCTGGCAGAGATGTGTGATCTACATCAGGATCTGCTCTTCTCTTTGGGTGAATGCTGGAAACTGAGAATGGCATCATCAGGGAGAATGCAAACAAAGGGATGTCTTTTGAGCAGTACATTACATTTAGGAAGTTGCTTCAAACTGTAGGTTTTAACAGAATTTCAAATGGAAACATCAAGGAAGTAGCACTGTGTCATATTTCACTTTGTCCAGTCATTCTGTGAGTCAGGTGTGAGTCCTTGGTTTGGTCACACACATACACACACACACACACACACACACACACACATATGAGAGATCAATACCAGAGCCTAGACCATGGCAAGATGAACATTCTATGAACCATTTTCCTGCTCATCTTTCTCTCTTTGGTATCAGGTTGGTTTGTGGTGTGAAATTGCAGCAGAGCCAAGAGTTGTCTCAATCTACACCCTTGAACCAGCTTTCAAAGAAAGGCTGTGACTCTCCAGAGCACCACAACCTGCACAACGTCCCATTTCCTCTCCACCCTCTGGGCTTCTTATCTTGTTCTGAGTGTTACAATAAAGACCAAATCCCCTCATTTCTGAATTTCAGCTGATGATGCTCACAGGGCATCACAAAGGTGAGGTGCACAGAGCCAGAACTAGCCATTTTTTTTCCTTGAGTGTGTTTGTGGCTGGTAAAGCAAAAGAAACACCTGCTCCTGTGGAGAACAAGGAAGATCTAGGTCTATTTGTAATCAATGCTGTCTGCATCTCTCTCAGGAAAAGTAAGGTCTGATGTCCTTTGGGAAGCATTTGCAAGGCCTTTTCTCAACAAACCTTCTCTCACCACAGACAGATGCCATCTGTCTTGCAGCTGGGAGCTAATGGATTCTGCACTGCCAATTTCACAGCAGTGAGCAATGCTGTGATAGAGGAGGCAAGAGGGATTTCCTACAATAAAACTATTTAAAACAGTGCAAAGGCACACGCTGAAACAGCCATGAGGAGCAAAGGAGATGGCAGCATTGAGGGCTGATGGTCCAAGCTGGCAGGGATTTCACAGCTCAGTGTGCCTTGAGTGTCTCTAGCACCAGGGTTTCAGATTTTGGGAGAGCTGTCTCACCCATTTCCTCTGCCAAGGTGGGCTGTGGCTCACAAACAGGCTGTTGAGCTGAAGAGTGTGCTATCAACTTTTTTCATATTAAATATGCAATGTCACAGGATAGCTTAAGAGGTGCTAAACCCACCCAAGAGTCCACTACAGGGTTTTGCAGTGTGTCAAGAGGAGCTCTCTGCTCCCTTAACGTGCCCCGTGCTGCCGGAAACCCAAACCGACAATGACACCCCTGCTAAGCAACAACACAAGAGTCTTCAGGTATATTATATTCTGCCAACTTTCCAAGCCACTTCAGGACTTTCTGATTAAATTTACATAAAATGCATCCTTCCCTCTTATTCCCTGTTACACACATCAGGTTATTTCTAGTATTTTTGTGGCTGAGATCACCAGCGCTCGGATACGGGAGCCCATGCTGTGCCTGTAGCATGCAATCAAGGCAGCTTGTGAGAGCACCAAGATCCTGCCTTGGTCATCCTCGGGGGATTTTCATGCTGGTATAATGAGAATGAACAAGTTGTTTATCATAAGAGATCTAACAGGAAAATAATACATTTTTCAGTTTTTTGTTTAATAAAGGTAAGCTGGAAAAATTAGGGTCTATGAAGTGCAAGATGGGAGGCTCTAAGAGCTCTGCAAAGGTCCTGGAGATGAACTGAAAGTCTGGAACCCTCACAAAGAAGAACACAGTTGCAGTGGTTGACAGAAGAGCCCATTATCTAAACATATCAAAGAGGACCAAAGGCCAATTCTGCACAAGACTTAGTTTTTTAAACAAATTATTTTCATGTAGTCCATTGAGATGGACCAAGATTTACCTTGAAAACTGAGTCAAGATTCCCATTAGAAGCAGCTGGAAACTGGCCTGTGGATCCAAAACTGAGATTCTTTTTGAAGTTCAAAGGAGGATGAAATACAAGATAAGCTAATAGATAATTAGATAATAGATAATTAAGAATTAGCTACGCATGTAACTAAAAAGGATGAGTCAGTGAGAAAACAGACAGAGCTCAGCAAGGGTGCAACTATTTAATATATTATCTTAGCTGATCAGTGTGCCTGCATGAGTCATTTGCTTGGAGAAGGAGGGGGGTTTCATATTGTTTTTGTATTTTTAATAGGCATTTTTATGGACTTCAGTTATAATAATGAGAGTACCTGACAATTAGTAATGAAATTAGCCTCACTACAGCGAAATATTTCACAGCATGTACAATATTATTCCTAGTACAAAGGTGGAAGTGAAGCAGAAGGAAATTAAATTCAAGATTTTCATAAATGTTTCCAAAATAAATAAGCATATATCAATAAATTTTGATAACTGTTTTCTCAGTTCAGAGACAAAAGCAGAATTTACAAAACATTTTTATATACTAACACATTTTTTTAGCTTATAAATGTCAGATGTTCATTTAAGCTCTTCAAAGAGCAAGTAAATCTTTTCAGCAGCCAAAATTAATTAGAAATTCCTATTATTATTTTTTCAGCTATTATTTTTCTGAAACACATTTCCTAGTTAGTGTGGTTGATGTATATGAACAGACACGGATGTTCCTCAGAAAGAAAAAACCCTGTAATTAACAGAAGGGTTTTTTTGGCAGGGATAATGTTCCTTTTTTCTTTTTTTCTCTAAAAACTTTTTCATTTAACGTATTTTATCAGAATGAAATGGTTTAATGAGCAGAGAATTACAGTTGATCCCAGCTGAACCAGACAGGGCTGCCTTTCGAGGTATGTGGCTCCCATCAAGCTGCATTCACCTTTGCTATGATTTAAACTTCATTCAGGCACAGCCTTGCTAAAAATACTGACAAGTAACTAATCAACTTCCATAAAATGGAATTTTTACCTTCACAATAGGAAGCAGGAGTAGGAGGGAACCTGAAAGATTTGCCTATGCATTTCAAATTAGTCTGACCTATAAAAACGCAAACAGCAAGTGGTTCTGTCAAAATGTACTTCTGGTAGGGCTTTTTGGTTTTTTAGTGGTGAGATTTTTCATGCCATCCCTTCCTTTCCTTGGAGGAAGTCAGAACCAAAGATAACACTATGGAGGGACTGGTTTCCATTAGTTACACCTACAAAATGCAAGCTCAGGCTGATCTTTCAGGACCAAAAAAGTTCAGTGTCCAAGAACCAGTGGTAGGTTTAAATGTTTTATATAAAATAGCAGAGAAAATGGTGACAGACCTGCTTCTGTACAAATGAGATCTGAGCTGCAACTTCACATGTGTACTTCTGGTTCCAGTTTGTGAGCAGATGGACACAAAAATATTCAGTGCCCAGTGAGCAAAAGCATGGGAAATCAGATCAAAACTCTTACCTAGATCTAGGAGACAGCAAAATGCTCCAGGGCAATCTGAAGATTATGTGGATGGAAATAATCAGATAGTGCTGGTCTTTGAAGATGTTGATTTGTCCTATTCTGGATAATTAAAGAGCAAAGTCTAACGGAGAGAGCTGTAACTCCTGATAGGAATCACCCAAGCTTCACATTCAGGCCTTGGCAAAAGGGCCAGATGCTGCGGAGGAGCAGAAACTCAACCCAAGCCTGAAACATCAGGGGTCTCACGCTTAATCAAGCTGCACTCTTTGTATGATTTTCCCTGTCATTATGATGCTTTCTGTATGTCAGGTGAAGAGGAAAACAGCCCTTTGTAAGCCAGTTTGGTTTTTTTTTTATTTCCCACCCCATTTTTACTTAATTTTCAATGTTTCCTCTAGCATCTGTATTTGAAAACGGCAATGGAATATATTGCTGAAAATCCTGGAGTTCTGTATTTCCATAAGCCAGGTTATCTTTCCAAGGTTACTGGTAGTCTAAGTGATGAATATAAATTCTTCAGTACCTATATAAAATTTATTATTTGTCATTTCCATTAATATTAGAATTTTGCATAGTTGAGTCCTTCTGTTTCATCTCCAGACTGTAGGGTAAAAAGTGCCACAGAGATTTCAGTCTTTATAAATCAACAAATTTGCCATGGTAAGCTGGTGCCAAGTTGTCCTCTTGCTGTCTAGTCAAAACTCAAAAGAAATCAGTAGAGAACGGAAGAGAGCACAAGTTCATTTTGCAAGTACTACCCTTTATTTTTCACAGGAATTTAAGATTTAATTCAAATTATTAATTTAGAAAGGCATTTTTGACACATCAGATTATTCTCTTCAGATATTTCTTCATCTTAGTAGGACAACACATTAATGGGTCACACCATATCCTGCACTGCTGACCACACAAAGACTCCCTGGTTTCCCTCTCTGGTTTTCCAGGACAGACATAAGTATATTTGCCACTTGGTACTTCTTAGTCCTTATTGTACTTCCTAATTGCACAGAAGAACGACACCAACAATCCAAGCTTATCCATGAATTGGGAACATGCTCCTTCCTCCCAGACACAGAAACAGATAATGATGTAACTCATGTGAATCCAGGCACTGCTTCAAAAGGACTGAACGAACTTCCTGAGAAGGGATGCCAATGACACACCACTGCTACTTGAAATAACTTCTGAAATTTTATATTGTCATTTTCTTCCAAAGAAAGAGCTAGCTGCAAATGTCTGCCAAGGAGTTTTACTTATTTTTTTTTTTTTTTTACAGCTAATCATTTGACTGCTCCAAAAAACTGAAACTAGCACCCACAAGAGGAATAGCAACATGTGTTTGTGTTTCACTAACACTTATCAACAGCAACAATAAATCAACTAAATGTCTCCGTAAAACACTCCTTTTCCCTTCCTTTTCTTTTCCTGTCATCCCATAATCATCACAGAAAACCACATGGGTAAACTTGATCTCAGAGATTATCCTTGTGAAGAAAGAAAGCAGCAACACAGGGGAGGCTGCTGGATCCATCTGCAGCGGCGGCAGGCAGCCAACCTCCCCCGGGCCGCCGCGCATCTGTAGCGGGACCGGGGAGAGAGGGATGGGAAGGGAAGGATGCAGCACCCTCCTCGCTGGGTGCCACCCAGCCCAGCTTTTACACCTGCAGCTGCTTTCTGGATGAGAGCGTGGGCAACGTGCCATCCTGGCAGCAGTGCCAGTGTCTCAGGAGGGACTGGCTGGAAGGAGGTGATTAGGCTGCCGTCAGCTGGGGAGGGAAACTGGGGCGAGGAGCTTTGGAGCAGCATGGAAAAGGCAATCATTCCTGCAGGAGGGAGGGAGAGCAGAGAGCCTGTGCTTTGAGACAGGCTTCCCACACCTACTGCTTCACCAGAGCCATTACAAGATCACCATGATTATTATCAGTATTCTCACTATTTTGTACTTTAACTCACCCGAACCAGCTGCTGTGGGAAGGGCCCTCTGGAGTTTTCCGGCACGTTGATGGGTGGGATGACCCAGTCCCGCTTCTGCCGCCGCAGCCCGTTGGCACTCTGGTGCTGCCGCCACGGCAGCAGGGTGTCACTCTGCTGCTGCACCAGCTCTCCAGGCAGTGCCTTCCTTCCTTTGGGCTGTTTTGGGAACAAGAAAGCACAGCCAGTTAGCTTCTTCCTTGCTTCTCAGGACCTGTCCAACAGTGGCATCAACAGCCACATGGAACAAAGACAGAACGTGTTTACTGGCAGCTCTGCTGCCACTTTGTTTTCACAGAAACACAGAATCAGAGAATCAGCTAGGTTGGAAAAGACCTTGCAGATCATCAAGTCCAACCTATGACCTCACACTACCTCATCAATTAAACCATTCACAAGTATATGGAGCTGTAATTCTCAAGTCAAGACGCCTCCCAGAATGCATTGTCTTCATTACAACAGCTGCAAGGAGAACTGGAGTAAAGAAGTTGCTAAAAATTTCCCGTAATTACAATCTACCAGACTGTAACACAAAGAACACAAAAAAAATTGGAGAAGATACCTTTGCAGTCCATGTCATGGGTGCAGTTTTATAGTCTGGTATTAAGCATAAGCAGGGCTACAAAAACCTGCAGTCTGTGACTCTACAAAAGTATTCTGCCACACAAACCCAACCCCAGCCAGAGAGAGAGTCAGCCCCATGGCTGCAAAGGTGCATTAGTTCAGATTTTTAGTGCTTCATAACAAATGATCTTTATATGAGAGCTGGGTTTTGAACACAAATCCCAAAATAAACACCTCACGCTGCCTGGGAAGTGTAATACATCTCAGGCACAGTAAATTTTCATTATTTGGTGTGACTCTGAGTACTTCTTTGTGATTTTTTTTTAACTATGGATTCTCTGAATGGAATATTTTGGTGTTAGAAATGCTACAGTGTTAGGGATAAAAATGGAAATGGTAGGACCATGGTTTTGACTTAGAGAGACTGGCTCACTATTAGAAAATGTATGCCTTATAGAATGGATGAATCAATGAAATGTAGATTTGGGAAGGCTCTTCAGAGGTTATGCAGTCCCAATACTTCAATACTCTGTGGTCTTCTAGGATTCCAGCAATTACTTCTGAAAGTCTGCAGAAAAGATAACTAGCAAGGGCTTTTGTTACCATATGGTGACCCGCACTCCCACCAGAAAATGTTTAAACTTTCATAAATCACAAAGACTGCAAGTCACATTCCTTTCATTTGAGGTAAGATCCAGTGGGAATACTGTTCTCTGAATGTTACCATTTTCAGCTATTTTTCTCAAAAAAACCCAAAAACTCACTCACCCCAAACCCAATGCCCCAACACACAAGAACAATGCAGGAAAAGCCATCAAAGCATTTTCTGAGGCTCCTGTCATTTTAAGCCACATTCACTTTTTGTCTTACTCCAAGTATAAAAACCCAAACACCCTCCAAGCAGTTATCTGTAGGCACTGATTTCAGTGGAATCATTGCTTCAGGCCTTCTAGTTTGATGTAAATCCATCTATTAGGACATTTCAATTCCTGATCGGGAGGTACAGAAACAGGCAGTCACCTCCAGACTACACAGTATATGAAAACTAAACAGTAAATGAAAGTTAAACTGAGATGGGGCTCCAGAGCTGTGTGGGCCTTCTCCAGGAAGGCTGGAGATACTGAGAGCTGGGCACAGCAGCAAGGAGCCCATTCTCACAGCTTGGTCATGGCTCTGATCTCTGTTACCTCTGGAGGGCAGACATCTGCTGGCTGTAAGGATTGGAAACATTTGTGCCAAAATGCAGCTATTTTTACTGCAAAACTTAAAAACAAGCCTGTTCCAGAGCTGAATTTTCACAGAACAGACAAATATGGTCTTTTCAGTCTCACACAGAGGCATGTTCCTCAGGTCCTGTCTCACACTCATGATGTGGGTTGTGTTCACCTAAGTGCTGTTTACACACCTTCAACAAAATCACAGCACCATGTTCAATATTTAGATTTTGCTCTTAGAATGCTTACTGAAGTGGGCAATAAACAAAGAAACAGAATCATGGTGTGGCAGTGGGAGACTTCCTTGGGATAGTCAGGATACTGGTAGGCACTGCTGACCTCCTCCTTCCCATGGGATGGTAATGCTATATCCAAAAGAGGTTTCATTAAAAAATTATTTTATTGCCAGAAAGGTATATTTTCTGAACACTTATGAAATCAGTATTATCTAAAGAGGACACCCAGAAATGCATGACAACATGAAATAGGACTATGAGACATGAGCCACAGAACAGTGGATATTCCCTATTTTTTTTTAATTGGCTTGTAATTCCCAAATGGGAATCCTTTGAGAGCAGGTATTTGGATCAATTTATATAATTGGCAAGTGAGCATGGGGACAGATTATGAAAGGATGGTCAAATAATTTGTGCTCTTCTGAGTTTACACAGTGGAATGAGTCTGAACTAAAGACAGACTTGAGAATTAACACGAGTCCCAAAGCTCTGTGTATACTGAAATAATTAGTGTCAGCTCAGCAAGGCAATACCAGCCTTTTTAGTCTGTATGAAATACTTGCTGGCAGGTGACTAGACAGTGACTAGCTTGCTTGTCACTCTTGATGATGTTTTCTTATATTAGAATAAATCATCAACATGACTCTGAATTTGATATGTAGAATTTCAAAAGCATCTTGCAACAACAATTTTTTTTCTTTTTTTAAACAACAGCTCTTTTTTATCTTCATTTGTTGACAATGCATTCTCTTGACCTTAATTTCTCTGGTGTTGTTTAAATATGTTGTACATGTTTTCTGCTGTTTAAAAGCTGTGAGACAAATGCAGTAACAAAGTCTGGTGAGTATAAATGCCAGAACTATTCAGATCTCTGACTGAAACATCCCGAACATATCTGGAATAACAGCATTGTCGAACACTGAGCCCCAGAAAACTCTCCAGTGTTTCTGAGTTTGCAAGAATCTAAAGTACAACTCAAAAGCAGAATATGACACCAAATTCAATTAATTCTAAAATACAGCTTCCAATTCTGGTTTTGCTGAGTAACAGCTTTTACTGAGATGACAACTCTTCCTTTTCTCATGGCCTCACTGGCCACATGCTCTACGCAATCTCAGAAACATTTTCAAAAGATAAAATATTCCTCCACCTTTTGTAGTGCCACGAGAACACAAACTGTCCATAGTCCTCCACAAAATCAGGTCAAGCACCTTTAGTGCTGCTGCTTTGGGGTGGTTTCCCTCCCATTGTTTTTGTGACTCTCTTGTATATGGCACGAGGGTGATGCTATGCAGCACCAGGGAAGGCAATCCATGAAATATGTGCCCAGGGAAAAGTGAAATCCACTCTCCATTCCAAAAATTACACGGAGACATCTATAACTCGTTACAACAGGATCAAACTCTAAACATGGAACACGTGAGCACAGTCTTTGGTAATACAAAGATAATTACAGGAGGATATAAAATAGTCAGATAATTCAGTAATTATGCTTGCCTATCACTTTAGGACACTGATAAGCTAGAGAAATACAGCTGAGCCAAAACAGATGAAAACCTTCAAGATCAAGGGGGAAAAGTAATTACAAACTGTGGGATGAAGAGAAACAACAGGAGAAGAGCCCATGCTGGGATGTAAACTTGTTAGGAGAGTTTGGATTCGGTAGGATCTAATGCCTTAGTTTTGTATTGGGGCAGAATCTTTCAGAGCTTGCTGGTGAAGCTGAGCAGTTCTGGGCTGGCTGTATTATTTAAAGCCCAAATTCTGCAAGCCTGGGATTGACACTTGGCTCTGAGTTATCCCATGTCTCTTCCAGTGGGCTTCTGGCCCGTAACTGTGACACACATGGACACTGCCAGTGCTGGCAAGCCACGATGCAGCCCCTGCATCTTTTGCTGATAAATGTTTCTTTCTCTGGGATGTGCAACTCTAATATTTGTTATGAGCAGTTGCAGGGCAGAGGAAGAGTCTCTTGGAGACTGTCCTCCCTGCATTTGATAAGGCAGCCGAAGAGCTGAGGATCACTCTGAGCTCAGCTCAGAATGGCAGAATATGCCCTGCAATTCCCCTTGCCACTTTTTTTTTCCTGGCTATTAGCTGAAATAAATTAAAAACATATAGAAGTCCATCAGAAACCTTTCACTGAGATGGCAGATCAAGCTTTCAGAAAGCAATGCAAGGTTAGAGGAGGTGCTGCCTCAATCACAATCCAAATTTTTCACAATCTATAAGGATTGTGAAAAGAACTTTCTTCTCCGAGGCTGCCTCACAGAAGGTGTAGGGGTGTCCTGGAGTCCACGTCAGCAGCTCCAGTGGAATCTCCCAGCAGTCATTTCCAGTCCTTTTCAGTCTAGAATTGCCTTTAAGGATGGTGAACACAACCTGCTGCATTTGGAAGAGGACACAGAGCTAAATCCCAAAGGGACTGTCAGACTTCAAAACCCAGCAGCTTCAGGACACCTTACTCCAAACTAGTGAGGCTGCAGGGTGCTTCAACTAACTCCACTTACACCACAATGTTGGGAGCTCAGGGACATTCCATGTCTTCACCTGGCACTGGGAATAAAGGATAAGTTGGAAAAGCCATTTAGTGAGTCCATAATCTCCTGTCAGTGCTGGTCTGTGGCTTGTCAGCCTTTCATTTATTGGGAGACTCAGACTAAACCCAACCTCTACTCGTAAAAGAGGTCGAAAAATAATCCCCTGACAGAACAAGACACGTGGGATGCCAGCAGCCCCTCCAGCCCTATCCTGCTCGTGACAAGAAGGCTACAAGCCGCTGACTTTTCACTAGCCCACAAATAAAACCAGTGAGTGTGAAGAAACACCAGCTTCCACCTTCCGCTACACTTAGCAGTAGCCGGTCTCGCCAGCTGGCTTGTCTCCCCTCCCAGCCAACCTGCCTTTGATATCCGTCAGCCTCTGGCTACGGAGACATCTGGAAGTTATTATCCAGCAGAGCATATCACAAACCCATTTACATAATATAATATCATATTTTGTGTTCCTGCTTAGCTGAACATTTTGGATCACTCTCATGTTTGGGTAAATAAGCCGCCATTCCCTGCATATAAAAAACGAGTGAGTCTTAGGGTACGTTTGTTGGAGATTAATAATTTCATAAGGGCTCAACCCAAAAAATGAAATGCTTCGGCACTAAAATATATTATACTTGCATTTGCAATAAAAAGTACCTGCAATTGGAGGAAAGGAAATAAGGCCTTTATTTTCCAGGTATCAAAATGATTCATGATTTAACCTGTTTTATTTATATTCCAGTCTTGTTATTTTCATAGGATCTTTAACACTTCACACTAGACATTTTTCAGAAAAGAAATAATACCTGGGTTGCTTTGTTTCTAGTGTCACTCACAGGGTTTAACTGAGGCAATGTGTTTTTAATATATTTTTGTCAATACAAGGGGATACAAAGCCACCTTTAGTCCACTGCTCAAACATATTTCCCTTCATCTCCTATATCAATATACATTTTGAAAACTGGTACCATTTTCTACGAGGGAAAAAAAAAGAATCTATTAAAAAATATTTAATCTGAAGCATTTTTGCTTGTTTCCATGGTAGCTGCAGAAAGGACAGGAGAAAATGATATTTACCAAACAGAAAATAAGACAATGAAAATAGAGCTTAGTTCTTTAACAAAGGGAACATGAGAGCGCTGCAAAATAAACATTTGCATGAATTCTGTTCTAAGGAAACAACATTTTGCTGACATCAGGGACGGCAGTAGAGGACGAATGAACCCTTTTTTCCCAAAATGCACCATTTCTCCAGTTTTTGATCTTTCAGTATAGAAAGATATTCTATTTTGTGTTCTCATACAGCAGAATAAAAGGGTTGCAGAACAAACAGCAAATTTATTTATTTTACAGTAATTGATTCCTTTTTTATTTAGGTCATTGCTGAATTCGCTGAAGTTGGAGACAGGGAAAAAAAAGTAGTTTTAAAAAGATCAGACTTTTTATTTTAGACTTTAATTTATTATAGTTATGCTATGTGTAGCTATTATTTAGAAACTGCACAGGTAAGGAATTCATATTCTGTTTTTCTCCTTATCCACCCTCTAGAACTCTGTGATGACTGTTTGTATTAGCTTTATTTACTAATAGTTGTAAGCTGTGGTAAATTTAATCAAAGATAGCTTCATGTCACATCCCATTACCATCACGGCATAAATTGCAATTCATGAATGATTTGTGTCAAAGAGCTCTGAAAACTATTGTTTTAGCAGCAAGATGTTCCAACATACACAGCTCTTCAGCAGGGGCATTAAATTAATGTGTTTGCAGAGAAGCCACTAATTGACAATGAGATGGGATTTTGGCAGTACACTTCCACTTTAAAGATAATGAACAGTGTTCAAATACAGAGAAGAACCCCCTCTGCTCCTAAAACTATACTAATAATTTCTGGTATAAACAGGAATAGAGGGAACCAATCCTGACAGGATATTTCCAGTACCCAAGCAAGCTGTTTGATTATCACGACTTCCAAAAGCAAACAGTGGAATTGCAGCGTTTGTGACCTTTATCAAATCTGGCTACGTACAATCAGGAATGTTATGTTTGGTTAGGAACTCATTAAACAAAATTACCTCTCCATTTATAGAAACCATACAAGTACAGTATAAAACATTTTAATTAAATCAGCTAGTTAAGCAAAAATTCATTACTTTTTGTTTTTATCAGCTAGCAGTGGGGCTGCATAGAGCAGTTCGCATTAGAGTCAATTAGTAAGAAAAATTGTCAGATTTGGCAAGTGCATGAGCTTCCAGAACACATCAGCTGACAGGGAAGAAAAAGTTTGACTAAAAGCTAACCAAGTTACTGCCCTCAGAGGAGGAGAATGAGCCACGTAACACACACAAATGCATCAGCCATGCCAAAACCCCTCGCTCCTGAGGAGTCAGTGTCAAAGCTCTACATGCCCTGTTCCTTGAAAGCTGAAAAATGAGACATGCATGCAAATTTAAAGGTTGTTAGGTATCTGGCTGGCTTTGCAGGCTTTGGAAAATTTTACCCAATAGAACTAATAAAATGTGAACAGAGTGACCGAGGAGTCAAACTGCTCCTTGGTGTTGCAGGGCTGCAAAGCAAGAAAAAAGCTGAAGGAGAGTACCAGGTAAAACCAGGGAATTTTTAAATAGGGAGAACACGACAGACTGGCTTGTGAGTCAGGTGGAAGAAGATCCTTTGCAAAAGGTGCAGCAGGGCCCTTTGTGGGTTACTGTAATTAAATGCTGAGTTAAGTCTGGACTCCAGAGAAAAGAAATGCACCAGCTCTGGGCATAACCCATGTGGTTACCACAGAAGGTTCTTATTTAAAAAAACCCCAAATACATGTTAATCTCTTTGATCAGAAAACCTAGCAAGGTTGGGGAGGGCCCCCTGAACACAGGCTGGAGGTAATGCCCCTGGGGCTGGAACAGGGCTTTTTGGGTGCCTGCTGACCAGGCTGGGACAGGAGATGTTGATTTCCCAGCATAATTTAATTGAAATCAGACATCCCCTGAACTCACCCACACCTTCTGTTGGGTAAATTATCACCTATTTAAGGTGAAATCCAGCCAGTCTCACCAGAGCACTCCAGCAGGCTTTGCTTTTGTGCTGCAGAGTCAGGACAGGCGCGGGCAGCGCGCTCACTTCATTACTGAGCAGACACAAAATGCCCACAGGATCTCTAAGGGATGGGAGTTTCAGCTGGGAAGGAGAGGCAGGGCTATGCTCAGACTTATTCTGTGGTACCACATGGATGATTAGAGGCACCTCCTGGCCAGTGCACTCTCTCAGGGTTTCAAATGATCTTCCTCTCCCATTCTCTGGAATAATCACGTACCAAAGCAGGTACCTTAGAAATCCACCTGCCTTTGGTGGAATCTTTTATGGTTCCCACAGGTTTCCAGCATCTGTGATACTTTTCTTGTCATTGTGAGGCTTTGAATATTGCAAGAGCTGTCAATGGACAGAAGATGACATCATCCCCAAAGCACAGCTCTGGATGTACTTCTCCTCATTTTAAGGCTTGAACATCTTATCCCAACAGGAAAAGTTCTGATGAGGTTGTTTCCTTGCAAAGCTCCCCACATCAACTTGACCTTTTCACACTCCCTTTGTAAGATGTAATCTCACAGTGCTTCTCAGGTGGGATTGTTTAAGAAACATCTAAATTACTGTTGTACTCTACCTTCTAGTGTTTACGAAGAGACACTTCTATCTTCAAGTTAATGTCATTCTCATAATTGGGAGAAGCCACACACAATGGCTTCAGAAGTACAAGCACTTCTCAAGAGTAGGGCTATTAAATCACAAAATACTCATACTCGTTACCTGTATCTTAGGAATAAAGGTAGTAGATCTTGCCACATACTATACAGTGAAAACCTCTACTCTATTGCAGCTTGGAATTACCTCTCTCATCCTGCACCTAATCTTGAGAAAAATGTATGAAAAATCTGGGCTGGCAATCCAAGTTCTTCCTCCACGATAAAATTTCTAAAAAATAATTGAAAACATGTCTCCAAAACACATTTCTTTTGCTTCTAAAACTCAGACTGCTGCAAGTGCTCATCATCACAGAAAGAACTGGGAGCAAGTCTATCACTTAAAAGCCTGTGAAAAATTGTAATCTCATTTTATTTTTCTAAAGCCATGAGGTTCAAAAGATACATGAATTAAAATAATCATAATGAATTAAATGTAACAATACTCCTCCTCTTCATAATGTTTGCAAGTAAAAAGATCACAAGAGATTTTAAAGATCACAGGCGCTGCTGCTACTTTAGCACAAAGTGAAGTAATTCAGTCTGGTACTTCTCCTCAGTGCTAGTGTGAGAATTTGCCCTTTCAAGTTATCCTTTGGTTATTTCAAGAGGCTCTTAAGAAAAGACTGTTCTTCTTTTTTTCTCCAATTCCAGAGTGCACCTAAGAAATGCTCAAATGTGACCGTGAGGACACATTCAATTTATCTCAATTTGTAAGATGAAACTTAAGCCTGAGTTTAAACGCTTTGCTGGGTGGGGAGAGTGTTTGAGATCCCACTCCTAGCTGGGACTGGAGGCCCTCATGCCACCCTGCCCTGCTGGACACCCGTCCCTGGCCCCTCTCCTCACTCCTCCAGCTGGACATGCCAGAGGGTCACTACCTCATCCAACAATCCAGGATATGGCCCAGAGGCTGGGAGGAACCAAAAACCCTTCTTCACACTGAGCTTGCACCTACCAAGCTGTCTCAGCTTGCTGGGCTAAAGGAAAGATCTTGAACACTCAGAGCCCCTAAAAACAGTTTATTTTAATGGACGTGCCTGCATGAAGCAATTTTTGTCTGTACTCAAACTCATGTTTACAAGCAGCTGTCATCAGATTATCACAGCAATGAAGGTATTTTTAGGATATCCAGTCCAAAATATTTTTTGAAGTGGCAGTCTGACTTCAGCAGTTACCAACAAAGAACATGAAATGGGAGGTCAAAAGCTTTGATCTGGCAAGGGCAAGGAACACATCACAGGCAGGAGCATGCAGCAGTCCAAGGGGTTTGTTTTATCAGGAAAAACTTATTTCCGTGTAGGCAGTTCAATCCTTAGGACTTCTTTTTGTTTGAAGGAAGACAGATCTGGAGTGAATTTCACTTACAGATGGTCTTTTGAGCATGGCTTTGAGCCTGACCCTTGGTATGATGCTGACTGCTTAAGAACTAAATGCAGCAAGTGCAGTGCTTGGAAACTTCCCGTAGTGGGCTGATTTTCCAAGGCAATGAGCACCTGGGTGTCATATCTTATCTTGGCTGCAGCACGGGGCAATGGCATGCAGCACACCTGAAAACCAGGCCAGGGAAGTTCACGTGTTTTCACAAACACCACTCTCTGCTCCTGCAATGATTACATGTGAGACTTTCAAATTCACTTAAGCATGAGGTCAGGCAAGTTCAGCAGATGCATCTTCATTAGACTTGCACAATTATCATGAGCAGTCTCACTGGTAACAATTATATGATACTAATTTATTAGTCATCTTCTTTCTTATCTTTTCCACTGATCTGATTTGTTAAAACCCCAAACAATGTCTCACAAGTTATCTGAAGGAAACAGAAATCTCTGTATGTACCCTCCCTGACAGATAAATCCAGGTCTTGCTTGAGTGATGAGATACAGAAATAAGAATTATTCCAGCAGCCATTTTGCTGGATTTAGTTACTGCCTTGATCCCCCACAGAGGTAGTGAAAGAGGACAGTGCCACTGTAATGACACAGTACTTAAAATATGCACCAGTATCGTCAGAGAAAGGCAGGATAACAACTAAAACCTCATTTTTTCAGCCCTTCTCTACTGATAAAACAGTTTGATGGGGCAAATTCCCACTACCCTGATGCCACAGATAACATCTCACCCTAGTGCAGGGAAAAGAAGGAAGAAAGAAAGTGAGCACATTTTGTCTGGTTTCCTCCAGCTGCACCTGCTCAAGAGTGTCAGGGAGACTGGAGTCACTGGAAGCACAGATCCCACTTAAACTCTGATTTTCCTCCTTTAAGGGAGGGCTCCCCAGCCTCGTGCAGAGCATCCTGGCTGCACAATAACCCAGGTCATGAATGAGAGCAGTGCTGAATAAGCCTTTCCTTGCCCAGAGACCTTTGTGCTTCTGATCAGCAATAAAAGCCTGCACTTGGAATTTAAAACCTCAGCCAGGTGAAATACCACAGATGATTATTTAAAGACTTTAAATAAGAAAAAAGCCCTCTGTCTGTAAGAACCAGCTTTTCACATTCACATTGTATGGCTGTGGACTCATAGCTGAGTTATGAAAGCAGCCCAAAATAAGATGAGATATAATAAAACACAAGCTGGGCTTAAGCAAGAATTGATTTCTGACAGCAGTTCTCAATGTTTTAAACACTAGCTGCAGACCTCATATATTTCTGCATTTAATTGCACAATTCCCAATGATTTACCATTACAAAAATTTACATATTTCCATGCTCAGAATTGGAAAAGCTCAAATAATGAGAAACTTTGGTTGACATAAACACAGTTCAAAGAAAACAGTATTTTTTTTTCCAAACTAAGTCACTGGCAGCAGATGACTGACATCTTACATGTGCTGAATGTATCCTGTACCTCTAAGCCCTTCTGCTGTGAATTCCTTTCTATGCTGTATTTCTACAATCTGGATTTTAACTTGTGATGTGAGAACTACAGAAAAATAGATAGCTAAATAAATACAGAAGAAAATTTGCCAGATGTGCCTTAGACACATTAGAGGACTGAAAATTAAAGAAAACAATCAATATAAATGAGAAGGTCAGAACTTCAGATGGGCTGAGCCAACACAGGGGGTGGAGGAAGTTGATTTTCAAGGAATGATGAGGAGGAGCTTGGACTGATGGGCACAGAGGGCAGGTGCAGGGTGTGAAGGACAAATGGCACAATATTTCTACTCGTAATTGGGCAGATTTGAGTTTCTGCAGCTAAAAAACAGGACACTCTGAAGACTGCAGTCCTCAGCAATGTCACTGTTCACAAACATAATCTTCATTTTTAGACTTTTGGTTGAATCAATATCTAATTTTTCAAAATAATAGCATGCACTCTTAGAAAAGACGACATTACACTGCTAATTCCAGATAAGTAAAGCCTGGCTTTACTTTTTCTTCTGGAGCATTATCCCACTCAAGTTCATCTTTCACAAATGCTGACACAAGGCACAAAGAATTTATATTATTTTATAAAATAGCATCTTTTCTCTTTTCCTTTTCTCCTTTTTTCTTTTCTCTCTTTTCTTTTTCCTTCTTCCCAAACTACACCCACAGCCCCGACTGATACTTTCAATTGGAACAACAGGCAGCCAGACAAGAACGGTGGAAGAAACTTTATCTTAAGTATTTATTGTTATGCTGGAATATCACTCAGTTTCCTCTGGGGTAATTCAGCACTCTTGTGGGAAATGTGTGACCTCATTTGCATTTTCTAATTGAATTGCTATCAGGTTTCCTGCAAGACTGAACAAAAAAGTTCCTTGAGTTACTAACATCACTTGTATCAACCAGAAAAAAAAAGTTTACCCTCAAGTGTTTGCTGGGGAGGAGGGGAAATGTATGCTTCATGTATCATAAAGTACATTTTTAAAGTATTTGCCTTCTTTTCTATGATTTCACCCTACTAGCATGACACTTTAATGTAGTAGTTAGAACTCTTTCCTTACAGTGGTTTTCACTGAAAACTGGCAGGTTATTCAGTCATCTCAAGCAATCAACACATTTATAAGGCCAACACTGTGAAAGAGAGGGAACTGTCACTGTGCTGGGTCCCTCCCCATTAAATGCTAGGCTGCATCAAGAGCAAGGCTCAGCTTGGGGTCTGGGGCACAGGTATGGACACCAAACCTTCTGATTTTGCAGTGAAGGCACACAAGGGGAGGATTGTCCCAACAAGAAATTATCTGCTGCCTTGGAAGCCCTTGGCCACCACCAAAGCAGCCAGTTACACAGATCTTCAGTCATACACACTGTGACAAGAAAGAGTCACAGAGCCAAAGGATCATTTATTGATGGATAAATCCTCTGTGCTCTCCTGGAAAGCAGCCCACTGTCCCACTGTGCAGGCAGGCTCACTCCTGCTCCCCCAAAATCTCAGCCAGTATCCCAAAAACATTGATTTCTCCTATAACATTTATTCTGTATTATAACCTCCACAATAAACCAAACATCTAATAATGGCCATTCTAGGAGGGCTGGTTTTGCTGCACTTTTAATCCCTGGATAATCATGAACTAAATTCTGATTTATCCTTTCAGAGGGGGTTCTGAGGGCCACCAAGCTCCCTCACTGAGGGCCATTGCTCATGGAGCTGAGGAGGAACAAGGTAAAAGGACTTTTTTTGTGCTGTAGGTGCCAACAAACAGTGATCAGCAGGTGCAGTAACTGAATTTCATGCCAATTATTTATAATGTCTGGGAACTGTTCAGCATTTTCGCAAAATCAGTCACAAATTTACAAAGTAAAATGGAAATAAATGGATGCAACAGAAGAAGACTGTTCTCCCTCCCTCTCTCAGGTCACCTCCTCCTTTCTCTCCCACATTTGCCCTCTCTATATCCTGAGTATAACAAAACAGTCTGAAATGTCTTTAAAAAAAAAAAAATATATATATATAGTTCTGCTTGAGTCATGTTATTGTACAGAAAACCAAATGTGAAATCTGCCTCTAGTAAAAGCCACAAAACATATAAGGGTCATGGCCTGAAACATATTGAACTGGATATTGTAAGGTTTGGGGTTCTTGTTTCAGCACGAACACTATTATTTTTTAAAATAATTGCATAATCATATTTATTTCTTTAGTAAACAAAGGATTATTTTGCTTGCAAAAACCACAGGCATTTAAATAAAACACAAGTCAGATGCCTGCTATAGGGACCCACAATAAAACTGCTTATGACCTTGTCATTAGTCTTGTTTTCCGTATTTTTCCAGCCTCAAACTACACACTAATAAGGCTTTTAGAAAGGAGGGATATGAATTTTAAGAAGCTTAGCTCTCTCTGTTTTCAACCAGAGTTCAGATTACATTAACATTAGATGAATTTCCAACCAAATATTCTACTAAAACAGAAATGTGTGCTTATTCAGGTTTTTTTTTCTGCTACACTGAGAAGAAATTTAAAGCAGTATGTAAGACATCTTACTTTGTTCCTTCAATATTTAATTACTTTTAGAAGGAAGCAGTATTTCTTCAGTAAGAAATGGCAAATAGAGTTGACAATAACAAACAGGGCCTAATTACATCTTGCACAAGCCCAAGCCTTACTGAACAGCAGCAGAAGTATATTCATATGACTCTAAGCCCTGCAAAACCTTAGGGGTCAGCCCACTGGGCAAGTGAGAGATTGAAATCTCTCCAAGTTCTTCCTTTCTGTCTCAAACGTGGCAAAAACTCTCCCAAATGGCACAGAGTTACATGATGGAATTCTAACAACTTGACACAGAAAGTCTCTCCTCCTTTCCCCATCCTGCTCTGCACTCTCTGTCCAAGCACTACAGACAGGGTGACAGCAGAGGCCAGTCCTGCTGTTTGGACCATTACTGTGGTGCATGAATACAAATTACAGCCATGGCCAAGAGACCCCACCCCACCCCTGAAGGAGCCATGGCTGCTCTCAGGACACACAGCTTCATCCTCACTCTGCAGGTCCTCAAGATCCAGCAATAAACCAGGCTCTTGAAACAATTCCCTGCCAAATCCTGCCCAAATGTCACCCCCCAACCAGCCCAGCATTGCATTGTTTGAGCCAGGACCAGAGAAGATAACTGCCTTTACTCCGTGTAGTAAAAGTTCTTCAGCCCAGACTAGCACTGAAAATGAAATGGTGAACTGCTGCTGCCAAAAATGGTGTAGAAGAGGTGGGAAAGTGACAGCTACTCCAGGGGCAGAGCAGAAGAAATGTGTTCTCATGGAGCAGCCCCCAATTGCAGTGGCTCTGTGCAGCCCACCAGCAGATTTTCCCTGTAGGAACACTGCTCTGAGAATGCTGGGCAGGGACAGAGCCCTCCTGCTTTTCAGCTGCGTGTATGGAACTAAAGCAGAAAGAAACCATCTGTACCCTTCTGACTGCAACGCTGGCTCTGGCTTTTCTCTGCCGGGGTGGGCGAGGGAAGCTGCTGGCACTGAGCAGAGGGGACGTTTGGCACCGCGGCACTGCCGCGCTTCGCTGCCTGCCCCGTGTGTCAGCACGTGTCCCTTATCAGGCAGCAGCAATGCTCCCCGTCCTTGCAAGGGAAGGAACAAGCCCAAATCTCCCCTCTGGAAGCTGCAGGGCCATGCAGATTGCTCGCAAGAGTAGCTCTGAAAACCAGGGAGATGAGAAGTGGGGCAGAGCTGCCAGTGCTGACTGCAGGCCTGCGCTGTCACAAAAGAAATCTGAGCTTAAAACCATCAAGAAGATGGTTGATTTTGACTCTTCACCCTTCATCTCCTGGTTTGACTTGGAGTCAAGAGAGATTATCAGCCATGAGTTGCAAAGATGATGTACATGACCTGTGGTGTACGACAGAGACAAGCGGCCACTTAAAAATACAGAAGTATGAACTTAGAGAACACTTCCCTCACTGGAGACCTTAAATAACTTCTGTTAGAGAGGTTCAAGGATCATTTGCAAGGAATGTGATGCTGCTCATGATATCTCCTACTTGGACACCTCCTTATGAAGCACCGACCAGGCAACACAAACACTTTGGGGCAAAGAAAGAACAAAGCAGGAAAAAGAGCTTTGAAAAAACTCTTACCTTGTGTCCGTTGTGCTGGGACTTCTCTGCCACCAGAAACCTGACCATGGCCTCCCATCTGCCCAGGGTCTGGGGGTCCCAGGCGGTCACCACCAGGATCAGCTGCTTGGAGGGCACCTGCAGGTGGTGGGCAGCATACAGGGTCCCATCTGCCCTCACCTTGAAGTCCAGGCTGTTGGTTTCGTACCGCACGCCCTTGTTACCGGCACAGTTATTAAATTTTACTAGAACAGAGAGAGGACGAGATGGGAGAAATGTGTGAGATTGGCGTGATAAGGAAAGCAATCAAATACAAGTTTCAGACATTTAATTTTCACTGATGTCTTCTATATCTCTAATAACCATCAAGGAAATGATTTAACTGTTTCTTCGACCTTTCAGGAGTGCTCTTGTGCTTTATCTCTGTTCCCCAGGGAAGAAGTTGTAAGCCATTTTTAAAGTATTTGATACAGTTTCATTAGATCTCAAACACAGCTGTTCCCCATTTGTACAAGTGGATTTCTCCCTTGTCGCCATTATCTTTTAAATTCAACTGGAGTCTATTACCCACGCTGTGGGTATTTTTTTTCAGGAAATGTTCTCCATTTCCCTAACCCTTCAATAACCTACTTACCAGATAGCCTATTTGCACATTCTTAACTGAAATTCAAAAGCCCATAACAATTCCATTATCAGAAATATAAAAACAACAACAAAAAAAATTTAACACAGAAATAAAAGTTGAAACCATTCAGGAGCACACATCTGCTGCTGGAACTGTACCCCCCCATCCTGAGCTGCATTCCCACCTTGGCCAACCCCTCACATGTTACAGCTACTGCAAAAAGGAACTGTAAAACTGTGCCTCATAAACTGTAACATGTCATTTGAAAGCCTACTTTGTCAGATCAAAGCTCCCCAGTCGCTGATATTTCTATTTTCGCCTATTTTTTGGTCAAAGCCTTTCACAGTCTAGTTTGAAAACTATTTTTATTGGCATTATGGAACATGTCACATACATTAGACCAGAAAAAAAACCCCAATCCTATTATATGACAGAATTGACAAATCTGATAGAAATTGAACCTGCTGCTAATAACACGGGAAACAAAACACTTTCTGCCATTTCAGTAATCCACGGGGCGGAACACACATGTGGTGAAGGAAAACATATTGTACCCGTAAAAACATCTCAAGTGAGTGAGAATGGATGCACAGCGCTGCAGCGCGGATTGTTAGACGGGTTCTCACGCTGAGATGCTCCCGCCTGCCTCGAGATGAGGAGAACCTGCTGGGCCAGCTCTGGTGGGCCTCAGGAGACACTTAATTCCTGCAGAAGGGCTGGGTCAGATGGATCCAGCCAGACTGGCTGTGGTGGAGAAGGGATGCAGGGCACTCCGAGTGAGAGGAGCTTCTGGGACAGTTGTGCCCCAGCTGTCCCTTTCCCCTGTACCAACCACAGCTCTACAGTGCTGCTCTGAGCTGAATCAAGCACTAATTTGGATTTAAATTAAAAAAAAAAAAGAAAACAAAAACAAAACCCAACAACCATGGCACAGGTGAAAGAAAAAAGCAGCCAGGAAGTGGCTCAACCCATCTAGCTGTCAAAGCCCCTGGCCACATCAAAGTCTGGAGAAATGAGGAGCAGACTGTGGCAAAGGAGGGGAAAATCCTTCCCTCCTTCACCAAACTGCACCCCTCAATAACTGGGGTGCTGTGATTGTGTCATAACTGTACATCTACAAAGGCTTTCTGTGCTGTGTATTTATTTAGACCACTTTGGTACATTTTTATGTGTGTGGTGGGAAGTGTTACCAAATGCTGCAGCAACTGCTGGGCACAAACAGTGAATGTCACACATTGATTTATAAAAAATGAGATGGATAAAGTTATCTAGTACACAAAAACTATCTGAAACCCCCGGATGAGGGTAAGCACACACACGGTTTGCTGGCACCTACAAGAACTGGGACAATCTCAGAGACCTGTGAGGGGAGGTCCCTGGACCTCTGAGACCACCCTGCTGTGAGATCACCTTCATCTCTCTGGAATTTGTGCAACTCTCCCCTGCATTCACAGCTACAGTAAATATGTGTGAAGATATCAAGTGCATCTTCACTTTTAAATGTTATTTATTTTCAGCTCAACACCATGGTCACTGTTAGGAACCTGACACATCAGCTGCAGTATTGCTGCACCCCTCTGCTGTGCAATGGTCACGTAAAACTCAAGTTCCATCCCTACTCCCCAAGTACCCACGTATCACTCACTGAAAGACATTTAAAGAAGAGAGAAAAAAGGGATAATGACTGCACATTAAAAAACATTTCAGAGCTTACTTTGATTTTATTGAGATTAAAAGAAAGCCCTACAGTAGTCTGAGAGAAAAAAACCAACCAACCTTTCTATATGTGTATGTAGTGATTTCAGTATTCAAAGTACTTAAACATCTGCTTAAGACCCAGCTTGTGGCTCCAAGATGCTGCTCTGGTGTCATATGTCACTGTGTCGACTTTTATGCTCCATTATCTAAAAATGGCTACCTCGTAGACAAAGTCCCTCTGTGACTTGCTAATTACTTCCATTAGTTTAAAACAAACTTGACTAGAGACGGAGAAAATCCTCAGAGAAATCGTCTGATTCTTTTTCTGTTTTGGTTTTTTTTTTTTTTTCTTTTAAAAAAGCACCTTATCTGTCCCACATTGCTTCTCTCAGGTAGCACAGGTAGGTGAATGCTCAGCAAGGGATTAGCACAGCCAGCTCCTCTCCTAAGAGCCTTTAAGAACTGCAAGAAAGGCTTCAAGGGCACAAAGATCCCAGAGTTTTCAGTCACCCTGCACAGCAGCAACAGCCCTGGCTCACCTGGGCAGCTGTGCAGGAGATTCCAGCCCCACAGGGATGACCCTGCTTGGCTCTGTCAGGCACAGGAGCTGCTCTGGCTCCAGGCACTGTTCCTACACAGCCCAGGAAATACACTGGAAATGCAGGAGAGCTGAGCTGCTCCCAGCTCCATCCCAGGAAGGGGCACAGCTCAGTGCTGGGCTTGGCAGTGCTGGCTGAACAGTTGGACCCAATGATCTTGGGGGTGTTTTCTAACCCAAATGATTCTGTGAGCAGGAATCCTAAATCATCCTCTTTGCTGCCCTTTGAAAATGAGTCCTTGGGATATTACAAGACTGCTGAGCTGCACTGTTCCATTCATATATGTATATATATATATATATATATACACACACACAATGATCCACAAAATCTATAAACCTCATTTATATGTATTTATATATAAAATACTTTTCCCAAATATATATGAACAGGCTTAGGAAAAAAAACCCCAAGCTATTGTTCTATAATAAATAGCACAGCTCAAGGAAAGGAAATCTCATCCATATTTTCAAATTCTACCTCTTACCCCTACTCTTTGCTCTTGTGGAGACAGAAGTTAAAATTTCATTCAATGGCAGACAACTTTTGCTTTGTTTTTCCTCCTTTTTCTCCTTTAGAAACCTCTGAGTCCACGCAATTTGCAGTTGATGCAACTCTTGACTTTCAAATAATGTAAAAAATAAATAAACAAACGTTGGCTGTGTTTACTAGTCTTAAAGCTCTCTGTGGACACAAATCAATCTTTCTTTGACCAGTCTGAAGCCTAAAGAACACTACATGAATTTAACATTCAAAAGCTGCAGCATCAGTAATTAGGATTTCGGATAAACAGCAGAGTCACACATCTATCATTTTTACAGGATGGTAAAAACCTCAACTTTTAAAAAAATACACTGGAAAAATGCTCAGTGAAGCTTATCGAAAGCTTATGCTGAAAACAACATCTAATACCTGATGAAAGGAAAACCAAGAAGGCACCCTCATTAGCAAGCTTTTAGGTTTAACCCTTTACCCTCATCATTTTTAATTGCTTCTCTATGAAAGGAGGAAGTAAAACAATTTGATAAGCTGAAACAGGTACTGAGTGATGGGCAGAGAAGCTGCAGGAGTCTGCAGCAAACTGCTGGGCATCTGAGAAAAAAAAATGGTATTTTACTTCAAAAAAGACACAGGGTGAAAAAAAAATTCAACAAGTTTTGCATTGTTCCCTTTTATTATTTAGCTTGTTAAGCTGGCTGGACAGAGTCAAATGATCAAGCCAGGATCTTGAAAGATGTACGAATACACTGAACTTCTTGCCCCCCAAATGTCTGAGAGAAATACTGAATTTAATAGGACTATAAATGGTATAAACCAAAGAATTCGCTTTTTGCCTTATCCTTCTGGATTTTCCTTTGACTTCTCCTAGTCCATTAAAAAGTGCCCCCTCTGGCAAGCAGCATAGGGCTGGAAGAGCAGGAGGGATAATACTCATTTATTAGGATAAACCCCCTGGCAGGACATCATCCCACAGTTCAGGATATGGGTGCCTTCAGGACTCTGTTTTTCACCATGGTTTTGAGGATTATCTCTGCAAAAGATGTTTCTTTCCTCATGAACTTTAAAGCAGCAAACACACAGCACTATTTCCAGCAGGATCCATCTGCTTTTCAAGTTGTGTCTCTTGACCAGCTCCCTTACACCCGGTGCACTGTGATAAATCTAAGCTGCCAAATTCACCCCTCATCCCTTCTGTGAACATCATTAAGGTGAGGATGGCTTAACTGCAACCTTTGGGATTTTCAGATGTCTGGGTAACCTGCAGAGTCCTCACCATGCACAGAAATGTCCCTTCTGTGTGATCATGAGCAAATCACTTGAATTCCTGCCCTGGCACTTCTGGCCCGACACTCCCAAATGTCTGCACTCATCCATCTCCTCTGGCTTCTGCAGGGGATTCAGTCCTGGCCAGCATTCCCTGCGTGTCACCACACCAGAAATTAAAAAATCCCAAACATGTCCTGTGTGAAGAGGCTCCTGTTGCCTTAGAACAGGCACAAAACCATTCAGTTAACCACAAAAATGCACGGGCACATTTCAGCCTCACAAAGTGATTTCTCCATTAAGTGCTAATGTGAAGCAGAGCGTGCTGTGCCTTGTTGGGAAGCTGCATTTATTTGGCAAAGTAAGTATGCAGCATAAAATTTTACAAGGCCACATTTTCGAGGCATCCTTCTTTACGTTTGTGCAATCCCTCTGTGAGTCTGTGAGGAAACTGTTTTATAGCAGTGGGAACCAACTGCAGCTGAGTGAATTCCCCACGGCCACGCTGGAAACCTGGAGCAAAGATGGGATCTGAGTCTTGGAATTCAAACAGCCAGGAAACTGCCTCCATTGCCCAGATATAAGTGAACAAGACAGAAAAATTAGAAAGATGGACTTTCAAAAAGCAAACAGAGGCAGATCCTTCTCCCTACAAACTACTGGGCATTTCAAAATTAGTGCAGGGTGAAAAATCGAAGGGATGTCACACGAATTACTGCAATTGTTGTGTGAAATGGAGTCCCATGAGCACATGTAAATACACAGTGGAATTATTCTGTGACTGAAATATCTTGTCTACAAAAGGCAAATGCTGAAAGGGAGGCAAATGGATTTTAATAGAATTACAGAGTCATGAAGGTTGGAAGAGACCTCTAAGATCACAGAGTCCAGCCCTAGACCATGTCCCCAAGTGCCACATCTACATGTTATTTGAGCACTTCCAGGGATGGTGATTCCATCACATCCCTGGGCAGCCTGTTCTACTGCTTGACAACCTTTTCAATGAAGAAATTTCTTCTCATATCTAACCTAACCCTCCCCTGGTGCAACTTGAGGCTGATCCCTCTCGCCCTATCTTGTCCTATTTTGTTTCTCTGTATTAAAAGGATGGATGTATCCAGGTACCACAGGCATTTTGACCACTCTGGAACAACTCAGAGGTGGTGTTTCAGTGTTTTGTGGAAATTAAAACTGACTTGAGCCATCACACTTACACACAATGCTACATCTAAGCCTGGACTCTTGTGTCTATCCCACTCCTGCTTACAGTAAATCCCACACTATCATACAATGCACAGCCAGATTTGCTTCCTGCAGTTCATTAAATGCTCAGAGCCCTTCTCCTTCTCTACAAGAAAAACAACACATAAATAGGAAAAAATGATGGCTGTAAAACCTGATGGAGACAATGTGTAATTTTTATCTTCTCATTACTAATTTTATAGGTTACATTTTCCACCATGTCCCCATAAAGGATATCACACTAATAAACTCTTAGTGTCTTTATTTAATATTTATAGCACCGTGGGAGAACCAAACTCTTCTGGTAAAAGGTAAAAACAGCAATTCAAACAGCTGCTTCAAAGACTAATAAACACATCCCTAGTGATTGAGTTTAAGAGTATACAGTTTAAAAAAATGCTTTGATACAAAAAACTAGGAAATAAATGGATGGATCTTGGTTGGTATATGAATGTATATAAAAGTGTGCATTCTCCCACCCTCAGCTTCACAAAGCATTGATTATTCATTAAGTGTTCTTGGAGTAAAAAACAAATATAATGAATGAGTTTGGAGAATTAATGAACTATCCCACAGTTTATCATCTGCTGAAAACATTTAGCATGATTTAGCATGTTCTTAATGCTATTTTCTTGCAATTAATAGCACAGAAATCTGCTGCAGTTCTAGCCATTTCTCAAACTTCAGGTCAATGTGAAACATTACATCCAATTTTCCAGTGCATTATTTATGATCTCTAAGCTATGACTGCTAATATTTGCCTTACTGGAATAATAGTAAATTACCATAACAATTTACCATATGTAATTATGGTAAACAAAATCTTTCTTTATTTATCTTGTAATCTTCAGTTACAGTGAATCCTCCTATTCAGACTGCAATGATACAACATTCATGACATTCCCAACCTATTACATGCTTGTTGGAAATGACTCCACGTGCCACTCAACTGGTGACACCTTGGAATCAGCAAAGGAGCAGCAATCTACCTCCAGCAGAAACTCAGATAGATTTCAAAAGGGACACAGAAGTATTTTATGTTTAAAGGCACATTTTGAATTTGCCCTCTTTAAGTTCCAAAGCTCAACCCCCTCCACGATCAGATTATCCATGTGGGTTTCAGGCATACACCACTGAATTCCTGACTAGCTCATTGTCATCTGCAGCTGTTTTGCTTCCACAAAGCCAGGACTGTAGGTTTTATGGGGAAAATGGCAAGGCTTTCGCATGCACCAGTCATTTATTTTAAAAATACAAAATACTTCTGTGGGCTTGATGGAACTACATGGAAAAGTCATCTTTTCATTTCCAGAGCTACCTAAATGCTTTCAACACCTTTTCCAGCTTTATATTCACTTTTATCAGCTCTTGCTTACACAGAATTTCTGTTTCCATGGCTAGAGAAAAAGAACAGGAGCAATACAATTCAACAGACAAATCGGGATCCTTTAAAAAGTCACTCTGTCACGTGTGCAGTTAGCTAGTAGCAATGAGGAGTTAAGGGTACATTAAAAAAAAATCTAAATCCCATTCAAACAAAACAAAAATCCAAATCCCAGACACTGATTGCCTCCTTCATATTCCCACCTGTGCCATTTTTCATTTACTGGAAGCCAATTCAAGTAAAATACATGTTTTTAAGGAAGAAAAAAAATGAAGAAGTATATTTCACTTTTGGTTTGGAATTGGAGGGGAGTACAGACCCCTGGAGAGAAGGACTATAGAACATGATAGAAAAGATGAATCACTCTGGCAACAGCCAGCCAGCCATTAATTTTCAGCAAGCCAGGAGTTGGTCCAATTAAGCCAGGCTCCTTTCTCTACATTAACATGCTTTACTCAGTTTTTTTTCTGAAGCTAAAACATCAGCTCGAGACCCCAAAGGCTTTTCTATTTAGGATCAATCAATCTACCTTGCTGCACTGTAAAACATACACTGTCAGCTCCGAGGCGAGCTCAAAAAAAGAGCAACGGTAGAAAAATTTGATAAATCGACATGTTCTGGCAGTTAGTAGAGGGATTCTTCCTACACTGTCACTTATTTTTATCTGATTAGAAACAAGTATTAGTAAAGGGAATATTCCCTTCTATTCTCTTTCTGGTATTTAGCATTAAGAGGAGTCTTTTTATCCCTAATTTTCTACATTTTATCCAGCAGATTCCTGCCAAAAAGGCACAGAGATACTACCCAGATTTCAAAGGGCAGCGAGTTTGAATTGGATTTGCAGGATGTGGAAAACATTTCCACATTCAAGCATTTTCTTCAGCACAGAAACATGAACCTGCATCTATTGGTGCTCATGTTAAAGACCTTTTCCACTGCTTTCCACATTTTCATGCTCAGGGCTTTGCTGTGAGTATGCAACCTCATCTTCAGGTTTCCAGCACCTGCTTTGGCAAGGATTGCTGTATTTGGGATTTCACTGCCTGTCTGAGATCCACTCACTCTCCCTTGGCCTTACTGAGGCATCTCAGGAATGGTTAATTAATACATGAGCCAGGGCCTGCTGACAGAGGTAAGAAGGACACTTACAAGGCCTGAAGCTCTCTGCTGGGATTACTTGGAGGATTTTCTTTGGTAAACACCACAGTGACTCTGCTGTTGGTTTCCATGTTGTTCTCAGCATCCTTATCTTTGGATAAAAACCTTTCCTAGCAGTTTCAGCATGATAGTCCTGCTCTGTTTTTAACAGCAATGTAGACAGAAGGCAACTGGGATGTGCAGCTGATGTTCCAGCTCCAGATTAAAAGGCTAATAAAGAGAAGCCTGGTTTGGGTAATCCTGCCAATACCAACTGCACCATGCTTTGTGGCAGATGCTGAGTTTTTACAGGCAACCATTTTTGTTCTTTGCTCTTTAAATTCCACGCGTCTGTAGGATGGTACTGAGATTCACTATGGCACTAATGAGATCATTTTGCAATTAAAGGCTAAGTAGAAACAAACCTCTCACCACTCTACAGGAGAGTTTGGGTTCTCTGATTAAGCAGCAGTAAATAAACTTGTTTCACTCTTGGTCCTGGTGCACACCAGAGATTAACGCTCCAAACAAGATGGACTGATTGACCTCATGGATTAATCAATGAGTTTCCCAGCTTCAGAGCAAAGTGCAAGTTGTGGGAGTTACCTGCAGTAGGATATGTTCTAATTATTATTACCAGCACAGAGTACATAAATCCCAGGGCGCTTTATTTGGAGGTTTTTCTCTTAGCACTAATGATCTCCACAACACTCTCATGTTTGTCAAACTATCTATGTGGGAAAAGCTTTAAACACCACTATGCATTTCTTGAGGAAGAACTGCAAGTTTTATGGAAGCTTGGTGTGATAATTATAGAGGGTGGAGTCTGTGTAATGGTAGGGAAATCTCTAGGTTGTAACAGCTGCTTGTTCATCACTCCTGTGGGCAGGAGCATCCCTGGAAGGAGCTGTTGGGAGGCTGGGACTGTGTTGGAGACAAACCCCATGTGAGGCTTGGAACCCTCCTGGGTAGAGCAGAGAGCCCAGCCCTGCTGGTACAGGAACATCCCGACACTGGGAGCAGTGGTGGGAAGTGGGAAGGACACACAGCTCCTGCACAGCCACAGCCACTCCTGCCAGCCCCCACCTGCCCCACTGACAGCGACCTGCTGGCCTTGGGGGGTTCTCCTCTCTGTCACAGATCTCTTTTCAACTTGCCAGAAGTGTATTAGGAAGACATCGGGAGCTGCAGGAAGATTTTTAGTGAGGGAAAAAACAAAGTGAACAGAGGCCATTTGCAGCCTAGGAAAAGAAGTTGAAAGAGATGCTCCAACTGCAGCTGTGTCAGACAGCCTCAGGCTTCTCTCTCCTCACACTCTTCAAACAAACAAACTCTCAGCACCTAGAAACAGAGGCTGCACATGTCAAGGGAAAAAAAAATCAGACACACCAGTAAAGACACTGAACTCCTTACGGACTTGACTTGTGTGTAAACACTGACAACTTTGGGGTTGAGTGTTCTCATCTTCCTCAGCCTGGCTCGAGTGTGAACGCACGCTGATCCAGGGAGTCAGATCCCAATGCAGTAAATGAATAGATGTTTCAGGCAAGAATATTAGAAATGGAAGACTTTGTTACCTGGAAGAGTCAAGGCAGGGTAGCTATATTTAACTTGCAGCTGCTGTGCACCTCTGCTCTTCTGCCTGCACAAAAAGCAGCAGCAGTCCTTTACCTTCAGCTATAACCTACACAAGTCGGCAGGTTTCAAGAAAAATTACTATTATGTAGAATAAAACACTGTTTGGTTCCTGGTGGGCTCAAGTGCTTTGACATTTGGACAAATTCAGCGAGTTTTATTCACAGATGGAGGCTCGGGGTTCTGTGTCTGGCACTTGATCAGAGGGAGCAGGAGGAGAACAAGTGGCCTTGATGCCCAAACTGCACTTGTGGGGGTAACAAACACTGGCCAGTGTCAGAGCTGCCAGGCTGCAGAGAGCCAGAGGATCCTGCCCCGGGGCTGGGCTCCAGTGTACACTGACTCCACAGGAAATTCACCCACAGAGCAGGAAATTAACTGGAAAAGCAAAACCACAATAAAACACAGATCCAGGCAGTCTGGTGGTGGTCACCACTGACTCAAGTGGAACCTCTTGGCCTCTGCAGCCACCTGGAACATGTCCTGACCACAGCATCCCCACAATCACAGAGCTTGGCTGCTGCTGCTGCCACTGATGGAGTCACAGGGATGCAGTTAACTGGAACCTTCCCTTTCCTCTTTTTTACATTCATCCTCTCTGGCCCTTCTTACTTACACTGGTGTCCAAAAGAAAAGTTGTCCCCTCGCCTGAAGAACAACTTCAAGATTAAACTAGTAACCTTAAATTTCATGGAGCACTTTTGCAGGGCTCAGGCCCTTCAATTAAAACCAAGAGAGACTGAAGCCAGTAAATTAGAGAACGTGACAAATGCAGCACAAAGCACTGAAGATCCCAGAAGGTATCAAATTTAGTGTTAAAGTAAAGAAACAATAGGCAAGTCCAAGACATTTCAGAGTGTAGTGAATCAAATTAAATTGCCTGAAATTCCACATGGAATACATTTGACAAATTTCTTTCCCCCTCTTCAGCTTTCTGTTTGAGATGAACTGTCGTCTGGCAGCTTCAAACGTCTGGCACAGCTTCAGCTTCAGTTTGCTGGGGCTGAATCCAAACACGAACCTGAACTTTACCAGTTCTGCTCTTTTTGTAAACATACTTGCTGTGGCTGCCAAATGCTTTCCAAAAGCACACAAAACCCAGAATCCAAAAGGAAAATATTGTCTTGCCGCAATAAAATTTGCATTTTACCCCCTCTGGGCAGCAGCCCGCGTGTGGAGCCGGCGGTCAGGCTGAGCCCACCTTGCCTTGCATTCCTCCCAGATTTGGAAAGGGAACGGTGATTTGGGAGCTGATGTGGGAGGGATGAGTCTCCCATGCACTCAGTATGAGCCCAGCTCCAGCCACAGCAGTGCCAGTGCCACTTCTCCCCCCAGGGCTGCAGGGGCAGCAAATAACAATGACAATAACAATAATAACAAAACAACAATTAGCAGTAGGATTCCTCAGATGAGCTGGGTAAGGCAAGCAGTAAAATGTCATTAAACACGTGTCACTGATAGCAAAGACTGGTCCAGATTCCCCCAGTGAGTAGTCTCAGAACAAATTCATTTTAAGGTAGGGAACTTCAGCAGCGGAAGAGACGGATATAAAGAGGGTTATGATCAAATTGCTCCTGAGAGCAGATAGCATCAGCCTGGATATATCAGATTTTTTTTTTCCATTTTGCTTTAAAAAACCTACTTGGTTTTGCAAAATGCTTACAACACACATGCTGCTTTGATGCAGGATGTGATTCTTCAGCAGCATCCTGCTACCTGTGTGGATTCCCTCTTAAAAACTCTTTCTTTCTCCATTTTAAACCTTCTAAAACACCCAAGCTCCATAAACTATCCAGCTGCTGACAGCTGAACTGAGCCCACCTTTAGGCTGGAGAGCAGCAAATGACAGAAGTGTCTGAGTTCTGGCACAAGAAAGGCAAACAGCTTCTGCTAGAAAAGCATATTTTGCTGTCCACAAAGTCTCAGCCTCACCTCTGAGAGCCACAAGGAGTTCCACCACTGCCCAAAATAGACAACATCTGGTTCATACAAGCACTGATTTATTGCTTGCCTTCACTCCCCTTGGGTTTTAATTATGAGTAGATCTTGTAACTATTATATTTGTATTTGTTTTATCCACCTAGATATTTTTCTACACTATTAACTACAAACTGAAAGCTCTTTCTAAAAATAGCACAAAAACATACTTAAAATATGCATATGGCCTTTATTAAAGTAATCCCTATAATGAATTTTTAGATGAAGTAAAAGCACCACTGAAACCACTGATTAGCAGGCAAGCCTGCACCTGATTTCATGAACAGTATAAGATTAAAAAGTTTACTTTTATAACAATAAACTCCTAAAGAAAACAAGAGTATAAAACTGACTGCTGCTCTTAATGCAAACCAGTGTGGTGACAGGTAAAAACCTCTCATTACTGCACCCCTCTCACTACCCCCAGGGGCTCTTTGGGGGTATTGAGCCAGTTCCAGTGGTCAGGTGTCCTCATTTTAAAGCTCCTCCATGGGGTGGCACTTCCTCAGCAGATGGGATAGATCCATACTGCACCTGAAGAATAAAACACTCTTCTTCCCCTGGGTAAGAGTAACACAGTCAGGAATGCAATTGTTCCAAGTCATCATACTCAGACTTTTTTTGGCTAAATTTTCTGTTGTTTTGTTGGCTGGTTTTTTTTTTTTTTTTTTTTCTGATAAAATTCTTGATCTTTCTGGGAATAAGTTGATTCAGAAATGGCTTTTTAATTTCTACGGGTGAACAACTACCACCACAACATAGAGTGCAACAAATAAATAAATAAATACCACTTGCAAACTTCACATTTCTCTGCCTCCACATCACCCATCAAAACAGTTGTATAAAAAAAAATAATGAATGTGACAAACCCAACCAACTTTTCTCCCCAACTTACAAAAAGGCTGGAAACTCTTTCTGGAAATGTCCTAATGTTTCTATTGAATGACTGAGGCTTCTGAAAACGTTTAGTGGTCCTACACAGACCCTGCAAGAGGACCAGCAGATCTCATCTCTGCCAGCCCAACAGACCCACTGGGCAGCTCAGGTCCATTTGGGCCTTTAGGGAGAATCCTATCCTACTCACGGGACAGAAGGTTTGGGAATATGATGAGAAATTGCTCCAGATGTCTGAACTGTTGAAATTGGAAGGCAAAAAGGGCCAATAGCTGAGTTTTGCCTCCCCCAGTGTCAGCACAGAGCACGACTCGTGTGCTGAACCATCTGCAGACCAACCAACCCTCCAGGTAGAGCAACAGGAATGCAAGAAATATCTTGGCTCCATATCTGTTTCTTAATTAAAAGGTTTTGCATGTAAACAGATATGTTCTCTTCTTCCAAATCCACACTGACATCCACTACTTATCATACTAGGGGAAACATGATTAAAAAATACCACATTCCATGGAAGTGATCTCAGAGCTGCCTGTCATTGGCCGTCTGCTCCCCTTTCACACCAGCTCAACTGTGAGAGCTTGGAGCTGAAAACAAAAAGTCAGGCCATTTGAAGAGAAAAAAAGTCACTTATGAGGGCTGTAATTTATTTTTTCATTTATTGATTGATGGGTTGAAAAAGAAACATCGACTGGCTGGTATCTTTTAAAGGTTAGACAAATGTGATGAATGGTATCAAAGGAAGTCCTACCAAACCTCAATCCATACTTCTTTTATGAACTACACAGATATCAGGGCTGGGTTGGATGGGGTTTTTTGGGCAAGCTGAAAGGTGTCTCTGCCCAGGGCAGTGGGATTAGAATGAGGTGATCTTGAAAATCCCTGTGCAGATGTGAAGGGCACCAACCCCACGAGGACACAGCACTGGCTCTTGTGTCCTGTTACCAACACAGGGAGCAGCACTTCAACACTTTGCACTCACACATTTGCAGTTTTTTTTCCAGAGCAGGCCTCAGTAAGGACTGTCAGATACCACTGTCAGTGATGTCTAGCTCAGTGTAAACACTTCGTTAGGAACGTGATGAAATTACACCCTCAGGTTTATTCTAAATACTAAAATAAGTCTTGGCACAAAACAAGCATGCACTCATTTCTCCTGCAGTGATATGACCACAAGTTTTAATTTTTACTATTTAATTATTCATCCTGGATCAGGTCTCAAATTAAGCTAATATGCAAAGATGAGGGAGAATGGGCACTTGTTTATCTCAGTTTTTTCCAATTAATTCAAGTTGTTCAGTAATCACATTACTTTTCTACAATGTGATAAGGAAGAAAAAAAACGACCAGCAACCATCCAAAGAACAAAATAATATTCCCTTTATATAAAAAGCAGGATATTCTACAAAATTTACTTGCATGAATAAACTCCAATAAACCAATTAAAATACTCATTTATAGGGATAGCTCATATTATTGACTCAGCCTACAAGGGAGATTTTTCTTCTTTTTTTGCCTTTAATATCTACAATATTACCAGTGAATTGACCTCGTAACAGATTATATGATGGAGACTGGCACAGATTTCCTGAAACTGTCCTGGAAATATGAAATTGTCCTAAATTTCCCTCTTGTTCCATGTGGGCAGTGGCAATAAATGGTACATCAAGCAGCAATTTCATGTCTATGAACTGCTGCTATACCTGAATTAATCAAAAACAAAGCTTCCAACCCCCCAAATGTCTGCTAAAATTAACCATCTACTACCTTTTTTCAACAGAAAACTTATGAAAAGTTGAGTAAGAAACAAAAGATTATTATTCAGTCCATAATTCATTCAGTTTTAATGGTATTTCTAACCTTTAAAACAAAAAGCATGAATAGCTTACCCAGACCATTGGGCAAATAGAAAAAGTAACAAGAAAAGCCAGCAAAGAAAAGAGAAACTACCCACAAGGAATCCTCTGCAGCTCCAATACAACAACATTTCTACTCCATAAAAAATAAAACACCATCAAAATTTACCAGCCACTTTCAACCCATCTCACAGTCAGAAGAGGGGACAGACATTGAGCTCCACTGAATCCCAACCAGCCACACCAATCCTGACCTCTATCTGTCACCTTAATGTTTTCCTGAATGTCTATAAAAAATCAAGAAAAAAGGGGCAAATCTTTTTGTTGAGCTTGAATCCTTCGTCTCTGCAGGACTCTCCCTGGGGATGCACCTCCCAGAACACCATGGACATTGGTCCCACGAGGTGAAGATGAGGTCCTGGCAGTGCCCAGGAGCCTCCAGCAGTGCCCAGGGATGGAGGCTGGGATGGGCACAGTGCTGACATGGTCCCTCTGTGGCCAGGACACCTGCCTGGCACTCACCTGCATCTCCCTTGGCTTGAAAACCACTCCCTTCCTCCAGCACCAAAGGGACTGAATCCGAAAGGGAAAGGCACAGGGGAGCAATGCAGCCACCTGGGCAAGATCCACTCAAGCAGCAGCTTCAGAGTGAAAATTATAGCCTGTCTTGTTTAAAACATTGTGCTTAGGCAGCCATTCGGGTATCTGTGCCACACAATGCCCCTGTGGAGGGGGATATTATATTCACTCTCTACCCTGTTATTTCTGGATGCTTAAGGAGCAAAGGACCAATATCCTGTTCAGCTCTGCTCAGCTGGTGCAGGAGATCAGTGAGGGATGGCTCTGCAGCTTGCTCCCCACGCCTCGTCCCTGTGTGGCACCGCTGATTTTTGGCAGTGATTGATGACTTGCACCAAGCCCCTGTTACCAGGAACCAAATGGGATTTTCTTCATGAGCTGCCTGTTATCACGCAAATTTCATGAGCTTTTAGGGTAGGAATCTTATCCTCTGGAACAGACTTTTCCATCTAAAACACCTCCTCCTTTCTCCTGTGATTTACTGTTCATTTATCTTTACTGGAAAGCTGGTGTACAGGCTAGAGACATCTGAGGCTCTTGTTTCTGGAAAAGACAGCCATGGAAACCCAAAAAATGAAAAGCCAACACGCCCACCAGCATATTAGCTGGTTTATGACCAGAGTTAATCTTGTCAATCAGACATAATTTCACATTAAATTTCATTTACATTTAAGTCACAGTGACTGAACAGTGGTGCACATATCCATCATCCAGTTTTCAGTGCCCACCAATAATTAACAGCCTCTGTTCACCCTATGGGGGTGTTTTCCAAATCCAGATTGACATCCGCCAGGCAGACTGGCTCTCTAGACAGTATTTCCACAAAAACTAATTCACACCTGAAACTCAGCACTGACAGCCATTCCTTCAGCAATGGCTTAGTTCCTTTCCAAAAGTCACCTCTCAATTTCTGAGCACAGGAAAAACACTCCTGTTTTGATTTGAAAGGGAGATTCAAAATGAGCAGTGCCAAGTACCTCAGACAAAGCAGGAAATCAACTAAAGCATTGATGAATTTTATTCACCCACTACCCAGCACCCCACAGATCAGCCACAGAAAGTGCTTGTGCCCTCTCCAGCTTCTCATCTCACTGCTCAATGGTTGTGACCTCCTAGAAAATCTTGGTTCCACTGGGCATTATCTGTTGTCTGGATTTCAAGTCAATATTTGAAGGATGAAGGTCCTGGGATTGCCTAAATCTTACTTGTCATGGACTCACATCACTTGGCAAGCATAGCATCACTTCATCTTTTCAAACTCTGTATGGTCTACCAGAGAACAAAGAAGAACCAGCCCAGCCCTGCTTGATTCAGGGCCACTCTAAACCAGGAGCATCCAGAGGACTCCCAGGCAACTACACTGCAGCACCCTGAGCAGAGTTTATCTCCATTAGTCTGGAATTTAGGCCATTTTTCTGGCACTGTTCAACCAGCAAATGAGGGCCAAAGGATGATCAAGTCTACAAATACTCTAGGGTGAGCAAAGGACAAAGAGGTAACCCTCTTGTTACATCCTGCTTGCTCCAAGCCCTTACACTGAAGCTACACAGTATTTAGTGATTTTTTCTGCTTAGTTCTAGCTAGATTACTAAAACATTCTCTTCTGTCTTAGCAGCAAGGCAGAGTGTGGGTACACAAGGTCAAATCATGCATGTTGACGCCACCTTTTAATTTAGCTGGTTTGAACTGAAAGGTTTGCTCTAGAGATGAATTACTTCTTAAGAGGTTTCTTAAAAGCAACGAATTTAAAAAAAAATTGAAAAGCTTAAGGCCTCCTCACACATGTGACTACTTTGCTGTGCTTCTGCCCTGGAAAAAAAGTAATTATTGAAGCAACAAAACTCTGTTTCTTCTAGTAATGAATAGTAAAAGCTTGTCTGGGGGAAAAACCAGTGATTAGATTGTGAATGTGTGTTACTTCCAAATGTAAAGCCATTTTGCTTGAGACAATATTAAGATGCTAAGATGCAATGTTTGATCATTAATTTTAGCTAACACTACACATTAGTGTTGCTGCAGTCTTAGGTTTTTTTCTTCTCCCCTGGTTTTAGACAGCCTTAATCATGCTTACAGCAGATCCTAATTGCTGAATCCTATCACTCTCCACCTTCCCTAAAATGCTCGGGGCAAAAGAAATAGCGAAGATTAATGACAGACATGTAATTAGAAGAAAACGTAAAGATCTTGTGTTAATCATTCAGAAATAATTTGATAAATATGAAATCCTGAAGAGCTCTCGGAGTAAAAGATGATAGAATGAGTGCTGTGGCACAAAGCTGGGCACATTTGTATGTGCCACACTCCGTGCCACTGGAAGGAGGGAGCTCACGCCCGAGCGTGTGGGAATGCAAGGGAGGCTTCAGGAACATAATGGGATTCAGCATGGAAGACCATCTGTTTTAATTGAGCAAGCTTATTCGTGCAATGCTTTGCTCCACTAATCTTGTTTAGATTAATGTTAATGTTCTATTAAAAGGTAGTTTATCATCCCACAATACTGAGTTAAAGCCATCCCACCCATAGCAATGTTCTCAGCTCTCGTGGAGGCACAGAGCTCACTCAATACGAGGCTATTGATCATTTACAGCACACTATGAGGCTGGGAAACTTGCTTAGAAATAACTAGAGGTCTTTTGCCCAGTGAGGGTACAGGCACAGATAAACAGCTTTTCTTTAATTAATTTAAAATACCAAAGACCACAGTCTGCAAAATAATTCTCAATTATACTTTTGTATAACTACAGGAATGATACTTTTGCTAAAAACACCTTTCAGGCTGTAACAGAGAAGTGTCAAACTGGGATGGGTTTCTCTCAGTTTCTTTTCTTCCTGTGACACATCTTCTCTCCATAACCCTTGGTCTGTCCTTGGCGTTTGCTTTTAATGAGAAAGCAGGAAGCTGAGTGCTAGCTGGAAGCACACCTATCATTAAAAATGCAGACACAGGGCAAGACAAAAATGTGTAGCAAAGCACCTTCTGTATATGGATCTAAAAATCCTGAGATATAGGAAGCATTATTATATCCTGAAGTTTTGTTGGTTGTTTATTTCAAATACAGCAGAATTTGAAAATGAGCTCTTGTATCCTCTATGCCTGGAGAATAATGCACCTAAATGTTTTAGTTATTATTTTTAGAGGTTTTGTTTTTTTAAAACAGTAGCAAGCCAAGAAATGAGTAATTTCATCATTGTTTTGGGGTTGGGTGGTGGAGTAGCAAAATGTATTACAATCTACCATATTTAAAATGTTTATTTTGTACAGCTCCTTCTTCTCTGGTGTCTACAACTGCAGCTGCTCAATAGCACTGCAGCATAAATCAAGAAATAAAAGAAGTAACAATTGCAGCCCCTACCCCTCCTTCCCAAATTTCAAGTATGGCTTGAAAGAGTCCACTTAAAATTTTTATTTCCTAAGGGAATGTTTTATAATTACATTTTGGACATAAGAACAAGGAAGATGAAGGATACCAGGAGAAGATGAAATATATTTGAAGAAATTTTTCACATGCCATTCTAAAAACAATAATCTCACAAAGCAATAATTCAAGGGAGATTTCCTCCCCGAACACCCAAACATGTCAGTCATTAATTACAACTCAGAAAAGCTTTTCTGTGATAAAAAAAGCATCACCATTCCTTCTCTGCAAAATTGGGAACCTGAGAAAGGCATAAGTTTAATGGTTCATCCAAGTAAAAACAGCTGACAAACTGCAGAACACTGCAAGCAGCATCAGATGCTGCTCCTCACACAGGCTGTGGGGATGTCAGCAGCTCCCCACTTCAGCCTGGGCTAGGTTTTAAGTTTCTCAGTAAAACTAAACCTGAAATTAGCCCAAGCACTGAATTTTGAAAATCCCACCTGAGCAGGTTCCCAAGCACATGAATTATGTTTGACACAAAGGCAATGTCTCATTAAAAGAACCACACTCCAGGATGGAGCCCTGTCTGATTGGTGCACTCCAGTGAAAACAGGACTGGCTGAGGACACGTGTACGAGGCACAATTTTTCACGGGAATCTTGGAAGAGACTTAAATGAACCCCTTAATTTGCAGAGTGGAATTGTTAATGTTTCCCTTGGAAAGACAAGACGCATTTCTACCTCTAACGAGCGATATCCATCCATGGCTAACGAGCCTCACAACCTCAGCAAGCACTGACAACTTCACATGGGAGGCACACGAGCCAGAGAAAGCTGGGAAAGCTGATAGTGCTCAGGGTTAGGAATCACTGATTTCCTCAGTACTTGTCAAGCACCCATTTGATGCTCCAGGCTGTGTCCAACAGAAATTAAAAGTGACAAAATAAAATTAAAACACCCGGACATCTCTGCCCCCATCTGTTTTCAACGTTTTTTGTCCTTTCTGAACAAATTCCTGTGTTGAGCTCTGTCTCCCAGCTTGGCTATGCCCCTTTTGCAGAATAACTCTGGACCAGGGATGCAAGGGTTTTGCCTCACCAGTGCCTTGTTTTTAGGGCATTTGCCACGTTTTGGGGGCAGCTGCCCTGGTGTGGAATGGAGAGCAGCTGGGCTCTGTATTGCACAAGGCCCTGCATGCAGTTATGAGGCTGCCTCCAAGCACTGACCCCAAGAGAAGGGAACTGGGAGAGGCAGCCAGGCACTGTAAGGAGGCTGAGGCAGAGTGAAGCTGCATGGGAGGTGTGAAAGTGCAACACTCAAGAGTCACAGGCAGCAGAGAATTCCACACTCCACTGTATTCCATCATCAGCTGTATCCAACACTGACGTGTTCCATCAGTTTTGTCTTGAGGCTGAAGTTACACTGTGCACTGCAGTGTGGGTGTGGAGCTGCCTGTCCTGCTGGGCTCTGCAGGAGAGCAGAAATCACACAATCCATGTAAAACCTGCTTCTGCACCTTCCCTTAGATTTCCTGGCTACTTCCCACATTTCTGTGTACAGAGGGGAGGGAAAGATGCTCCACCAGCATCCTTAAGGGATAGCATCACTCCTCTCTGGTGACAGTGCTGAATGAGGTGCCTGTGGGTGCAGCAGGAGGGAGCCTGCACTGACATAAAAGGCACAAACCTAAAAACCTCCTCTGGTCAATAATGCAAAGCAGAACATGACTGGCATTTTCTCCCTAAGAAATCCATTTAGGAACCTGTGCCTAAGCTGCACGGGCTGTCAGCCAAGGCTCTGTATCTACACATGACAAATTATGAATTCATCCATTGTTTGAAAGTTTTGAATTCACTGTTGGTGGTAAACTTTTTACTAGAACACACAGATGGTCCTGCCTGATCTTGTTAATGAAAAACTCTCACACAGCTACAAAAACAGACGTGATCATCTGTTTTTCAACATTCTGAAAAAAATCTACAGAGGTGTAAGGTGCTATACAAATGAGAATAATTAGCTTGTGCCATCTGTGGACATTAAAAAAACCCAGTGTGTCTGTATTCCTGTGTTTTATAATGATAAGCATTATGTCTTCAGCAAAGTACATACTTAATAACTTTTCAATTTATTGTGACCTTCTGCTCCAATTTACTTAAGAAACTATAATACTAGCTGTGCCTCACACCTTTTTCACCTTATAATTAGCAAGTAATAAAAAATGCTATTAAAAAGTAATAAGTCTGAAGCTCTCTGACAACTCACTGATTAATTCTTACGATTTTGAAGTACGTTGGAACATACTTAGCTAAAACATCAATTTTCCCCAGTTTTCAGCCCTGCTAACGAGTGTTGGTGCATGATTGAGCCTCACAGCTCACTCACAAGTGATGGCAGTAGGAACTGTACTCCTCAGTGTTACATCTGACAGGGTCACACTTCCCAGGTCTTTCTAATCCAAATTTAGTGGTGAGCTGAGCTTTGTCCTTGCACATGCAGTGCTGCATGCCCAGCCTCTCTGGCAGCAGGGGCTGCAGCAGCCTGGGAAAGGATGCCCTTAGCATCCAACAGCCAATTGAGGTGAGTGCCTTAGAGGGAAAACAGGAAAAATTATCAGCATCCAGCACTGGATTTCACCTGATTTTGTATAATGTCCCCTGGAGGCATTTAAACATGCTGAGGGTGCAGAACTTCTATCCCTCAGGCTCCATAAAAATGGGAAGTGACTAGGCAGGCTGGTCTTGCAGGCTGTCCTTGCTTGTTTTCACAGCACTCCCACGGCACGGGCAGAGATTTGTCATTATTGCTGCAAAAGGGTCATTTGCACACAGAATGAAAAGCAGGTTAAACAGCACTGCACAAACTTGGGTAGGAAAGAGGAAACCCAGCCAGGAGGGCTGAGAGTGGAGCCCACATTACACAGATATTTGCTGGACACCAGGACCAGAAATGCTCAGAGAAACTGCTTCCCCAAGTTCATTCCTGAGTCTCACAGCAGGCACTGGTGTGAAATATCCTCCATGTGCCCCCCAGCTCCTCTCTCTGAGGCCTGTACTCTCCTATCAATGGGTTTCACTTCATATCAAGTGAAAGCAAAAAATGTTCAGTGAGCAACTGCTGGTTCCATGGAGTGCTGAGAGCTGGAATGCCTCAGTGCTGCCACTGCCATTTCTAGTGCCCTTCCACTCATGGACTGCTCTTGCATTACTCCCACAGGTAAAAAGGCAGCCAGCTTTCAGCCTCCCAGCTGCTAGGGAAATCTGGGACTTTTCTCAACAGCATTTTGTATACAGAGCTCCAAAACAGACCAGAGCAGCAGGTCAACAAATGCTATGTTTTGTTTATTCTTTAATGGTTTATCATTACTTTGTTAGATGCTGGTAGCAGACCCCAAGGTACAATGCAACATCCAGGCTGTGCCCCAAACAGCCTGACACCTTAGAGAAAATTAAAATACAAAACACATCCTATGCTCACCTTGTAATCCGAGCATGGAAACCTGTAGCTGCAAATACAGATTCACAGTCCTTTCTCTCTTATCTGTTACGTGTTTTAATACCTGTAAAACCCCTCTCTCCACTCATATGTGACTTGAAACCAGGACAGGTGAGTGAGGGAAGAGATAGCAGCAGTTGAAAGCATTTTTTAATTGAGTAGTCTTCACTCCCAACAAAATCTTGTGGTGTAACTAATTTAAAAAAACACCCTGTACTTTCTAGGGTTTTTTCTGATTTGCACTTTCTGATTTCAGCTACTGCTATACTGACTCACCTACTGTCTTTAAAACGTTCAGAAATTTACCTAGTACAGATGGTTCTGATTAGAAGTGTGACTAGACCATCTTATAACACCAACTCTTTCCCATCCATTTGTAACTTTCCTAGGAGCAAAGACTGCCTGGGTGAGTAAGGCAGTCTTTGCTCTCAGTCCAAGGACCTGGTGTTGTTTCAGCTTTTAAACCTTGTTTCCTTCAACTGACCCATTTCCATTTCTATTTCTGAAATACCTCCTCTGATGCTATTTATTTATACAGTAATTATCTGCTGAAGATTTGAGAGTACCTGCCTTTACTTTTGCTCTCATTTAAGCTGTAGCATCTCCTAGTTAATTTATTTCAAAATGTCTTTTCCAGACTTCTGCTGCATAGAAAGCAGCATGGCTCTACTCTGAGATGACTTGGAAGAGCCTGCATGCAATGCTATCTCCTAAGTGCACTCTGAAGTCAAATCAATTCACAAAGTCATGTTCACAAAATGGGAAATGATAAGAAAAGAATGAGTTCTGTTCTACAAATTACCAGCAATTCAGTGCAGTGCTTTAATGTCATTCCTGTTCTTCATGGGTGTCACTGAATGCACCAGGCAAGTAAAATGCCCATATGAAATTAAGACACTAAAAGTAAATGTTTGCTCCCATGTTGTAAAGAACCTCATAAACGTCAGAGGTTTTTATTTCATGCACACCACAGCTTGTAGAGACACAGGACACATTTGGTTCTAATGGGAAACTGATGTTCCTTTCAGCACCGTGGTGCCCATTAGCACCTGTCTGAGCAATGCTCTGCTGCCAGTCTGAGCAGCCCCACACACCAGCTGACCAGGACAGCACAGACACAGCCTTCAGTTTTCAGTTCTGTGTTGTTTCAAGTGCCAAGGGAAGAGAAATTCGTGTACTCCTCAAAAACACCGTGTGTAAGGTCCCCCCCTGCCTCACGATGCTGTTACTCCATCAGTCAGAGAAGCTCCTCCTCACTGTATTCCCACACACAGCCCCGAGCCCCCCAACTTCCTTCCCTCGCCTCCACATCCTTCATTTCACTCCCATCTACCCAAGAGAAGTGAAACTTGGAATGCACAGACAGCTGCGAGGTGAGGAGAGATAGGAAACACATTTAGGGTACAGTGGGTGACTGCAGGTGAAAGAAAAAGGGGTGCTGAGACCAGTGATTCATTGTTCCTTCACTGCTCCACTCATTCCTAAAATTTTGGGGTGTACCAATTGCACTAAGATGAGCTTGGCAGAGTACAACTACCCTGTGCTGTGATTAAAGCTGGATACTGCCAGCATAACAAGGATATATCACATTTTCCAGTATTTTCTGGTACCAAGCAATGCTGTAAAAGCCCAGTGTGGACACACCAGGCCAGACTGCCAAGACAAACCAGCATCTCAGCCATTCCTGCTGAAAAAAACCCTAAGGTCACGGTATGAGAGATGCTCCATTCCCATTACAACACAGACAAACTGATGGTCATCCCCCAGTGACTCAAACCTTGCTCTAAACCTGATAACTTCACCAAGGTGGCTCCATCCTTAAAAATCTGGTTTCAGCTATGAGAAGGCTACAACTGAGCAGCTGACCCAAGGTGCCTTTGGAAATGGAGGTTGATCCCTTCTCACAATCCAGGTATCATCCTGGGGAGGAAAGGAGGGGGGAAATGTTCTGGCAGGAGCTCAGCTTGCTCAGAGGCAGACTCCCCTTTGGAAGAGGGAGACACATGCTCCAGTGGGCTGCGTTTCAGTCTTGGAAATGCTAACAAGATTTTGTGTTTGATTTTTGCCTTTACACCAGTCAAATCAAAATTAAGGGATTTCCATGTGTGATACTGAACACACACTTTTGCATTAGGGATTTGTGTTTTGTAAATTATACCCTTTAGCCATATCACTAGTCATTAACCTAATTTAAATTTCAATAAGGAGATTCTCCATTTTTGTCATTAAAATTAACTAGCTCCTCGCTGCGCAGATACAATCAGGAGGGTGAGGTGAGAGGATATCACCAAGTAAGTCTGATTAAACCCACTTTTTATTCTGCAGCTCCTTGTACTCCCTGCAGTGATACAAAAGCACCTCCCAAGCGACTTCCCGTGGCTGATGGAGAAGGTGTCAGAGTATCCCTTTGCAGTGTCTCAAAGGGCACTCAGCGCCTGCTGTTCCTGCTAAGTGCAGTCTGCAATGTGCTGCCGAGGTTCACACAGACACTCACAAGTGCCTTTCTACACCGTGTTCAAATGCAGGAGGTCATTCCAGGAGTCACCAGTGCCAGCAGCAAAGACAGTCCCTGGGAACAGCCCTGGTGGCTCACTGTGCCAGCCTGTCGGGAATCTGTGGGCTGAAGCTCTGTGATGCTCAGAAATTTCCATCAGAGCAAGCAGTGACCTCCCCTGACCACTCGCTGCTCCTCTGGTGGTCAGGGATGCAGCAGGAGCCAGGTAAAGGAGCGGGGAAAAACTTTATCTGCCAGGAGCCAACGGGACAGGTCTTGTGAAAAAATCACCAAAGGGATGCTGCCAGATGAAAAAAACAAAACGTGGAACAAGAAAATGCAAATGTGTGGGATTGGAGAGGTGTCCTTGGAGCTCGAGGATGCCCAGCTGGAGCACAGATTCCTCCAGCTCCCAGCAGCGGCACCAGACCGTGGAATGTGCTGCAGCTTGGGAAGAACTGAGCTTAACAAAGCAGGACAGAGAGAGGTCCAGCTCCCCCATCAACCTCTGTCCTGCATTTCCAGACCAGCAGAAGCCAGAGGAATTTCCAGGCTTATTTGCCTCGGAGCATATTTTATTGTTCTGCAATTCCTCCTTCCAGAAGTAGCTCTAGAGTCAGCAACACCAGCCAGCAGTGACTGACAAAGTGGGTGCTGAGAGCAAATAAAAAAATACCTTTCTGAGAAAAAACTTCCTCTGTACTAAAGGACATGCCAAGAACTGAAGTGACTCAGATTTTATGGGTCCTGATGATGCAGTAAAAAATTAACAAGATTGTGTATTTCACAGAAACAGGTAAGAGAGGAGGCTGAAAAGAAATGTTATTTTAATTGGATTTTTTTGTTCTCTTGTTATCTTCAGCACCTCAACAATGCCTGCAATACTTAAAATCTTCTGGGACTTAAGAAAGCTCCATTTCTTTGATTCTTCTCTCTTTTGAAACTTATATGAGCAATATTATTGGTATGTAAGAAAAACCTTATGTACAATAGTATGCAAAGAACACCCTACACTAAGTGGTGTAGGGTAAACCTACACCACACAACCAGCAACAGATGCAACCCAAGAATTCTAAATTCCAATCAAATGAATCTGAAGATTAATTGTAAAATCCATCAAAGTACTGTGGGGAAAAACAGTAAACTCTACATAAACATTCAGGGACTTTTGCAAATTCCTGTAGCCTATAATTAGATTTAGTGAATGCCATCAAATCCGAGGCTCCAGTGCAAATATAGACAGTTTCTGTTGTTTTAAGATGCGTACACAGATACATGAAATGTGCCTAATTACCCACAGTTGTTTTGTTTCCCTATTTAATTTCAGCAGCACAAATCCACTCAGAGTTTTGGAATAAATAACTGCAAAATCGGGATGTCTACAAAGTTAAAAAGTAAAAGACAAAAATGGAAAGTAGTCATAAGCACTTGATGAAGCTGTTTTGCCAGGCAACTCAGGGTAGGGATTGTGGTGTCTACACCTCTCAGATAATCTATATCCAGATTCATTAAATTCCCATATTTACTTTTCTCATCACAGAGAAATATAAACAAAAGCCCTTAATCCTGCAATTTCATCCAGGTGAAGAGCTTGCACAGAGCCCTTCCAGGTAGCCAGGCTGTGCACCTGCAGCAGGCTCCCTGGAGTCTGCAGAACCAAAACAGGACATCTCCAGCCACAGCATCTTTGGGAAGTATCACCAGCTTCCCCCAAATCCCCAGCCCTCTTTTTGAGGGAGAGTTCTAAAGGGGATTTTGGAAAGCAAATTCACCTTCCCATATGCACCCACGTTGCACAAACAGGTTGCCTGAGTGAGGAGGAGACAGCAGGGATGCTGCAGTGCAGATCTCACCCTGTGCTCCACTCTCTGCTTCCCTATCAAAGAGGAATTCAGCTCATCAGCATCTGCAAAACAGATGAACCTACACCCAGAGCTACAACAATGCAAGACTTGCTGCATCTCATATGCAGCCCATGTCTGCATCCATGTGTTGGAATAAATGCATTAGTACCTCTAATTAATGCACAATTATGCATAATTTTAAGACTGAAGTCACAGGATGTTTAAATACACATGGACACAAAAAACAACTTAGGAATGAAATTACAGATGACATTCTTCACCCTTAGCTGCTCTATGCAAAATATTTCCTAAATTTGAAGAAAGAAGACACTAATCTGTTTGGTAGATGAAATAATTTTAGAATTAAGCAGAACACTTTTTATTATTGTTGGTAGTTGCATGTTTAATTTTAGAAGAGTAAATCATGTAATTGAAGCTTTGACATAAGAAGTGATTTTGCTCAAATGCAGTTCTCTATACTATGAGAAAATACAGAGGGATGATTCCAGAGTTCTGTATTTAAATAAAAAAACCCATGCATTTTAGAAATACAGAATACTGTGTAACAAAGAGATGCCATATCATGTAGGCTGAGATGCTCTCAAGCAACCCAAGACTGAAAAACTACAAATTACTTTGAACCATAACAGCCATCATAAACTTCTTCCACACAAGACCTCTGTCTTCCAGAGGAAGATGACTAAATCTCCTCTCTTGCCAAACAGGTCTGACAGACAGACAATTTTTGTTCCTTTCTTCTGCTCATCTTTCCCCCTTATGGAAAAGAATCAGCACTGCTGAGTTGAAATAAACTGATAGCTACACAAGATAATTTTTTATAAAACCTTTATAATTTCATATTGCATTAATAGGCTTAACATAATCTCTTAGACTTTGTTGGAAATTAGCCCCTAAGGGAATTAGAAGCCTAACTCACCTTGACTTTCCATTGTATTTTGAGTCTAATTGGCTTAGCATCTTTTGAAAATTCTGGTTTTAATTATTGGTTACATTAGTTCTTGAAGTTACAGCTGAGTAAGAAAAGTGAATTAAATGCTGCTTATCCAAGTTTCTAGGCAGGGTAACAGCCTTGCAAGCACATCATCCCATCCTCCTCTGGAGCAGCATTCCAGTTTCTCCAGGTTGCCAGATGCTTGGAGCCATGACAGGAGAATGGAGCTAATCTGGTGCTGCTCCACAGATGCCTGAAGAATTTTACCAGATTCCCATCTCCCCTGTTGCCTACAAACTTCCCTATAAACGTGTGACTCCAGATTTGCCACCAATATGCCCTTTCTGCCACACAAAAAATATTGGCATTTATTTATCACTGTTACAGGACACCAGGATCAGGCTGTAATACATTTTCATCCAATACTGATTTTCTACTCCTTCTCCTCACCACGATTTAAAAAAGAATCAAAATGAGACTGGATACCAGAGTAAGGTGTAGGCACGTCATAAAAGGTTTTTAAGAAACATTATGGGGCTGCCTCTGTTTTGGTTTTTTTTTTCCCCACAAGCAAAAAGCTCTATGTTAAACCATTTCCAAACAGATGGGATGTAGGCTGAAAGATAGGAAGGTTTTATCACAGGTAAGAAGTGGCTAGAGGATGTTAATGTGGCTTACACCCGATTTGTTCAACCAAACATTACGGTAGGGATCGGGTTGCAAAAACTGGTACTGGGATAAAACATTTTCCTACTTTATCTGCCTAGTGAGAGCCAGGCTGGATCAGCAGGGGCTGAAAGCTGGTGCTGGGATAGTCCCCTTTGATGGTGGCTGCCAAGGTGGAATTACAGCTGGCTCCGCCGGGCGGGCGGCCAGGCCCGGCTGGAACTCACTGGCAACTTTGCAGGCAGTTTCATCTGCTCATAACGTGCTAAGCAGAGAAATAATATGAATCAACTACATATAAATGAGATGGGTTTTAAGCAAAAAGGAGGAATAAAAGAGGAATTCACTCAAAGGTGCCTGCGCCTTTGGGTTATTCCAGCAAATAGCCAGGGCACGTATCCATAAATGCAGCTGGAGTCTAATTTCAGTTGTGTTTTAAATAATAGCACATTCACAGATTTCACTGGCATGCCTCCCAATTTACATTCCAGTAAATTGTACCATCTCCATTCTCTGCCTCCCTCCAGGAGCAGAGTTACCACAGGTCTGGGGTTCCAAAAATCCCTGCAGAGCCTGCACTTCTTGGGTCAGTCCTGTCTCCACACCTGGGAAAAAGGATGCTTGCCTAAAGCACAGGCTGTGATCCGTATGATCCACGTGTACCACGGCCCCAGGGCAGAGCTGCTCTCACAGAGGGGAGGAGAGGAAAGGACACATTTGTCCCTAAAGCTGGCAATTTAAAGCAGTCTCTCTGTTGATAGATCATCTATCTTTTTGCACAAGCAGTGCTACAAGACCAAGGAGAAAAGCATTTGGGGAATGATCGAGGACTGCCCGTGTTAGAAACAATCTCTGTGTATAAATTATTGCTATTAGCTGTTAGCCTCTGAATTAGATTTCATCCTGCAGAGATGCCACCTTAATAAATCTGAAGATTATTTTAAAATGTAAACAGTTAGATGGAATATTCACCATTCAAACTCTTCCCTCAATTGCTGGAAATGTGTGAGCCCAGAAGAAAAGCAGAATGAATCTTCAAGCTGCAATGAAAGCAAGTTAACATCCTGCCTCCTTCCAACCTTATCACTATCCATGGCACAACTATTAACTTGGGGGGGGGACGACAGATTTTTTGTCATTAAAATATATATTAGTGGACAGGAGGACATCAGGTTTTGAATGCTCTATACATTTTCTGAATCTGAGCTTCTCCATATTCTCTTGTTCCTCTAATTTCTTTGGTTGTGCCACGTGCTCCTCTGCCTGCAGCCTGAGTAACCTTTGTGGAAGCAAGGAACAGTCAGACAGTTAACAGGGAAAGGGCTGAGCAGGCCAAAGTGTCTCAGATGACCACATTTCACATTAAAATCCAAATACCTCACTTTTATTTATTGCAAAGGAAACATGGAAAATGTAGGTATAAACATAATAATTTTCCAATATTCTGTGAAATGTAAAATCTTCTGGCCATACTTTCAGAATATGACATTTTAAATAGCAATCCTACTTCCAGAGGCATCTGATTTCCACACTCACTGAAATGAGGCCTTTCACATTTGCATTTCCTATTGGGAATTTTCCCATTGGGTGCTTCTGTCACCAACTTGCAGGTAAAAAGGGAACATTACATATTTAATTTATTCTGGGTAACAATTTGAGGAGTTGAAATAAAAACTTGGCTTTCTGTGTCAGAGAATTTTCTGTAAACTCTGTGCCAGAAACAAACAATATCCTTTGTCCCACTCTCACAGTGCACAGCACAGGGTGAAGGGAGCTGTTACCTGGGGGATGGCTCGAAGGTAGAGCAAAAGGTCAGTCCTGTCCTACTGAGCACAAAATTAAGAGAACAGACTGCAGATGGGCAGGGAGAGATGGGTAAGGGAAGAGGCTTGAAAAAGAGGATATACTTTATCAGTATGCCTTTTTTTTCCCCCTTTAGTTCTTATAAAACGACAATATGAAAGTGCTTTTTTTTCCATTCCTAAATTCTACATTTTCATGTTCTCTACATTTTCATTGCATATTTATGTACTGGTTTCCATGTCTGCCTGGTTACTTTGCCTCTAAACTTACAATAGCACAGATCTCCTGAGAGAATAAATTGCATTGATCCTAAAATATACAGTTATGAATATAGTTTTTAGCAATATTGGCATCAGAGAACATCTGTTTACTTTGAGTTAATCAAGATTAATATTTTATCTTCTGTCTGGCTAAAACACCCACCTATGTCAAGCAATTTGCTTCAGCTGTAAGGATGAAATCTTTAAGCAACGTAATATTAAGCATATACCAAATTTCTGACAGGCTTGTATCAGGGTAATAGATGACTGTGTGCTTTGCTTCACAGTCTATCCCATCCCAATATCCTGAAATAACTGGGAATCTAGGAAAGGCACACACAGCTATACAGGGGATGCTTATACACACAGACAGCATGGTTCCATGGACACCTTCCAGTGATATAAAGAAAAGTTGAGTCATATTTGGAACTTTCTCCCAACTCTCTGTTTTAACAGTAAGTATGGCACAAGGCAGCTGAGGGCAGACAGGGAACCCTCATGGCCTCACTGACCCATTTTCTCCCAAGCAGTCCCTGCCAGGCTTATGGAGAATTCCATTAATTCCTCCAGGCAGGTACCCATCATTAATATGGGCAATCTGGAGGTACAGTTTCAAAGCCTGAAATTCCTGCTCTTGGAAAACACGTCTGTTTTGATCTTTCTATGCAGCCAACCAGTAAAAATGTTGCACATATTTTCTGCACCTATCCAAAGAAATTTATCTTTCACACCCTACTTCATGCCATATGTTGGAAGCTGAAAGAATGAAGGATTTAGCTGTCAGTCTCTGAAGGCAGTACAGGCCCTCTTCCAACTGCACACGGCGTCAGATCTCAAAGTATGACATTTCACTTTAGCTTCTGTCAGCACTATCTGCAGTGTATCACTGGTGCACTGTTGAAAATATTCTTGATAGGCAGCTCATATGCGCTGGATAAAGTGCTCATTAATCTTGCCTTTAAAGAACTGAGAAGTTGGGTGGTAAATCCTTAAGGGGACGCGCCCGGCTCCCACATGGAGCCGATATTCCCGCTGTATTCCCCAGCCAGCAAAGGGAGCGTTCCAAAAGCCGCTTCTGCAGTGGCTTCAGCTCTGTTTGTTTGCTTTAGGTACACTGTTTCTCCTCGTGGAAAATCTCCTTCCTCCCAGTGGGTTTTGTGTTGCCGCCCCGCTGGCACACGAGCGGTGCTGCAGAGCGCCAGCCCCGCCGGGCACCAGCTGGGGAAGGGTTTTGCCACCCCCACGTCCCCCTGCGGTGGTGGCACCTGTGGCTGGTCACCAGCCTCAGGACACAGCCCTGTCTCACAGCAAACAGAATTAATCCTCTCGCCGGAACATTTTAAAAGAACACTTTTGAACTGCCTCAAGAAATGCATGCATGGGGTGATTTTACAACTCCTCTTCCCCCCATGCTTGAATATTTTGGTGTTTAACAGGAGTGGTTCAGTCTGCAAGAACCTGGTTCTCTGACAAATATTTTAAAAATACTTCCACAAAACAAGGACACTTCATGAAACATTTAATGAAAATATGGATTTTTGCTTGTTTTTAATCCCTTCCCTATTAATAAAAGATTGGGTTTTTTAAAGATTCACTATTTATTTTTCTCCCTCTGCAACCTAATACAGCAGAAGCAGGCAGTAGGTGAGGCATTTGCCAACAGCAACAGGAAAACAATAAAATGAAACAGAATAATACCCTGCCTCCCCCCTCAGCCTCCCTGGACAGAAAATGTATGATATGAAATTTATTTTGACAAGGGACTATCAATCACTTCCTCCAATTTGTTATTACTGCTAAACTATTTTATGCTTATACTGGTGCCCATATGAGAGAATCCGGCTTCATAGTGCAACACACTAAATAGCTGAAAAGCTGCACTTCATAATAAAGCCAAACCCATGTTTTGGATGAAGTCTTCCAGTCTTCCAGCTTCATTCTATCAGGGATAAAAAGCCAAAGAAGAAACCAAACTCTCAAAGAGACCAGCCACTCTCAAGACAGATTTATACTGTAAGCGATACCCGTAATAAAATAATTGAATGTCACTTATTTTAGCCTTATTAATCATTTTACTCTGCAAATATCCCTACTCTAGGTAGCTATGCTGGTTAAATCCTGGCATGCCCACTTACCAACCACCACACTACAGTCACATAAACCTGCAATAATCAGCAACAGCAGAGCCAGATGAAGCCTCAAAATCTCCTAATGTCTAATCAGGCTGGTAGGAAAGTGGCTGCACCAACTCCAAGTCTACCTGAGGTCTTGCAGGAGAGATGCAGAGAGAAGCTCTGTGATTCATTCACAGAGAAGCATGAATGAATCAAAGAACTTACCCTGAAATGCTCCTCAGACTCCATTTGTGCTTGTGGAACAGCAGCATCCCACTCTCACTAACGCCCATGCCTTTTTTCCCATGATTAAGCAAGTTTTGGTCTACATTTGACTCTTTGCACTTATTAACATACAAAAATATCTATGCCATGATTTCATATGAATGTAAAACTCTAAACCACGTACACTGTACTAGGGGACCTCTCTCAGCAACAACATTCAGCCACAACCTCTTACAGCTTGGAGTTAACTCCCCTCTGCCAATACCTTAACACATGTACCCTTCACAACCCATCTGCTTTGGGGAAATCTGGCTGAGGAGAAGCTCTGGCAGCGCCTGTGAGCTGTGCCCTACAGCACACACAGGATATTGGGAATAAACTACGGAGAGCAGGCTCTCCAGCAAAAATGTCCTGTCCCCCTGTGCCGGCTGACTGACAGCTCAAGCCCTGTAGCTGTGCTGCAGCTCTACCTTAAGCAAAACCATTTTCAAGTCTTGGAAAGAGCTCCACTTTCATTCCCTTCTTCCCTTCCTAATTTCCAGGTCCCAAGACTATGTGGCAAAAATAATCATTGGGCTACCAAAGATGTCAAAGGTGCACTAGTAAAAGTGTCACCAAAAGGACACCAAAAACACACCTCCTTTAGGAATCCCACTGTGAGGAATTTGGCATTGAGCCACCAAGCCCCCAAAGCCTTTGCTCACCATGAGCTTGAGAAAGAAGGTACACAAGGTCTGCTCAGCCAAACTCTTCAGGATGGAGCTTTGCCTTACTTATCAACAGGCTGGGATCACAGGGGAGGAAGGAAAATGTCTCAGGAGTACCAAAAGACATGACCACATTGATTCAAAAGAACACCTTAAGTGACAGAAAACATCTGCTAAATCTATGTCTCATTATCACCCAATGACAATACTTGTGTATTCTGCAATGTCCAAGAGGCTCAGACCAACCTGTGAGTGGCACATGGGAAGCAAAGAGTGAGTGAGACCTCACAGTACAGCTGCCACCTGAGGTATCTCTTTACTAAGTCCATAGAATGTCTGGAACTGGAGTTTGAAACAAATGCTACTTGACTTAACCCTAGAGATAGTAGTAAGAAACTTGTCTTAAAATGTCTTTTAAGCAAAATCTGTTCAAGTCTCAGACCTCCATATTAAATCTTCACGCACTCCATCTTACAAAGGTCAAACAACCAAGCAGGAATTTGACTGATGTATAAATTTAATGACAGATGCTCACATAGGCTCAGCGTGTTTGTACCAGAGCAACTGTTCTGGGCATCAGACTGCCATTTGCCCACAGTGACTTCCAACTGCAAATTTGCACACACACCTTACAAAAAAGCAGAGCTTAAATAAATGCCCTCAGTGCTTTGCCCGTGGTGTTGTTGTGTTTCCACCTAAACAACAGTTAAACAGAGAGGACAAAGCACCAGGAGATGATTGAGGAGTTCTTTGGAAAGGCACCTGTATGGGATGTGCACACCAGGTGGGTCTAACATGGCTGAGACAATTTAATTGTACCACACAAACACAGAGCTCTGTGCCGTGTTCGAGCGTGTTATCAGCACCTAAGCCATTTGCTGTGGAGCAGAACTGAAGTATTTATGTGAAAGCTGCTTATGTGGCCAGCCACCCGAGAGTTCTCACTTTAAAGTACCATGAAATAGGCACACTATTATGGGAATTAGGGACATTTCTCAACAGAGGCCAGCTGGCAATCACAGGGAGACGCAGCTGCATCTTCAATGGGATTCTGCATGTTTCACCTGACCCACCACACCTGGATAAACCCAGGGTGTGCTAAAGGTTTGGCTCTAGAGGAAAAGTGTCTGTGAAGACCATACAAGACTCCTGGCAGTGCCTCTGAGAGGAAGAACCCTGCAGGCAGGGATGTTGGAGCATTCTCTGGATGCTGGGGAATGTTTCATCAAGCTGCACTTGATCCCGTCTTATGTTTTTGACTCGCTACTCTTTTACTTAGCAGACACAATTGGAAGTGTTAGAGTTTCCTGTGCAAAATTTAACTCACAGGGAAGGCTTTCTTCTGGCATATCCCAAATTCCAATCAAAAAGTTGTAGCTTGCTGCAACTGCCACACAGAGTTTCCTATTAACCTTCCAATGGCTGCCATCACATCTGCGTGTTACAGAGGAGATTCAGCTACAAACTACCACAACAGATAAAGCTGGCTTGAAAAATTCTGAAGGAGCCTGAAGAATAAATGGGTGACGAAGCTGTCACAAAACATTCTGACTTCATTAAAATAAAACCCAACAGAGGGAATATTTAAACATTTCCAGTTGAAATTTTTCAGACGTGCAATCACACAAGACATTTCCGTTCCTTCTCTGGGAGTGTATTTCCAAAATTCTGCTCACTGAAAAACAGTTTAAAAACACCTCAGTAACATCTCCACCAGCCCATGCCAGCAGCTGTGAGGGTTTAGCCAGAGGCAATGGGGACACTCAGCACAGAAGGCTGGGACATTTATCCCTCCCTAAATCTGTTGTGCTCCAACCAGAGCAGCTACTGCCTTATTTTCCACTATGACTCACCACACACAAATCTAGCACTGAACACAGCACAGATCCACTATTTAGAATGTTTGGCATTATTTGTCATTTCTGTTGTGTTTCATATGAATTTCTTTCCAGAATATGGTGGATATATTAATGATGGGGAAAGCTGTTTTAACAGCAATTCAGTATCACAATAACACTTTTGTTTCCAAGTATTTTCATCTCAAGACTACAATTTCAGGCAATTAAACATTTCACCATGCCTGGGAAACAAGTAATTATTGTCACTTCCATCTAACAGACTGAGGATCTGGCGAAAACCATTTGCTGACTAAACTGAACTGGGAATGGGGTGTTGGGAGTTACTGCATGAGATCAAACCTAAAATCTCTTCTAGCATACTGCTCTACTTGGGGCAGAGTAAAGCAGGGGGAAAACAGTAGGAAAAATGGGGGATTCATCCTGACCCTAGGAACTGCAGATCAGACCAGTTCCAAGCAGTTTCAAGCTTTTATTTACCAAGTGTGGTATTTGGAAGCTGTGAATGCTTCACAGCCACTTCAATGCCATATTTCCCATCGAAGATGCTCACTAAATTCTTAGTGTCAGTGACATCTTGTGGCAATGAACTCTTTGCTACAGCATATGGGAAATGCCAGCACGAGAGGGAGAGGCAGAAGCCCAGGGACAGGCAGAATTCTGGACTGGAATGTCCCCTCATGTCCCAGGCAGAGCTCAACCCCAAGCTACCCAAGTTTCTAACCCTGCTCAGGCTGCAACCCTTTATACAGAGGGCAGTCCAAGTGAAAATTATGAAAGGAATTATACCAAACCCTGCAACTAGACATGATTTTTCACATTTATTGTCCTTTGTGCTGCTTGAATGCTTGGGCTTCTGAAGTCCATATGAATCATTCCAAAAGCTTCTGAGCTTCCCAGCTCAGAATGCATATTTGGCATAAAATACATTTAAACAAATTGTTTGAGTTCATAAGGAATCAAATAATTTTGTTTTCTCTCCTTCTCGTTCCTTCTTTTGTAGAATGAAAAGGGATTAGTACATGTCCAGCTATCTAAACTGAGCTTTTTTTAGGAAAAAATGTTGACAAAGGAGAATGTATATTTTTATAGCTCTGAAATCCATGCAGAAAATAAGTACTTCTGAGATAAATACCTCAACTTCATAACTTCAAAAAGTATTTGATGAAACAGAATCAATTTTCTTTAGCCGCATTTCATTTCCTTCTGTTCTAATACTTTCTCTTTTAGACTTTCTTCTCTCACTTCGTGTTGTTGGTCTAGTGAGTCTAAAAAAACCCACTGAAAAGCCAATGGCTGCTCCACAGTCTGCTCAAGTAAGTGGGAATCTTCTTTACTCTCAGCAAATCTGAGGCCAAGCCCTTAGATAGCCTTAACCAGATGGGTATTTGGTTTTTTGCATTATGGTTGTTTCTCAAACACTCACAATGTTCAGCTTATTTACACATCTTTGCACATGTCAGCACTTTGCTGTCGGTGGGAATTCTGCATCTCAGCACTGCTAACTTCCATCCAGGTTACTTGCCAGGGATTTTAGAAATTGGGGGAAGGAAGGATCCCGGCCAGAGAGATGTGAAGGAAGCCCAGCAAACTGGAACAAGGTAATTAGGTGTGTTAAGACTGATAAAGGTCACAATAAATGACTCTCTCTGAAATACGTGGGTAATTTCATCCTAGTGAAAGCACATTCTGGTGGTGTAAAGTACAAAAGACAGACAACAACCAGCCTTTTACAGCCTGATGAGAAAAAGGGTAGGAGAGGAGGAAATTTCAACAGGCAAATGGCACGGCTTTAGATAATTGAAAGTACCTCTCAGTATCTTTCGTTTGGAAAATTGTCAGAATGGTCTGGCTCACTGTCTAAGAGATTTTGGGCTCTGGAAATCCCACTGCTGTGTGCTGCAGAGAAAGAGAGATGTTCATTTCTAACTGCAGTCTCGTCTCAAAGAACACGGAATGTTCTGGAAAAAGCACTGGACAAAACTGAAAATTTTTCTCAATTACTATTTAAACATTTGTTCAGCCTCCTGCCTGCTCTCCTGATAATTGTTTCCCATTTAGACAAGTAATTAAAAAGCAATTGTGCTATTTTACATGTGTTACCACCAATTTACTTTTCCACTGCCTATCTGAAAAATTGCAAAATGAAGGCACTTGAGCCTGAATTTAGGCACCCAAAATTCCACCTGAGTCGCCACACCTAATGTTTCCAGTTAGAGAGGTGTCTTTGCAGACCCAGCAATCAGAAGCCAAAAAACCAAAGCCATCAGACTGTGGGCCCTTATGCAAGCAACTTGTTCCAAATGCACAGAATCAGAGAAGAGATTAAGTTGGAAGGGATCTTTTAATCTCTGAGAGCCTGGGTCAGCCAAAGGGTTCCTGAGCTGGGGCATCACTTCCATACATGGTTTCAGTCAACATTAGTTCAGTGACTGGATTTAAAGAGAGGTTGCTATCATAAACAGGGATAGCAACTTCCTAAAAATACATATATCCATCCATAATCTGATCCAGAACTTTCCTGTGGAATTCATAGTGCTCAGTCCTTCATCTGACTCAAAGAAGGTTTTACACTAAACAGTAAAATATGGCTTTAGTAAAGTCGCTTGTTGAGAAAAAACCCTTAAAAATGGAACTTCTGCTATGAGGTACAGATGTCTGAACTAGATAAGGAAGGGTTTCTGTGTGCTGAGGGAAATGTCTGATCTGCACTTATCACAAAACATGCAGGAATGTAATCCAGCCCTGGAAGAGTTCCGAGCTCACAAAAGGCTGAAGATGGAATGTTGGGACCACAAACCTGGAAGTTCCGTGCCTTCAGAAAGCCAAAACTCTGTAGATGCTTTTCACTAAGAACTGAGCTCATTTCCATGCCAGATCATATCTGTTTTGCATGTGTTCATCCTTAAACACCAGGGCACCAGCTGGGAAAGCCAGACACCTCCAGAGCAAGAGGTTTGGGTGCCTGCACACAGCAGGAACCACAGCAGCTCCAGGGATGTGCCAGAGCCAGAAATCTGCACACACTGCCTGCCTGGAGAACACTGTGAGCACCTCACCTGACCAACAGGGACACAACCAGGGTGACATTTCAGATAACAGCAAGATTTGATCAGAGCATCGGTGTTAAAGAGAAATGCAAAGTAAACATATGGCAGAGAGAAAAGCAGCATCATTTCCTGAAGAATGCCAAATCCTATGAAGTCACCTACAAAGCCTTTCAGGAACAACTCAGATTCCAGAGTCAAGGCAAAGTATGTTAGCCTGGCTTAGTCATCCTGAAGAAGGCAAATCATTGTAATTCCCGTCCAAGGCAAAACAATTTCAAACTCACTTTCTGTCAGGCACCTGAGCACAAGTGGTCTTATTTCCAACAGTAGCAAGCACCAGGCTCTCAAAAACATGAATGGGAGCTGTGATTGCTCACCACTGCTGACAATCAGGTGGCTCGTAGTTAAGTGTCTACATCTGCAAAAGAAAACAGCTGGCTCACAGGCTTCATTTTCACTGCAAGCTGGGGTGTTCGAGTGCAGACAACAGCCTCAACGCCTTCCTTGCAAAGTCTTGCAACCTCCAGCAAAAAGTACTAAAAGCCTTGCATGGGTAATGCTCCAATTTGCAATTTGCAGTTGTACCTTCCTAAATATTTTAAAGGCTTGACATCAGTTGTAGGCATAGGTACCCAAGGAACGTGTGCCTCCCGCACTGCAGGGTCCCTCGGGACCTTGGCACCAGGCAGCTCTGTACTTGCACTGCAGGGAACATTGCTGACTGAGGGCCATTTGCTGTGCAGGATGGAGAAGAAACTAAAAACTCCTTTACATAAATTCTTTTAAGTTGGGTCCATTAGGCTAGAGCTCGCTTAGGCTGTATGTTTTCACTGTATTTGGGGTGGGGCTGTGAGCTGTCAGATAGGCTTAATAAATCTTCTCCCCCCCCCATTTAGTCTATTTATTTTAAGAATCAGCTGCTCAGTAAAACACAGAGAAGGATCACTTCTCCCCAGGAAAACAGAATCAGCATTCCTTGCTCTGAGATCCTGTCCTTCACGCACAGAAAGAGTGCCCATAAATCCAGAATGGTGGATCTGAGAAGCTGAAATAGGATATATTTGGATGCCTTCCACACACTGCAGCTATATTTCATAACCACTTGCAGCACTCACTAAATTTTGACATGGCTGCTCTTGAAAGCACACTTTTCATGGGGGGAATAATTAACTGTGCACCTTCTACCCACTCAAGAGGTATCAGGCTGAGTGCATTATGAGCAAGATCTGAAATCTGTTGCTACTGCACTGGAACTCTTATGGAAAGAGAGTTTAAAGTTCTAGGCATAACGGCAATTCAGAAATATTTAAAAACACAACCTGGACCCCTTCTTTGCATTCCCATCAAGATCTCAGTTATCATGTTATCTCCCTGATCAGTGTCAATGTTTCTGCTTCTTAACCATTCAAATGAGGAAGAATTGTTCTGTGAATAGGGAATGTCGTGACATCTAAATCAAGTTAAAGAAGAAGGATACAAAAATTTCTCTTTTAAAAATCTTATTCTTGGGAAAAAAAAATCATTTCATCACCTACAGCACAACACACTGGTTCAAAGCCTGACCTGAAGGAAAGTGAGAAAGAAGAAAGTGAATATAGAGAGGGGTGTCAGCTGCTATACCTAGGAGAGAAGGGATTCAAGTAATGAAAGGAAATTGGGGCTGAACATTGAGACAGAGGAGAAATTCGTCATAGAGGTGCTTCTTAATGCAGCACATCACTTCAATGCATGCTTTTTACCTTATGGAAAGATTTACAATCTCTGAGTGTGTGTACTAGGTGCTTGACTTCCTCTGGCTTTTGAAAAGAATTAGAAGCTCTAACTGTCCTCTACGCCTTTGGAAGTTTTCTCCTCAGACCCTAACAAATCCTTATTCACTTCACTTGGTCCATTTCCAGGCTGAAAATTAAGCACTCAAGTGCTTTGCATAGGATTATGGCAAAGCTGAAGTTCCACCATGTGAAACATTTCAAAGGACCAGCATCCTGATAAAGGCACCAGGGTGCCCAGCCAATCCTGCTCTGCAGGCCAGCCTGGAAAGAGCAATCCAGCCCCTCTTCTCCATTTCTGCTTCTTCCATCCCAAAATCCCGTTATGTAATGACAAACCCATGGTTTCAAAACAGAGCTGCAGCTTCTGTGAAAATTGAAGTTTTTCCTGAAGGGAGGATTTTTATGCTTTGAGTACAATAGACACTCTTGTAACCATGAACCTCCATTTTAATTTTTCTTTTTGCCTCATCAAGTACTTACTGAGCAGAAAGTACTACCTGTGATAAATGCTACCTGTCAAGACTTTACTTTGATCATGCTTCAAGAAGGAAGGATTTCCAAATCATTTGCTTGGAAATTTTTAATTCTTAAGTGGGTTGTTTGTTTGCCTCAAAGGAAGCACTAACCTATTTTACATTGTCAAAAATCTATTTTTAAACAAAATTTTCCTTTGTACTTTAAACATTCCCTAAAAATACTTCTTAGGCTCAATTAAAATGAAGTAGATGTTTAAACTACTGTCTGATTCAGCAGCTCTGTCACTGTGCTTATCCACTGCCTATGGAAGGATCAAATCTGGCCAATGGCTCTGTTCACCTGAATTAGGGTGTTGAGTTAATACTGTCATTTGTCATGGCACTGAAGTCCCTCTAACTGTGTCAAATCACAAACAGGAGAGATTCCTAGGTCCTCCTGAAATTCTTTTAGAAGTCACAAGCAGAGCACAAGTATTACAGCCCTCTCACTAGCCCTTCCTATGGTTTATATTCACTGTCAAAAATAAAAGTAGGAGGCTTGGTGTGGGAGGTGGTTTAAAAGGTCACCTCTATAGCTTATAGAAAGGATTTGCTGTGCTTCACTAAGCCCCAGACACTGTACTTCAATTTTCCCAGTTAAATTTGACTTTGCAGGACTGGGCGGGAGGGGTGCAATTTATACAGCGTGGTCAGCACAAAGCACAGCACGATGCATCACAGGTGAGCAGTGCCAGGAGCAGCCCTGGGCTTGGCTCTGCAAGGCCCAGCTTTGCAGGGGAAAAACCACAGCAGCCTGTTTTCCTTGCAGAATGAAAGATTTGGAAGTCCATTGATACCCTGAGCTGCCATGCTGTGACTGGGAGCCTTTTTCATGGAACAAGGCAAAAAAAATAGCCAGGATGTTTTTATAAACTAAACATCACCTGTGAACAGAGGGATCCGAGCACTAATATTGCACTAAGATTTTAGTCAGCAGTAAAAGTAATGGAGGCTTTGCTTTTTGCATTTGGAGGATGTTCTTTTCCACTCCCTCATCTCTTGTCTGAGGGAATTACTCACAGGAAACACAAGAGCTAGACCCCTTTGTTTTGCACTTGCTGTTCTTAAACTCAAGGATTTCATTAAAATCCTTTCACGTTAAAAAATGGAAAATCTTTTGAGGAAGGGAAAAAATAAAGCTTTTTTCCCCATTTTATTTACAGACACTGCTAAGCCTCCTTAAGCTACTTTTGCCTCGCTGTCTCATACCCCGACAAAGCAGATGTGAAGAAGGCAGATATAGAACAGTACAGCACACACAGCAGGGCTGCCAACTGTCAATAAATTTATGAACAGTTTGGAGATCTACAGGAGTTTTCTGAAAATTCTTATTCTTCCAGTAAAAACTGGCAAGCTCTCCTTGATCTTGGCAAAGAAAAAAAAATAAAATTACGATTTGGGAACATTCTGGTCTACTTACACCTGAAAAAAACCCTCACACAAAACATAATCCTGATGTTGCTGGATCAGATCAATTCTGCATGGAGCTCTCTTTCAAATTCCTCTGATGTTGGAATGGATAAGAGTTGCTGATGTTTAAAAGCAATTGGCAAATGAATTCTGCAGGATACTGAAAACTGAGCAACAGAACGTGAATGCAGTTTTGTTCACCATTAAAATAGAAATACTTTGTTTCTCAAATAACTTACTGACACTGGAGTTTTATAAATAACCACCTAGAATTACTTTTATGACTAATCCCATGGGATAGTTCCCTTTCTGCCCCAAAACTGGGTAGGTTGGTATTCAAATGCTAATCTGCACAAACAGCTAAAAGCTTCATTTTCACTGATCAACTTGAATGTGCAAGATCTGTGCTTCCAAATGTACTGAAACTGTTCTGCATAACTGGCTTAATATGCATGAAATTATAGGGGCATCCTACAAATTACTCATCGTGTGCTTTGTACTCGCACCTGGTCCTGTGTCTGCAACCTGCCAATGGCTGTGGAGGGTCCAGTGGGCAAACCCCACACCTGGGCACCCAAACCACACAAACCTGGGGCAGGGGTAATTACAGAGGTCAGCTGGTGATCCAAAATCATTTACCACGCCAGGCCCCAAATCCTACACTCAGGTTTAGCCCCTCTCCAGCTTTATGGATTGCCAAAGTTTTATTTAGGGGAGTGCAGCAAGAACATTATTGGAGAGGAGCCTTGCCTACAAATTTTTATTGTAACGGAGTTGGATTTATTCCAGCTGGCTTTCTGCAAGTGCAAATAGGGCAGCCAAAGATTCTACATTCAAGATTAAGCAGAATTTGAAAGGCAGAAAGTGTGTCTGCCTACAACAGCATCTCATGAGGTTCCACATCTCTTGCTGTGGTTGAAAAAATAATGAAGAATCTACAAGATGTCCATTCTTCCCAGCAGCTTTCCTCGTCCTACAGCTAGAAGGAGAAGATTTTTCAGGCTCATGCTATCTGTCAGGGTTCATAACCATTTGGAACACTCATTTAACATTTAACCATGTCTTATCCATGCTGTTTCTATCAGCTACTTTAATCAGAAATAAGTGTTCAAGGCCAGGAGCATCCTGGTCCAGTGGAAGGTGTTCCTGCCATGACAGGGGGTTGGACTAGATCATCTCTAAGGTCCCTTCCAATCCAATATATTCTATTATTCTATGAGAGACTTAATAAAATCAAACTAAGGAACTGAGGCAGTGTCTTAATCTTCTTCCTTTTTTTGGTTTGGGAATGGTAAACATGAGCCTTTCATAACTGACTACTTGTATTATTTTTGAAATGTGTTTAAAACAGGTGAATTTGAATAGAACAAGCGAAATTAACTGTAACGTTTCCTAGAATCTTGCATGTTCCCACCTTAGCTGGGGAGGAAGCAGAGAGAGAAAGAGCAGACATACAAACCCAGACAATCATTCTGGTGGAGAAAAAAAAATTGCCCTGTATAAAACTGAGATTAAGTGAATTTCTGCAATTGCTGAATGACTTGGGAACTCTATTCACTTTAATGTACTATGAGCTGTCATTCCCATCTTTACACAAAGACACTCAGTTTCTCAAAAGCAGCTTGCAAAAGTATTCAACATTTTCTATAATTTCTACATGTATTTTTCTCCTGTAAAATGATACTGCTGCATGTTAGCAAGAATAACACAGACCTCTTGGATCTCTTTTCTGTTTGTATGTATTATTTATGGGGAGCACTGGCTCCAACCTTTGCATTTAGGCTAACACTTGCTATTATAAAATATTATTGTGACCTTTTTTGAGTTCTTAACACTGTGGTTTTTTGCAGCTACTCTTGGAAACTCAGAAAATGCCCTGAAGCCTTTTCCTTGGTCCATGAAATTTGTTTCAGATTTGAGGGGTAATGATTCGAAAATCTCCATTTTGTTCTCTCCCTTTGTCAGCACCATTTTGGCAGTCTCAGATAACATCTGGACACATGGAAGTGCTGTGCCTGGCAGCAGCATGTTTAACTGCCCTGCAAGGGCTGGGATGTCAACTCCAGGCCTGGCCAGGTGCATGGTCCTGGAGGGACACTGCTGTTAGCACATCCTGAAGGGCCACACTGTGCCCTGGGAGTGCTGAACTTGCTCTTTAGACAGACTCCTTGGAACTCTGGACTTCCCAGTGCCACACTGGAGTGTTGTGGATGATTTCCCATCACACCCATGAGCTGCTGGGAGCCCCGTGGTGCCTTTCACCCCTGTGTGCACCTGAACAGGCACAGCACTCACAGCAGCTCCTCGTGCTGAGGAGTCCCCAAATCCCTCCTACCACCAGCCCAGCATCCCCAGCTCTGGCCCTTGCTGGTGGGTTCAGGATGGAGCCACAGCTCAGCTCCCTGGCTGTGTCCCAGGGGCATCCCAGGGGAAGCAGAGGCTCTGGAGCTGTTTTGCAGCCCATTGTACCCACGACAGGAACACTTTCAGCTCCAGTAACTCTCCGACACTGCAGCAGGGACAAGATGACAAATCTGATTATATTAACGTCCATTCTTTCACCCAGCTCTTTGGAATTTACTAGTTCACAGTATGCTTTAATGGAAGAACAACCTGCCTTTCTTTAGGTAACTATTGTTTCAGTTTTAATGGATTCAGCCCTTCCATGCATGCAGTGCCATGTACACTGAGCAGTCAGCTCCTGGATATTCATGGGCAGCAATCCTCTTGGCAAAACCCTGAGCCCAGTGTCAGTCAGGCAGCAGTTAAAGGATGTTTGCAAATGGCTGTCCCACTTCAGGGGCATTTGTACTCAAATTTTAAAAGATGCTCAGACGTCTTTTTACTGATTGTTTCCAATTAGCATCAGAAGTCTATATACATAAATAAACACAGGGAAAGATAAATAAATAAATATAAATATAGAAAGATAGCTTTGCCAATCTATTTTGCCACCTCCCAATTTAACTATACTCCACTGCATCAGATTTTTAATCTATTATTATTTTTTAAAACTTCAGAGAAGACGCATTATTCAGTTTGTCAGCGAGGGAAAATCCACACCAGGTACTGCAAAGAGCTCCTTAGTGCCACTGTATGTGATCTGTAGGTAACTCACATTAAATTGTATCTCCTATTCCACTGTGTATGGAACAAAAGATGTGCCAGCAAAAATGACAAGGGGGCATCAGCATAGAGAATCTGTGAGTATGGGGCAGTAAGGCACATTCTCCACAAAGTACTTGTGGAAATGTGGGTGACCTAAATCCAGGGTGACTCTTTGACACCACTTATGTCAGTGGGACCTTGCCACCAAAAAGGACAAAAGATTAATTTCTGAATTTTTCTCCCAACTACACTGAATATAAGCCCACAAAAAACACCAGAAGGAAGCGTGGTGGAGTGGTTTTTCTTTCTTTATATTTTTAGGAGGGCAGAATTACAGATCTAGACTATTTTTTTTTCTCGTGGTATGTGGGTGTCAGGACATTGCAGCTTCTTCTGCACCTCGTGTAATATGAATTTGCTCATGTTTCCCTCACACTGTAACAAAAAGCAAAGTGGGTGGTATGGACTGGCTTCCACAAGTGCCAAGTCCCATTATGTTTTGTATTACATTCAAATGTGGTCTGGAGGAAATGAAAGACTTTATTCTGCAGAAGGGATTGATTTTCACTCCTCAGCCTCAGTGTGCACACACCTGCACCTGTGTTCCCACATCCAAGAACACCAACCTGTGGAGGAACCCCAAAATAAGCACAGAAAGCTGCAGAAACTGTGTGCCATACTAATCCAGGAGGAAATTCTGGGCCATGTAGGTGTGAGGCTATTTAAAGGATTGCCAAAAATGTCAAAACGTTAGCAGATTTCTTCTTGCACCTGCAAAGTGAGGGTTTGCAAATATCCAGTTTTCAGCACATGTGGAGGCAGAGTTGAGGCACAGGTACATTCTGAGATGGGGTAAACACTGAATTTTTGTTTCTCTGCTTATATGAATGCAGAAAAAGCAGAATGGTGTCTTATGAGAAGGATTTTATAAGCACAGAAGAGAGAAGTAAAAAATCCAGAGCAGTGGAACAGCCCTTCCTAGCATGAACAGCAAAGCCCTCAGCCATTCCAACAAATTTTCTCTGAGGAATATTTGGTCTAGAAAAGCAAATGAGAGACATCCACGCCCGGGTGGGCGGCACCCGCCCCCTCCATCCACACTGGGGACTCTGCTGCAGAGGAATTCCTGGTTCTTTCTATCTCCCTGGTGAGAAGGGGGGAGAAAGAAGAATCCCAGTGGGAATGTGAGCAGGAATATTGCCGTGAGCCCCCTCACATCCCTGGCAGAAGTGAGCCCACGTGCCTGTAAGATCTCAGCAATGCCCATTGCTGCCCCCAGCTGTAGCAAAGGTTTCCAGAAAGCCCTGGGAGCATAATCAGAAGAACAATCACTGTAAAACCAGAGTTTTTTTGAGATGACTCTTTTCCTCACACTGCTTTCATCAAATATATAAAGATCAAATAAAACCCCTAATTACAGTACGTGTGTACATGCTAGCTCACACTTAACTAATCCCCATATTAACGAGTGCAGGATTTTAACGTCTTAATTCGAAGAATTCAAGTCTTTGGAGAGCTTTTCAAAAACACCAGCAGTTGGGGTGCCTGATGTTCTTCCTCCTGAGATTCTCTCACTTAGAAGATATGTATAAAAATGCTTCTTCCCAAAGCAAGGCCCCAAATGAAATTTCTGCCCCTAAAACCATCCTTCATAATTTGCATGTAGTTAAACACTTGCCATTTTCTGTCAATTTAAACGTTATTTACAGTACAATGATGCCTGGTTTTAATTGAATATTTAAATAAATGCTTTCTAATACATGAATGCTCAGTGCCTGCAACAGGAGGAGACAACCTTGCTATAGATGATTGTGTCCTGCTTTGATCTGGAGTTTATTTCTATGATAAAATAACCAAAAGAATGTGTTTAGCCATGTTTACTCATCTGTACTTAAGGGCTGTATCTAACTTGCATGAAAACTCATCAAATGAACCTCTTTAGGCAGGAACTAATGTGCATAATTGGTCTAAATGAAGTTTGCAAGTTGCATCCTGTCAAAATCTCTTCCCTCTGCCATATGAGTCCCTCCAGCCCACTGCACCACATGTGCCACCTTTGCCAGGACATGTGGGAAGGGAGTCTTTTGGATGGAGAAAAAGGTCAGTTCCTATAGATAAGTAAGAGGAATAAATTCCCCTATGCTTGAATATTAATTACTTATATGTGAATAATAAACACGTCCCATGAGTCTAAATAACCCACTCATGTTTGTAAATGAGCTATCCATAGAGATTATTCCCACAAAAACTCGTGAAGACCTAATCTTGCCAGTGCTGAAGTCAACAGCAACATCTCTATAAACCTCATTATGCTCTGAATTTGTCAGGCCCATAATAAAATATTACAGTCTTTTCATTGCAGGATAGCATTTCTCAAACTCCACATTCACTGTCAGTTTCTCCAAGCTATGGATACCCAAATCCATCCTTACAGAAATTATGATTTCATCAGTTCCTTTCAAAATGCACACACATATAAATGTTATTTAAAACAACTGATCTTGGAGGCTGCTCTATCCAAGCCAACACCCTGTGCTAATCCATATGGATACATTTTCAAAACAGCTACCAGTGCACAGCAGAATTTCCAAATTAATTCCTGGTAGTAAAACTCACAAAGGTTCTGTCTCCCTTAAACCATTGTGGCTACAAAATGAATAACACTTAAAACCTAAATGGTGCCACACACTCCCAAGTTCACCACTGCTCTGCTTGCTGGAGCTGTGTAGATAATTAAAAGCCACTCTAAGTTACATAAGAGGATTATTTTTTTAGGAAACAGTACTTTAAAAGCTTCACTTTGCTTCCCCAGCACTTAGCTATTTGTTTTGTTTCTTAGAAATGTTTTATTTTAATAAGTGCAGTTTTATATGGATTCTGCTGCTTTAATGTAAAACACATGAATATGAATGTGCAGTATTTACAGGAGATTTCCCCCCTGCATGCTGCTCTATTTTGTCATATTGTCTGCAGTGGATATGTGATTTTTATTTCCCCTTTAGCAGTGAGGTAATTTGCCCATGTTATTTGCTCTGTGGGCATCCTCATAACACATTTTGAATTTATTTAGTGATGTCTCTTGAAAGCACTGTGAATCCAAGACATGCCGAATCAAACTAATGAAGTAATCCCTGCACTAACAAACCCTCCCTGTCTCAGTTCTGTTAGAAGCAAAAAGGACATGAGACTGATAGACAAATATTAAAGATATAATTCTTTTGGACTTGGTCCACATGTTCACAAGATAATGAGACCTTAACAAAGACACAGAGACTCATAGGGAATATTAGATCTGACATTTCATCTGAGGTGAAAATCGCCAGTCCTCCTAATGATATCTTTTCTTACCAGGTACAAGAAAAAAAAGGACTGAACTGTAAAAACTTGCTTTTTACACAGCACTGATTTTGATCTTACCATGCCAATCTTCATTGAAGAATTTTAAAGAGAAGACAGCGAAGAGCTGGCAAGAAAAAAAAAAATAAGAAAAATAGCAAGCTGCTGGTAGCTTACTAAGAATCCCTTTAATTTTAAGTGCCATGAAACAACCTTACTGATACCCCCATTATTCCCTAATTTGTGGCTGGCTCAGGCCCCTAAGATTTAAGATGTTTTACAGGAAGCAGAGAGGTTGAATGTAAAGTGAGAATGTGCCTTCTCCAAGTCAACGCTATTTATCTCGAAATACTGAGGGGGTTAAAACCAGTTTACATCAACGCAGACATTTCCATTCCTCAAGTTGCATCTTCAGCTCAGTCTGTGACCTTACAATGTGATGTGTCAAAAAGAAGAGGCATCTGAATCTTTTATTCCAGCTGTAGTATTGCATCCTGCATACATTTATCCGTTTTGTTTATGCTCCGATGTCACATCCCATTCCACATTGGTCACTCAAACACAGCTGCCAAAAGTTATTTTCATTAAAGCCTTTCAATGTGTTGGGAGGGGAAGGAGGTCAGGTTCTGAGATGCCTTCTTTTCTGTTTGCTTGCATTTTGCTGGGGTTTCTTTTAGAAGAGAAAAGAAAATATCAAGAATTACAGAAGAAAGGAAAAGCTTCCCAGACAATACCACGGAACAAGGGAACGTCAGGGCAGACATTCACCCCAGGAAGATAAAAGAGACATTTAAGCACAAAGTTCCATTTCACCTATTTATTCTTAGCAAGAGATGGCAAGAGTTGTAAAGCAGTAATAATAGTAACTTCACTGACTCTGAAGCTTTTTCCCAATAAAAGCAAAGGTCCCCTCACTGTAAATGGTGCAGAAAAAGGTGGTGAGATGTCCTCACAGCTGGATCTGTTCCCAACCCATAGCCAGACTACAGCAATCAAACCTTAGGGTCTCCACAGAGCTCCAAAATCATTCTTGAGGCTTCATCTCCAAAATCACTGTGCACAGTGGCCCAGCCCAGTAACAGTGATAACAATGTGTTTAATTTTAGTCATTTAGTTAATAGATCTGCAATTATGGGCCATGTTCTTTCTTCTCCTCACCCTTGAAGGCAAATTTCAAAACATGGACAGGCCTATGAGAGAGCTGGAGAGGGACTCTGGAGAAGAAGGGCATGTAGTGACAGGACAAGGGGGAATGGCTCTGAAAGGTCTAAATTTGATGTCAGGGAGAAATTCTTCCCTGTGAGGGTGCTGATGCTCAGGAACTGTTTGCTTGGAGAAGCTGTGACTGCCCAGTTCCTGGAAGTGTCCAAGACCAGGCTGGATGGGGCTTGGAGCAACCTGGGATAGTGGAAAGTGTCCCTGTCCTCATCACATCGACCCTCTGTCAACACTACCTGTCCCATTCAAAAATAAAGCTCATTGTAAACTACAATCATCCTGGAGGATGAATAGCAGGAGGGAAAGAAAGAAGGAAAGAAAGAGATGTTGAAAGGGAAAAAGGAAAAAACAGCAGCAGACAGCATCAGTAAAAAATACAATCTTTGCACATAGTGCAGCACAGCCTTAACATGACACACTCAAAGGTCTGGGACATGTTTGATGCCAAATGACCCCAGTAAATCAGGAAGCAACCTTGCTCTTTGTGCCTACACGAGCCTCATGAAAGATGAATAAACATCAGCTGCTGTGCTATTGTGTTTGTGTGCTCAGAGTAATCTTGAGGTATTATTGTGAATCCTTCCAGACTGTCTAAGCCTCTACGAAGGGCATGTTATAAAAGGCATTCATCATCTGCTAAGAAGCTACATCTGGGACATTCCAGCTCCTAGGTAGTCACTAAAACCATTTAACAGGGAGAAATGGCAATCAGGAAGATAATCAACTTGTACCACCCAAGAGAGAAATCACCCATTCCCTCTTTTGAACATTCATGTATTCTTAAGGAGATTAAAATCTCCAGTTGATTTTTAAGCAAAGCTACAGACAAAAGAGGGATAAAAATATTTTTTAATTCTTCCAGAATATTAAAACACAATCTGGAATGATGAATATCAATAAGAACCCAAAGCAGTTTTATTGGTTATGAAAAACTGGACTGTTAAACACTGAATTGGAGAGGCTAAAAACCCCCAAATCAATGCTTATTTATAGCATCATTCCCTTGGTAGCTGTAAATAGCATCATTTTCACGGTTATAAAATGCACTGGCATGTGCTCTGCTTCATTCAGCACAGGTCACTGGTAATATCCAAGACAGCAGAGAAGCACATGCTTTGAAAAGAGTGTGTCTAATTCCCAAAACCTATATACAGTAACACCTTAGTGTTTGAATAGCATCCTCTTCTTCAGAAGAGAATTTCTTCTCTCCTGAGTTAACTATAACTATACAGTTCTTGACAACTGTTGGTGATTCTTAATTTTTTTTGTTGCTGCTACATGGTGGACATATTCCAATGAATTCCATACCCTATAATGGAAGAACTGTTTATCCTGAATTATAAATTTTTATTGTGAACAGAAATATCGACCTGCCAGCAATAGCAATTTTATTTACTCAGTATCTGTAAGAACAGGCTTATATAATTCCTTTTAATTATTAAGTCTGTGTTCTGGTTATATTTATGTACAAATTTTGCCTCTTCTGTTAATTTTCATAAAAAAGTCCACTCCAAGCCTGCTGCGTTCTTTTTCTACAAAGGCATTTAAAAGATTAGTCTTAATTATGGGTTTCAATATACAATGTGGGAAGAAAAAAACCAACAAACACACCAACAATGATGGATGGACTGCATGGCTTTCTGCTAATTTCTCAGCAGGCACAGCCCTGTGGCATTCAAAATACAGACAAAAATGACTTCCAAAGTTACTGAGGGAAAACTACCGAAAAGCAAGCTCATGTGCTGTGTCACAGGCTGAATCTTCCAAATTTCCTACAGCCATTTATTAGATGGGGTTTTTGGGGGGTTCTCAAAGAGCATTTTGCTGGCTCAAAGATTTGACCCTTGCATGAGTGAATTATGCACCCAATCAGAATAATTTCATGGAGTGTTAAGGAGCCAGCTGGTTTAAGCATTTAGCAAATCTCACCAGACACCTGTCTGCATCCTTGGGGAAATGAATCCCTCCAGACAGCTGGATGAACACTGGATGTGTCCACACAGCAGTGTCACTCACACAGGGACACCCGTGCATGTGGTGGGGACAGAAGTGCCCACAGCAAACACAGCCCTGTTCTGGGTCTCACACATTTGAGCAGGTCAGCAATTGCCACCAGTGGGTTTTTTCACACTTCTGTAATCTTATTTCTTCATACTCGGAGGGAGGAGCAGTTACAAACATTAACAAAAGAGATATGGTGAGGATGGAGCTACATAAACACTCCCTGATTTGAAAGTCTTTGCTGCTGCTACGTCCTTACCACAGATGAGCACCTGCAGCTGCAGAATGTGAGAACACCCCAGTGTCCTGTGACAGCTCAGGAAAGCAGCTCTCAGTCTGCCATGCCCAGCCCAGCTCATTCATGGGGCCCAGATGGACTTTCCCTCCCTGAGAGATGCTGCATTATCCACTCCCCATGCCAAGTCCCTCGGAGCCCAGCAGCCACCCTGCCTGCTGGAACTGAAAAATTCATCAGCCCCTCTCTGTTTGTCCAGGATCTCAATGTGCTCATTCTTCTCTTCTCCTCTCTGCCCTTTTTCTCCAGTTCAGCTCAGTCTGAATTTCATTACAGCCTTTCTTCCCAGTGCCTCACTACATCCACATTCATCCACATTAACTCTGAATGGCAAAGTCTCACTATCTGTTGGGAATGCTGACAACAGATTGTTTCATAATTAATTGAAAGGCAAAACCTGGACATTCTCAATCAATGCTGATGGGAATAACTTTGTCCAGCTTCAGTAAATCAGCAGTGCATGGCACAGGGAAACCAATGCTCCAGTTGAATACTAGTTATTTCCCTGAGAGCTAAACATACAATTTTAAATTTGTGCTTATTTTAAGAAACCTTTTAAAAGCACTGCTTCAATGGTGAGTAGTGTAGACATTTGGGGGTAGATTATATCTGGTTAAATTAGCTAATATTTGCCTTCAAGCTAAGATTACATAATATAGTTTCCACTTTCAAAGTCAATGTGGATGTGCAACAGGGATCAGACATCCATGGAATACAACTATCCTAGCAGAAATATGGAAAAAGGGTCTGCTTTTTACAGCACCTATAAGAATTTAAAGATGAATTTAATGGATGTGTAATCACTTTAGAGCCCATGGCTATGACACATCTGTGACACTCAGGACACAGTGTACAGTGCTCTGCACCCAAGCTCCTGTTCCACTGAGTATGGACCAGACTCTGGTTAGGGCAAAGCTGCAGTAACTCTGTATGAAGCTGTTCCACAGACACGTTCATGCAGTTTATATTTGAGTGCATCATGTGACATAGAAACAGCCCTTTGAGATGAGGCCAATGGTCTAGAACCTCCTCCTCAGTTGCAGTCCACCCCACAGCCTGTCAGCAGCCAGCAGGGATGGTGTTAGCAGCACAAGGATGTTGCTCGTTACCTCCTTAATTAGAGCTTGCTCCAAAGAACAAAGGTTTATAGTCTGTACTGATCCAGCCCTGGCCATCTTTCCTACCTAAGTATGCAGGGTTCTCACAAATCTTATCAAGCTTTATGTCCTGTAAGATTTAACACATGGAATCAGGTCAAAGCTCCTGCTATGAATTGCATCTTATCTTGGCCAATGGCCAGTACAAGATACTAGAGATGGATAATGCACATTTACATAAATAAATATACATATATTTATATATGCATCCATCTGAGTGTGCCAGTGCATACAATTAGAACCTGTATAATATATAAACAAACTTTTAAAAAATGGACAATTTTAACTCCTTCAGTAATCCAACACACATGAAAAGCAACCATCACACACATCTGCAGGGAAAAACAACTAAAAGCAAAACCTGAGCTAATGAGCCCCCATAGTTCTGCAGGCTGGGAATTGCTCCTGTGGCAATGGGACCCCAGGCTGCTGTGTCAGCAGTGGCCCTGTCTGGGAATGGCCACCTGTGTTGAGGGGCAGGGAGCAAACAACTGCCAGGGTTTGGAATGGACAGAGAGAAAGACCATGATGCCCTTTATTATTCCTTTCTTTTAGCAAGAAATTGGGAAGAAGAGATATTGTTACACAAAGAAATTCAGCACATTTTTATCATTCTGAGAAGCTGACAGAGTAGCTACATTTTCAAAAGGCATCAACTTTTGTAAGGAACAGAGGACTGAAATGTTTAACCATTTGAAAGGCTCCCTACATCACAGTTTTGCTGCTTATACTCTTGACTGAACCAGGGAAACTAAAGAAGGTGTATTCTCTTAACACTGCTTCAAACCAAACTAACACAGATTTCAACTAATACTTTTAAAATGCTCCCTTTATTCTGTTCCAGATACTTTATTAAAATACAAGTTAATCTTGCACTATATATTAGAGCATTGTACCTAGTGACAGTATAGTAAAGGATCTGTCAGGCTTTTCACTACAAAACCCTATTCTAAGCCACAAAAAAAAGCAAAAAAAGCAAAAAAAAAAAAAAAGAAAAAAATTCCCTCTGGGCTGAACCTTGGAATACAAGAAACTTGAAAGAAATCCATTTTGTGGTTTTTGAATTCTAAGAGTGCAAAGAAAATTGATTTAAAATGTTTAAGCGACTGTGCTGTGCTTATGCAACTCAAAAAAAGAAATTTCATGTTTCCAAACAAAATCTCACTAGTTTACTAATCTCCACCATAGATCAAGCAGACTTGCTTTTAAAATTAATGTACTCCCCTCAAAATCAGAGATCTTCCACCCTTCCCAAATGTATTGCCTTTTAATGAGAATTTGTACAAATGCTACGTATTTCCCACCAAACTCAGACAGGCATCTCACAGGAAATATCCTGGATACATCAAGACTGTGCTCAAATGGGTAGACATAAGTGATTTTAAAAAGACATAAAAGGAAATAATAGAAAAGGAAGAATAATGATGACAGCAACTCAGGAAATCATATGAAAACTGTCTGATTTCTGCTGTCAAAAGAAGAAGGGGTATTTACAGCACGAGTGGCTGCTTCCTCACTGCTCCCCTGTTTTGGAGAAGGCTCAGTGGGACTTTCCAAGTGTCTGAATTGTGCAGTAGAGGGGTGGGGAGTTTGCTGCACTGCTATGGGGGTGTTCATGGATGGAATCTCTGAGATGCCACAGCAGCTCACAGACACCACTGCCCCTCACTGCAACCACCCAGACAGGAGCTCTGGGGTCTGGAATCCCTTTGAAACTGCAATGCTTGGGTTAGAGAGACATGAAATGTTCTCAGCCCATCAGTTTCCAAACATGGACCCGTTTTTGCAGCTGGTGGTGCAGCTCTGTGTGATGGATGCTCCTCACCACGGTGAGGAACTCAACTCACCCTCCTGGGGCTTTTTCATCACCACCAATACAAGGCACAAGCCCCACATTTTCCTCCTCCTTCTGTGTGCTGGGATTTAATCCAACACCAGCCAACCACCACGCCTGTAACTGCAGGATCTAATTCACTGCTCTCCTCTGCTGACAAACCCAGGTTGCCTCACGGCCCATAAAACCCCTTTTTCTGCCTTCAGGACCAAATGTCCTCCCCTTCCCTCCCTCTTCTTGGACTCCTTTTAACTTTCTGTGTGCTGGAGCCATCGTAACCCCTGCCCTCTGATCAAACTCATCAGAAAAGCTGTGGTTGTTTCTCCCCTGAAGTTCTGAACTCCTGGATCGATGGGCAGGTTAAAGGAGGCAGACATTGACTCCTGGCAGGGGAGCAAGGGCTGGATCCTGGCTCAGCCCTTGCACTGACACGCTCCTGCTGAACTCAATGGGAGTTAATCCGTAAAATGACTGGCTAGAAATTGAATCAGGATGTCAGAAGTCAGTTCTTTATCTTCGCAATCCAAAACCTTTATTAAGTTCTCACTCAACCAAAACTTGGCAAAATCAATGGGGCAAATCTCAAAGTGCTTACTCGGTTTTTACAGCGTTAGGACTAAAGCAAATTTCTATTGAGTTGGAGCTTATTGGAGACAAGACTCAGGAAACAGAGTGAAAACCCCGTGAGATGGCTCAAGAGTAATTTGAAGTTTTATCCCCAATACCTTTTCCTCTCCAAGAGGAGGAAAATGGGATATTTGCATCACAGAAAACCTTTAGAGATGTGTTCTTGCCAAAAAACTTTCACAGAAACCTTAGTTCTTCCTTCAGCACCATTTCCACCAGTGCTGTTGCTCACCCATATAACACCTTCTTTTCACCCCTTCCTACAGCATGAACAAATATTCTTCACATTCCCTAACTCATTTTTGGGGTAGGAACAGAAAGGCTGACAAATTCCTGGTGAGGCAGATTTATAGCTGCTACTGATGCTCTTGTTTCTGATTTCCATGTCAGATCAGCAAACCATGCTCAGCCCATTTACCCTTTGTGCCTGTGAATTGTTTGAGGCCTGATACTGTGAGGGTTCTGTTTAGTTGCATTCCCAGGAACCTTTCCTTTCCTTCCCCTCTGCAGGTTAGAATTTCTATCTGTTGGAGACTGAGATTTTTAACTTTTTAACTTTATATTTTTTCAAGCTCGTCAGTAATAAGCACTAACACAGCCAAACTAAATCCACTGGTACTAAAACTACTTTTAAGCTTCCTGGCAGGGCCTGGATGGAATAGGGACACAAAGGCATCCATGGATCCTGCAAAGCTGTGATCCCGCTCCCACATTTTGGGTACAAAAAGTCCCTAAATCCTCCAGCACAGCCTTTCTGCCTCATGATTTGTGAGAAGGCTTGTAACTGGCTATATCAAATTCTGTACCTTTGATACTACACTGGCAAAGGTGCTGGCAGAAGTTCAATTACAGAATCCCTTGTTCAGTATGTTTGCTCAAAGGACAACAATGTCTTTCTTCATCTTACAGGTTTATTTTACTGCTCTGAACAAGGTTGCAAGGTTTGGAACTGCTGAAATGGAATCTGTCCTAAATAATCACAAAACGCGCCCTTTGCGATTTAATAATCTCGTAGAATAGCAGTATTTGTGTACACCCACTGAAATAAAATGGGAACACAATCATCCCCTGATATCATTACAGGGCTGATGGAAGTCATTCTTGAATTTAAAGGATATTTTATGCAGATAACTCTGCTAAGTACATAAGGAATTTGGGCACATAATGTCAATAGTTTGCTGAGACGAGAGTTCATTCTGAAGTGAAGCAGCTCGTTTATCTCTCTCAGTAGTGCTCTTTGCACTATCCACTTTAATTTTCCAACAGAAAGGTGAATAATAGCATTATTCAGATAATCCTCCACAACCCCTCCCCTGGTCCCAAAATCAATACAAACTTTTGATTTGCCTTGAATTTTCTCCCTAATGTACAATGAAGATGTAATTCACATACTCCCAGGTACGCACACTTCATACAATATGCAGCATTAGTGTCTCACATGGCCTTTGATTTGGCATTCTTTGAGCAACCTAGGAGCTGCCTGGATGCTCTTTCCAATGCAGACTAGGCAACAGGAGCTCTTACACTACCTCACCTTCATTTACCAGCTGATATTAAGAAACACTGAAAAGATAACCATTATTCTTTGTCTGGTTTCTAATTAACTCTGCAGCTGAAAAACTCTTCCCAGCACAAAACGCTGCATCCAGCACGGATGCAATGAACTACTTACAGGTTGAGCAAGAAGGAAATGTTTCAATCTATGGATTGCTTAGTGTTCATACATTTGTGGTCTGACAGACAACTGCTATCTTTGATTTAAAACAAAGGAGAAAATGACCTGTACTGTGGCACCGTGGAGTTTATTAAAAAGCAGGACTAGGCGAGGCAGTAAATTTCTCTGTGCCCCAAGTTCCAGGATCCTGTATCATGATACAGAGTTATTCTCCTGGCTCGCACTGTCAGCAAGACCAGATGGGTCTGATTAGTTCCAACCCAGAAATACAAATGGTTGACAGTCTGTACGAGACAACAGGGAACAGAGAATTCAGTGAAGTGAAATGCTAGAAACCTCCAATTGCACACAGATATTCTCTGCTCCTCAGGCTACAATAAAGGAAACGCCAGGAAACGAGGAAGTTTGGCACACGTTCAACAAGCGTGCTGAGCTAAAAGTAGATGGCAATCCACTTACTGCATGGCTTCCTTTGTCTAATACATCAGTTACTTAAATATAGTTTAAATACTAAATCCTGGTGCTATACGGACTGGAGCAAGGGGAGGAGTCCCCTGATCAATGATATGGGCATAATTACATTCTCTGCTGTAGATGGAGCTGACAGTCCTTGAGGAATAAGGCAGTTTTTTAATTTATTTATTTTAGTGATGAACAAAATCTGCAGAAATGCGCACCTCACATTTACAGACTCGCTTAGGAATTAGAGAAGCAAAAGATTAAGTCTGCTAAAACTGGTATTAAGAGCGTGGCATCCTTCAAATTGCTGCAATTCTGCAGAGCCGCTGAAATCCTTTCCTGTGATGGGTGGAATTACAAAAAGTAAATGATAAACTCTTAATAATTGTGGAATACTTGTTTTGTTTCATCAGCTTAAATTACTTTTAAGAGTGTTGCACAGGAGGGAAGGCCCATCTGCCTCTGAATACTCACATGAACATTAGGAGACAGCAATAACTGCAGTAGGATGGATACTTGCTTAGGATTCAGTATATCAGAGCAGGTCTCAATTCCCCACTCTTCCAATCAGTCATTTCCTCCCTGTGCCATCTGTATTCCTGGAGATGCACTGAAGATCAGTGCTCTGTATTTGAGATCACGTAAATACCTTAGAGAGAGAAATGTAATAATCTATTTCAAAAAAGAAAAAAAAAAAGCTGCCTCAAGGACAGCCTGGGTAAGGTCTGTCTAGTTGATTTAGAAAACACTTTAAAGACTCTGATAAGCTCATTAGTACTAATGACTAGATATATGCATTCAAATCCCTGTAAATACAGGAGGGCAACATCATGGATAAGTATCTTCCTTTTTCATTTAATAAAGAGCTCCTAAGGATCACAAATTTCAGGATGCCTGGTTTCCTTCCGTGCTACCTCCCCGAGAGCACTGCAAAAACAGAACAATTGTTGTTTCATTTATCCTTTCCTGCTGGAAATGGAAATCCAGTTAGAAGAATGCGAGGGTGACACTGTCAAAATCCCCATCTTTTGCTGGGAATCTCAGTGTAATTTTCTACAATGAGGTTATCCTTCCTTCAATACAGATGAGGAAAACTGGCACAGAGCAGCTCGAGCTGAGAAACAGTTGCAGAGAGCTCAAGAGCTGCCACTCCAGCCACCAGATGCCTTTTCACAGGGGCATAAACACTCCATCACACCTTGCTGCACATTTGTAAATGTAATTCCCACTCAATCAGCATGTTAATTCCAGCATGATTCATCCTTTCCACCCAAATAAGTTTACACTGACAGGTTTGTCAGGTACAGAAATACAAAGAATGACTGGATGCGTGGTTCCTCCTCACTCAATACAACCAGATGGACCAACAGGTGAGCAGACAACGGCCTGGGGCCAGAGAAAAGCTTGCAAATATCCCTGCAGTAAGCAGACTGATAACAGCTTATCACCTTCATTTTTCCACAAATTTTAATGTACACACATGGCTTTAATAGGATTCTTTTAAGAACTGATGGCAAATCATAAAACCTGGTATTTCTGCCATGACCAGCCCCTGAAATGTTGTCAGCTCTACCCAGGAGACAGGGGTGTTACACTAATCCTACCCAATTCAGTCACAGTATCTCTCCAACTTCAGGGATGCACAATCCAGCCTGTGACTGTAAGTCTTGTGAAATTCTCTTAGCTTTTTGAGGGGCTCCAGCCTCGGGAAAGATGTGACATCATTTCATCGCTCATTAAAAGCAAAGTGGATTTTACTATTCCTCCATGTCAAGAAAACTTGAAAAAGTCATCCCTGAAAGCTCTGAAACTGAGATACAACTATAAACAACATTAAATGTGTCAGGTCCCCTCACATCACTCTCAGGTTTGGAGGTCTGATGCCTGTTTTCCATCAGCAATACTGTGACATGTTATCCTCCATGCAAAACTGCCTTAAAGTCATATCTCCAGTATTTACCCACTTCACTATTTACCTACTCCACACAGAGGTTGTGAGAACATCTGCAAATGTTTCCACAGTGTTTTGAATACATGAAGTACTATATGTTTTAAATATTATTCTTATTTGCATATGACTACACAAACAAGCTGCATCCCAGACCTCAATCAAAACAAGGCAAATGAAAACCCACACCTGTAATTGAAGGAAGCCCCACTGACAACAGGAATGGCAATCCAAACTGTGCTGTATCATGCTTCAAATGGTCAAGTAAGTTCTTCAGAAAGAGTAGACATGACTAGCAGAACATTCTGCCTAATTATTTAAATTAATCCCCAAAACCACCTTTGAACACTTGTGCTCACACACAAATACAGCAGAACTCTGCCATTGAAAAGACAACAATGATTTGAAGATCAAGGGCTTGCATCTAGCACATCAGTCACGGGAAAATATTGTAGAAAAATCTTTTGAAATGCAGAAATGGTTCTTCTGGGTGACATTCTTCCTTCTTTAAATCATTAGGAATGATTTCAAATGGGCTGCACTTTATTGGCTGCCCCTATTGCTATTCCATTGAGTGGTATCAGAAGCTGTTTAACCCTGTCACCCCGGAGGAGGAGGAGGTAAGTTCTGCTCTCAGAACAAATGAAAGGCAAACACCAGAGGTCAGAGGACATTCATACACAAACAAAAGGCACTACTCCTGCTTTGGATGTGTGTTTTCTGAGAAACCACCTGTTGGTGCCTAAAGTTAAAGGTTTTCCAAATCCTGGTATATTAATATACACGTATGCTGAAGGAAGAGTCCTTGAGAGAAATGGTTTATACTGAAATAAGGACTTTTTTTTCTTTTTTTTTTTTTTTTAATCAGAAATAGAAAGAAAGGCCAGAGATGAACTAGAACCATGGCTGCAAACTTTACACCTGAGTTGCCCTACATTTATGTATGGCCTTTATCTGGAGCCCTGGTTGGGGCCCTGTCTTGAATTATTCAAGACAGAATCACTGCATAAATCTGAGTCTAATAAAGCCAGGGGGATCTCTCTGCCATAACAACATTACTACCAGCACAAGAAATGGGGGGCTTGACTGGAATACAAAGATGGAGAAATGCCTGCAAGAAAATCAGTAATTATTATAAAAGGTCTTAAAATCAGCTGCAGGAGTGCTTGTGGCAAGTGGCTGTAGCTGCACAAGATGAGATGTGCTGCCATAACCTGCAGCCCCTGTGACTTCAAAGGAGCAGGGAAAGGCAGGAGGATGCATGGAGATAGGGAACTGGACTGGGGGCAATCCCCAGCGCTGCTGAGCTGCCTGGTCCAGCCTGCAAAAAGGAGGACAGAAAAAGAAAAGACACAGCACAAGTAGGATGTTAAGGAAAAAGCAAAACTGCAGGGCTACACCTGTGGTATCACCTGGGCTCTCTCCCAACCACAAAACCAAAGAGTTCTCTTTGGAGAGAATGAATATAAGTGTTGCTATCTGGACCAATTTAAATACTGCATCCACATGTCCATACAAATCCTATGTATAAAAGCAGTTTATCTTTAACCCAGGTGCCTCCCATGAGCTGCCTTTGGTTGTGATAAAAATTCAAATCTGCACCTGCAGGAAAGCAGGGAGGACAGATTTTGTGTTTGACCTCAACACAGTCACCCACAAGCTAATACTTCTACTTTACGAACCTAACTGCACTTCAACTCCAAAAGAGAAAGATGGAATAATTAAATTTAATTCAGGAATCCAGAACGAGGAACAGAGGGATAAATCTTAATAGGAACATGGAATTAATATCTTAGCATAAATAATAGTCTCAGGAATCGCGTTTTGATGATTCAACAGTTCTGCTATAAATAATTCACATCAATAAAAGAGAGATAACATCAAATTCAGTTGGAACATTGGTTAATCTGAGCATAAAGTGAAGGACTTCACTCAAACTAAAGGACAGCTATAAGTAACTGCTCTACTGTATGGGAATCAGCACTGAGTATTTTCTGCACATTCACATGCATTACAAATTGCTTTCCAAAGTTACAAAAGAGTATCTGAGGGGTGAAGAAGGATAAAAAAGCTGTCAGTGGACACAGCTTAAATGCCAACACTGTGCAACAGAAAATGAATGCAGGACAAACAAGTCTGCTGGGGGACCCTTTGCCTTCAACGTGAGAAATACTTTGTCATTTCTAACTTAGAAAAATATCTGCATTCACCTGCAAAGTGTAGTGACAAAGAGGGTATCATAAACTGAGCCCATACATCAGGACTTGCTGGTTGCTCACTTCAGCCTGAATCCAGGATTTCCACCTCAACAGCACAATCAGAGAATGGGCCACCCACACGAACAAAAAACCCTTGTTCTGAAAAGCATAAAAATATATATTAATATATATTAAAAGCATAATGTAGCTATTATTATGTATTATATTAATATATATTAAGCCATGGAGCAAGAAGTCCAAGGTGGAGGGTGGTGAGGCACGAAGGGATAAATGATTTGTCCAGTCTCATAGAGGAGTTTGGGGCAGGGCTTGGTGTCACAGCCAGGTTTCCCAGGTGCCAGGGTACAACACAGACTGCAGGAGTCACCTTCTCCCTGTCCCTGGGTTGGACTGTGACCAGCAAAGGGATCGATATTAATAATGTATCTGAAAGGCTTATTATTTTTCAACAGTGCTCTTCACCCCAGGGAGGTTTCCTGAGCACTTTAACAATTATTTATATATGAGAGTCAGTTTTCCCAAAGAAATGCAGCCATCCCTGTGATCCAAAGTGGCAGCTGTGCCGCAGTGCAAAGCAGGAGTAAAACTGGCTGGGGCCAGAAACTCAGGGAAGGGACTGCACTGAGTAGGAACTGCGGGAAGTATTTAGGTAACAGACTGCAAGATTTAATTACACAAGTTGGAAGCCAGCCAGCAGGCATGAACAAATGTTTTCAGTGTTGTGTTTAAATATTTTAATTTGCTTTTTTTATAGATGTTACTGTAAAAATAATAAAAAATGGAAAAGGGTACTTGTTAGACAGAGCACTCCCAGCAAATTAAAAAAGTTGGTATTTTTATCCCCCAAAACCCTGTAAAATATATAAAAAGTTCAACTCCTATTGAGATTTCCTTGAAAAGAGGCATAGAAGCTTTGCTTAAAACACAAAACACCATCGCTGGAAAAACAGGCACCATCATCACTGTCTGCAGCAATTAGGAAGATTTAATTTTTCTTTCTTTAAGCATAATAAAGCACTCCTTAAGTCAAGGTTGCCTTGAATTCAGTGGATCATGGCTCAGACTCTGTGTCCTTACTCCATTCAGTAACTTATAAATCTTGGCTTTTTTTGTTGCCCAGCTCTTCCAGTGCCTTTTTTAGTCAGGAGCTGACACTCAGTGTGTCAGATCACACCCCCTCTGTCCTGCCCCACCTGTGTCCCTGCACACACGTGGAGGCAGAGCCAAGGTCACCAAGACATCTGAGATCTTAATTAGCACCGCAGGGCCCTCGGAGCTGACCAGCTGAGGTTCTGCTGTTCATCACAGCCCTGAAATTACCTTTCATCTCCCAGGCTGATGAAGATCTGAAGCCCTGGATGTGGGCAGCTCTGTGACAGACCATGCGTCAAAGGCACGCTGCCACGAGAGCCAGCACAGCAGAGCACCATGGCTCACCTTGGAAATCCCTGCTCAAAGCTGGATATTTTGCCTCCTGCACTAAAAGCTGGTGTCTCCTGACAGTGCTAGGATGGGTTAGCTTGGAAAGAGAGGTTTAGCCTTCTGTGGATTAGCCTTCTGTTCTCCGTGGAGAACAGAAATATGCAATATTTGGTACATTATGTCTCAATGACAGATGAGGCTGGGATCAAACAATGCTAAGCATGCACACAGCCCTTTTTACTGAGTATTGGGTCAATAACATATAATTATGAACAAATAACATGTGTCAGTGATTGATAGCACTCCAACCCACCCACGAAAGACTTCAAGGTTGGGCCAAATCACATCCCGTAGATGACTTAAGTAATTTGTTTGCTTTCAATTTTTCATCTCACACTCAGCATCACCTTGACATCTGTCTGTCACTTCAGACTCAAAGAACTTCTTTAAGGAAAGCCTTTGTGTGGTGAACTTCATTAGACATCAATGGAATCGTAGCTCTTTAGTGTTTTGAATGTTTTGAACATCTTGGGAACAGGCTTGCAAGAATGTGGATGTGCCAGGATAGCAGTCAGGATATACTTTTAACCATGCATGCCATGGGATAATTTAATTTTGTTTGATACAGCAAAGTGTTGTGATATTTTTTATTTTCTTAGAAAATGTAAAGACAATAACTAAAATTACAGGAACACATTACCTATTGACAAAACCTAGCTTTTAAGGTGTTTGGGTATTTTTTCACTTTTGCTTTTTAAAAAAATCTTTTTCCACAATTGACTTCGTTATGGCCCATTCTGTCTTACTGTTCAGTGCTCAAGCTGTACAAGACTTTGATTACCATTAAAAAGTTATTTTAGAAATCAGAAATAACAACCTACTTGTGTGAGAAGCAACATGAAACACGCTGTGGCTGGTTCCTCAGCAACAGTCCAGGTCATATTTTCCATGGATTTAGTGGCCATATAATATATATACACCCATAAAATCCCAAAGTTAGCAGCTCTTTCAAACAAATCTGCTGTTTAAAGTACAAATGCAGAGAATTTCTTTCCAGGATCCAAATTTTCAGGATCAATTTCACAGCTCAATGTCCTCATGTAACATATCCCACATCTCCTGCTTAATGCATAAGACAGACCCCTCTGCCAGAGGCACATCCCTCATGGCTTCATGATTCCATGTTCAACCAGGCTTTGGGTCAGAAGGACAAGAATGGATTTAGGTGACATCAGCAGCACATGGAAGGGTTGGTCAACAGAACTTGCTGGGTTTCTTCCCCTCCCACCTCCCTCTTTGAAAAAAAAAAACCTGTGGAAATGAGAAGTAAAGGATGGTGGAGGAACACAGGAGGGGAAGCAGCAAGACCAGAGAGCATCCACCTCCTCCCTCCTGAGTGCTTCTTGTCTCTGCTGCCTGTCCTACCTCCACCTACCCCAATCCTGCCCCTAAAGACCCAAGAGATGATGAGACACATCTGATACAGCTCCTCCTCCAGCCAAAGGCATCATTCCCTGGAGACCTGCTCTCCTTGGCAAGCTCCAGCCATCGATGTGCAGAGAGGGGTTGGACAGGAACCATGGCCAGGGCACCACAGAGCCCCCAGCCTCAGCCCCATTTCAGCTCTGGCTGTGCCCAGCCCTGCTGCAAAAACACTGCTGGGACCACCTCCCATCTCCCTTGGAGTGGTTGTTTACTTCTCCTAATTCAGACCTGAACTATGAAATATTAAGATGATATTAGGGAGAATACAGAAAAGTCTCTGAAAATAGACCAGTCCTGTAGCCACAGCTTTCACTGTTCTTCATACATTAATCAATAGTTCATATTTAATTAATTAGCACCAAGTTCACTTGGTGATGAAAGTAGAATTTCCATGAATAGGAAAATAAATTAATGTGAAAATCCAGCTACCAGGCTGTTCTAAAAGACTCTCCCACTGACTTACATGTGATAATAGATGTCCCATCTTTATATTATTAGGCTTTTTGAGCTTTTTTTAATTTTATTTTTTCAGAGGGGAAAAAAAAGACAGCTCTTTTTTTTTCCCCCACCAGCTGGGCAAGAAATATCTTAAGCTCTTATTGCAGCAAAGCCACCTGTCTGGTTTAGTTAGATGGTATCAGCAATCTGTGGATCAGCACTGACTTAGGAGCACACTTAGGATGCATCATAACTGCTCCAGACAGCACTCAAGTCTAGAAGTACAGAACATTTACCAATTAGAGAACCAACCCAAAGCATTTATTTCCAACCAGAAATTTAATAAACTGCTCATATACTATGGAGTAAACACCTCTACTGCTGCTGAGCAAAGTGTTTAATATTCAGAATCTATCTGCAACGTTATCATGTTCTCTTCATTAGAGCATCCGTTTTGTTAATTAGCATTTGCTCATGTGAGTAGTCCCCTTGACTTTAATTGATCCATTTTCATGAATACGCAGAACATAATTTTATAGTTAAAGAATTCAGTTCCTAGTGAATGCAACAGCCGCTGTTCTCAAAGTTTAATTCTTAGCATAATAAGGAAATAAAAATTAGTACAACATTTTCCATCAGATAGAAGAGAAATGTGTGTAAGGCAACAGTGGAAACAAGAATGAGTCCAAGACAAGATACCTGGCTATCAAATCCATTTTCCTTGCTCCCTCACCACAGCAAAAAAAAAAAAAAAAATGCTGCTAAGAAACACAAAAGACTTGGCTGGAGATAAAGTTGTATCTATTATAATGGCAACTCCTTCACTAGCAGTGCTTGTGTTTTCTGAAAGGCCAAGAAGCCATCTGCCCTTCAAATGTCTGGAGCTAACAGACCATGAGATGGTGTGCTGAGAACTGAGGTTTTAGAAGAAAGAGAAACAGCACAAGCCCCATCTGTTTCCCAAGGATTTGTTCTCAAGCTCTCACTTCTCATATCTGCTCTGTGCTTACAGCTGAACTTCCTTGTTTATACTCCTTTTTATTCATCAAACTAAAGGCTTCAAAATGGATTAAGGATTTTATTTTAAAGTATCCTGAACAATAGGATGGTTCAGTAAGACTATTGTGGCTGAAATGTGGAAGCTTTCTTTAGGATGGTAAATAAAGATGGAAGCAGTGTTTTTCTTTCAGAACTCCTTATCACATTTCAAGAATATCAGATTACAGATGTAAACAGAGATAAGAGTTTGGGCCACAGTGAACTCCTCCAGACTGACAGAGTGGGTGTGGGCACTATATTGCCTCCATTTGTATAAACTGTTCACAGCCCTGGCTGGAAGCTGTTCCCATTTCACCACAGGCTTCATGTCTTTAATTTTATCCTTAATCCAGAGTCTGAGTACACAGAGCACGAGATCACCAGTAAATCTTTATAAGCTAAAAAGGAGTCACTTTATATAATTCAGAGAGAATTAATATGTTTCAGGAAGCAATTTAGTGGGCTAATTGCTGTGTATATTTTTTTAGAGACCACCTTTGAAAAGGTGCCTGCAATCACCAGGTGCTTTTAGAGCTTTCTCATGTGACTGATTAGAGCCACAAATCTAATGGGCTGCAAAACCAGGAATGAGAAATGCTGCTTTTTCAGATGAACTGTTTACTCTGTGACCTTGCCATTCCTCCAGTTTCATATATAAGTGAACATTCTTCTAACAATGTTCAGCAAATGTCTAAAGGGACAGAGCTGAAGTTATGTGAAATTGAAAAATAGAGGCCTCTCCAGACAGCACCTGCATCTAATCTGGATAATCCAATAAAATATCACCCCTTTTTTCCAGAAAGGCATTTGTTCCCCAAGAGACTCACATCAGCTTTGGTGAGACAGCTGACCCAACAGCTGAAACAGCACAAAGATTATGGTCAGCATGTGAAACCCTTTTCCAACACATCAGGATTTTGATGCTTTAAAACTATTCCAAATGCCTATGAAGAGAAGAAAAGGAGAAAGCAGTCTAACATGTCTTTGAAGATTCACTACAAAGTTATTTCCCTTAGTTTGGTAAAGAGGTAACTAGCAGACCAAACCAGAAAAACATTCCTTTCATGTGACACAGATGGATGACCTACCAATTCTGTCACAGACTACATTATGCTTTGATATATTAACTGTAACATAATATTTATCAGCTAGTGCTACAAATTGCTTTGAAGATGAAAAGCCCCACAAACCAGGTTTGGGTGGTTTTGAACACAATTTAAAAGATGTGTTTTGAAAACATTATTTCCTCAAATGAAATCTATTTTAAAAAAAAAGCCTGGCAGGGTGGCATTACAGGAGCTTTGAGGGTGGAGGTGTAGGGATGGAATTGTACATTTATCTGTATTAATTAGCAGATATAACCTAATGCATGTGCTCCACCACCTCTTGACCTGGCAAAGTCCCACTGATCACCCTACAGAGAAAAACCCTATGGATGGGCACTGCTCAGTCACATGGGAGGCACAGCACCTCTTGGTACTTTGCAGGTTCTCAACCTGCAGCACAGAAAAGATGGAAAACAGAGCCCTTGGCTCCATGTGCAAGACACAATTAGGATTATTGTTTATTACTACATTTATCATAGATTACAAAATAACATCCCATTCCTTGCCCTTCAGGACTCAAACACTTCAATTACCCAATTCTTTTACCACAGAACACTGGAAAAGCACAAAGTATTCATTGAGACAGAGGGAAAATAGCAAAACACAGGAAATTATTTATATAGCAAATAAAGGAAATCAATTAATTCAATGAGACAGAAGATGGTAAATTACCATGTGAGGTGATGTAGCCTCTGGTTATTATCAATAGCCTTTTGAGTAACTGCCTTTGCTCCTGCTAGAGGAGGATGTCACAGGATGTGCTCTATATAATTCAGACACTTTGCAGTCTGCATCATAAACATATTGATTACATCAGTTAGGGGACAGGTAGGCAGACAATAAATCATTGTTTATCTGGCATGTTTAGTCCATTGCTTTTGAGAACTCCATTAAGGTTTCCAAATCTCACATGCAGTAATTTTACTGGGATATGTACAGCATGTACTTCATTTTTTTGGACACCAGTATTCATTCTTGATGATTTCTTTTTTTTTACTTTTTTTTAAATTGCTTAATTATCAATGGAGCCAGACTTGATGGTGGTCACTGATGGGGAGGGAGAAGAAGAGGGGAGTGCAGATGTTGCAATCAACTTTATGCTGATGAAGATTTCCTTATGAAGTCTGAGAAACTGCTTTGGCAGGTAGCAAAGAAGGTGGCCAAAGTCAGTGTGAAATTTGGATTACAACTGAATACACAAAAGGAAGTGGCAGCTGCAGTAGAGAAAGCAGAATTACAGTGAGCTGAAGAACAGGAGAGGGAAAAGTTGAGCTTGCAAAAGTGGTTCTCCAGCCAGAGTACTAAGGACAGATCTGGTGGCAATGTGAAGACCTCCAGGAATATTCAGCCCTTACAGAACTGAGCTTTGCATTGCTGTATCCTTCCCAATCACAGGAGGGATGTATTGTTTCAATGAAAAGATGACACATGTTCCCTGTCTGTAATACCTACGCATGGAAGTCCAGCTCCTGCACTGAAATTCCCTTTCTCATGCAGGGAGTTTTTGTGTTTTCTCCTTCACATTTTATGGTTTTTTGGAATATTTTCCTTTATCACTTCTGAAGAAAAACAATGTAGGGAAGAAATGAAAAGAAATGCCTGTGAGAGAGAGTACAGAAGAGGAGAGCTGTTTTTGGCATCTCTTGTTTTGGTTTTGCTGGCATTCATGAAAGATAAAATGTTTTTTAAAATAATCTTTTGCAAACCTGCAAGGCATGAACAGCTGAAGGAGCTCACAGTGCTGGGCTGTATCCACATCCCTACCAGTGGGTGCTGCATGACCTTGCACACATCTTTCTGCCTCAGTTTCTCCAAGTGTAACAGAACTGCACTGATACTGACTTCCTGAAATGCCTCATTGCCTCAGTACCTACTCATGAAAAATACAATTACAAGAGCTGAGCGTAATTATTAGTTTCTGAGCAGGCTCTGGAAGGTGGTGAGGTGAATCAGCTGACTCAGTAATGAAAAGCCAGTTTTCCTCCTCAAGGTGTTAGAGGAAATTGTTACCTGAAACACTTAGGATGTGACCTTCAAGTGAATTCAGCTCTCCAGAGCTCAAATTTCTGGCCCATTTTTAGGCACTCAGAAACAACTACATTTCCAAGCCAGCTTCTCCCACAATGGATCCCAACATTTGCACAAAGGTTCTTCTAAAACTCCCCAAACTCTGCTTCACTGCTGAGAAGGGGGACTCAGCCTCTCAAGAATCCCTCGTGAGCACCACGGAGCTGAGTTCTGCAGCTGAACCTGAGTATTTCCACATGGAAAAAAGCACATGCCAAAAAGCTCCACTCTTCCTCCAGAAAAAAGCCTGAGCACATGACAAATGAGCATGGAGACATCTGTCCTCCTCCTGTACCTGTTTTAATCCTACAGGTCAACCTCTGCTCAGGGAAAGCTCTAACCACAAAAATTAATTCTCACAAAAAGACACGACAAAGATCTCAGGGCAAAAAAGGTGGTTTTTTGTTTGGTGGGTTTTGTTGGTTTTTTTTAAACCACAGTGTCTGCAGGGTCTTATTTCAGCAAGAAAGTGTTTTTACCCTGGAAGAGAAATGTAGCCTGGGGAAGGGAGCAGCTTTTAGTCACTGTCTGGGTGTGCAGGATACGTGCGTGCCCATGCAAGTGTGTAAATCTGATGCTGTCAGCAAAACTTGCTGTCTCCTGACAGACACCCCGTGCAGCCTTCAAAACTCCTACAGTCAATCCTCTCACCTGTCAGCCTGAAAGATAACCTGGAGTGCTCTCCCCTTCTCTTCCTCCATGAAAATACCAGCAGAGGTACAGTTCTGTCACTTGGAAATATGAAGATTCTGGGATTTTCCAGCACAGCCTCTCTCCGAGGGGTTATTTTAAACATTTTTATCTTCCAGCTCACTTAAAACTCTAACAAATAAAACTAAATGATGGTGTTAATTTTATCTGCTGCTTCATGTACTGCTGCAGTCTTCAGTCTTCCACTGCGGTCCAGCCTCCAGCGGCGCAGGCAGCGGAGCTGGAGCAGCGGGCCCTGGCTGGCTTTACAAGATGCCTCAGCTAATAATCTGTCAATTTATCTTCCTCCACTGTTCTCTTCTGCTTTCCACGGGGGGTAACAAAAAATGTTCCCACAGCTTTTTTTTTTTTTTTTTTTTTTTTGGCTGCTGACGTATGTCTATATAATTATCAAAGCATCACTTAACTTTCGCTAAGACAGATCGCGTCGTTGAACAATTCATTTTCAGCACTGCAGCCTGGTATGACTGGGCCTTTTGGCATAATTGAATCCAGACTACTGCTGTCAAAACAGGGAATTTATGAATAATAAATTGATTGTAGCCAGCAGAGCTAAGTCTGAAAGATAGCGGGTTATGTCAAGGAATAAGAAGAAATTTAAAAACACAATAAAGATTAATTTAGAACCAAACCTGCAATGCTTCCACAGTGGACAATAAAAGCAAATAAAACTGTCGTTCTTCTATGACATAACTTATAGTGTCACAAAGTGCCTGAGCTCACAGACAGAAGTGAAGAAAAAACACATGCACACCTAAAACGTTAGTGCAAATATAAGATGCAATGTAATAATTCAACACTGTGGATGTTGACATAGCCCTGGTGGTTTCTGGGTTGGGTTATCATGGTTTACAGAAGAGGTAATGTGTGTTATTAGATCAAGTGATATGCAGAACAGCAGCAGGCAACCGTTCTCTCATGGCATGTGTTTGTGAGGTCTCTGAACTTCAAACAAGCATGGTTCAAGGCTTTTGCCAACAAAAGGCAAAAATAGAGATACAAAGGAACTCCACCCAGCAAAGAAACAGCCAGAATTAATGGCCACGACTCAAGGCAGAAAATAAGCTGTAGGGTGCGACTGTCTTTACAGCAAAGGCACTTAGGAGATGGAACAAAGGGTCACAAGGAGGAACACGTTCCCTATCCCATCGCTTTGAAATCATGATGAGCTGCCTGTCTGCAAAGAGAATTTTAACTGCACAGAAGTTTCAGGAGCAACGGAGTCATGGGGTAAAATCCTGTAGCCTGTGATCTGTACAAGTCACTCGGTGACCTCCCAGCCCCTCAGGGGCTTGGACTGTGTTAACCTCTGCCTGTCCTGTGACCACCCAGGGCCCTGTAAATCCTGGCTCCACATGCAGTTCATCTGCTGAGAGGAGCTAATTAAGTTAGCACTGCTAGTTCAAAGAGGGGACTCCAGCAATTTCTATTCTTCTCCTGTTACTCCTGTTGTCTGGGAAATTGTTTTCTCTTTAAATTTCTCTAGCTCTTGTCTCTGATCATAGACTTCACAACCTCACTAAGCCTCCATAATTGTTTGTTTCTGGATCCCTCTTGATTCAGAACTGGTCTGATTTGATGATCTTCGGCATTGCTTCAATCATTGTGGATGAGAGTCTACCAGGGCAAACACCTGCCCAAACCTCCAGCTTTCAACAGTTGCTCTGCAGGTGCTGGCTGAACTTCCTTGCACATCACCTGCAGGTCAGACCACAGGAGTGGCAGGCATGGACTAATAGGAGCAGATGGTTAATGGTTCCCAGGGAGCCAATGGACTCGATGAAGTAATCATTAGCAACACATCATGTTGGTTTCATGACAAATTGTCCTCCAGGAACGTAAAGTTAACACAGGATCAAGACCTCACTTCAGAAGTTTGCCATTAACAGCTGGTCAATTATTCTACTTTTAAATAAAACGAGTAATCATAACTGAAGTCAATTTACACAAGACACATAGAAAATTCCGTAACTGCCTCAAATTCGTCCTTCATTTAAAACAAAAAGTTCATATAAGCTGAAAAAGAAAAAAATGGTATGACGCAGTAAATTGAAAGTAACCACTTCCAACTCAGTGGATTTATGAAGATGGGTGCTAAAATAAGGAGAAAGCTGTTGGGATGAGGTCTCCTCTGGCAACATTCTGAATAAGCATTACTGACTTTTTAGCTGGGGCATGTCCAGATACCTAATAACATCCAGGTTTCCAGCCCCATATTCTCAGCCTGGGTTCACTGCAGTGACATCTGCATAGCTCTATACAAACCCAGAATACCTACAAAGCCCTACATTCAAAGCTGTGGATTTGAAAAAAAAAATCCCAAAAACTAACCAAAAAACCAGCTCCACCATCTTCTACTAAATGAAACCATGTGTTTATTGGCAAGATTTTCAATAAGGAAATGGTTCTCAGGACAAGACTGATTCCCATGACAAGATAAAGTAATTGGGGCAAACAGATAAACTTTCAGTCATTTCACTGGTTACCAGCCTGAAAACATTGATGGATTTGGATACTCAAGTAAATTCAAAGGTCAAAAGTCACCATTTCAGGATAGTGAAAACAGCAGAGGCTTTCTGCAAACCTCTGTTGACTTTGCTAAGAGCACAAACTCTCAAAAAAGGAGATAGAAAACCTATCTATACATTTAAATGGATGTCTATATTCAGAAAAGAATTTCTCTGTGCCCTGACCTCTTATCATAGCTGGTCTTATTACATTCTTTTTCAATGGCATCGAGTGATTCTATCATTATTAATAAGACATGTTGATATGACATTAATAAGACAAGCTAAGTTCTCCCCCACAGCCTGACAGAATACAAAGTAGCTGATAGGCTTATGTTCTTCCAGAATTGATGGATTTTCTTATTCCCCAGTCTTTCCCCTACCAACTGCTCTCCCTTCTCATCTAAGAGGTCTGGAGAGAAGCAGGACAGCGTGGATGGGGGATGGAATCAAACATTGCACAAATTTATCTTTGCCCACCTGGTCCTCTCTTCCCTTCCACCCACTGTGAACATCAGGACGAGGCAGTGACAAGGGACTCCATATCCCAAGGAAGAGCTCTGTAACACTCCCCCCTCAGCAGACTCTCTCTAACACACATATGTTTGACTTCACTGAAGAAGTTGCCAGGGAACCCAGCCATGATGGAAAAGCAAATCTATTCAGGAGGAGGAATGACGCCTTCTGAAGGAAGGACCAAAATAGTATTAATGCTGGGTACACTTCCACCATCTTCTAGAGGAGGATATTAAAAGTGCTCTGCAAATCAACAGCCTGCAACATCTCTCTTGGATGGTTAAGTACTCGTAATTTTCAAGGTCAAGCATCACACTGTATAACAAAGATAAAACTACAGAACAGTCAAGAAACTCTTCCCCATGAAGAGGACTGCAATTTGTTTTTTTCCTTTTTTTTTAAGGTCCTGTTTTGGGGTGAACCTCAAATTTACAGTCATCAACAACAAAGAGAGCCACTTTCAAGGAAATATTACAAGGAACATCTATTCTTCTCAGAACCAGTGAAAAGGTCCAGATGAAACCTTATTTTGGATACTGTAATGCTCATCACATCTCAGCCTTTAATGCTCTGCAGCTCTGGATGATGCTGGTCAAATTTTACCCTCTTTCACACTACAGTAAATCTAGGCTAAATCCACTGATTTAGCTGGAATTACTTGCGTTTCAAGCTCATCTCCTGGAGCATGAAAATGTTATCTGTGGTAAAATGAGTTATTGTATTTTTCTCTCCATTAACATTGATGTGTTTCATGTAGCAAGTACTGGACGTAGTCACTGTGTGCACCACCGATGATGAGGGAAATCAGTAGAAGATCAGAACTTAATTGTTAAATGATCTTTCAGATTGTCAGAAAATTAATGGCACACTGTGGGCCATGTAGTGCATGCCTTGGAAATCTCAGTGCAAGTTCCCAGCTCATTTAAATAATTTCAGTTTATACATTTAATTTGCTTTTTATGCAGACATTTAATTTGCTTTTGTTTTGTTTTTTAAAGAAAAACACCACGTATTAGGAATCTTTATGCACGCACATGTACATACACAATTTCCAAGAAAGTGCTATTTTCAAGCAAATTATATGAAATGTAAAATTAACAAAATGCAAATAATATAAACAATCTAAATTAAATATTAAAACAATGCTATATTTGAATGACTGGATTTTATTTTCATAAGAAGCTAAACTATAAAGCATTCTTACCAATGCAACACCCAGCTGTTTGGTGTTTAGCAGTGGAATAACATTATTCTAGTGCAGCTGCTGTTATTGTTTGCTGTATTTCTGCCAACTCGTGGAAGCCAGAGATGTTCGTCTCACAGAGAGGGACAGCTCTGATGAAAGCTCCAGTTTGACAGATGCTCCCATCAACAACTTTGTTCCTCTGATTGACTACACGGTATTTTAGGCAAATTAACCTGTCCAAAAAAATTCTTTATTGCTACGCTTGTGGCACAGATGGAAATATGAACTTGACAATTCCGGGTACTGGCTTAGCAATTAACTGAGATGTTTCAATAGACTAATGAACTTTCATTCAAAGCATGCTCCCTGTCAGGAGAAGAGACAGGCTGTTGTTTGAGAAAGTGTTACAGAATGTCAAATAGATCTTGACAGTGATGCTACTATGAAATCTGAAATATTAGAAAGGCACAGAAAGGAAGTCATTTAACACCTTTATAATCTCGGGTGATCTGAGATGAATCTTTATTATCAAAGTCTGAAACTCTATCGCATTTTACAGTCCTTTTGCTGTAATTCACACCCTGGATAATAACAGTTCTCAGTCACTACAGCTGTTCTATTTTGAATGGTCACCACTTATAGAGGAGGAAAGAAAAAAATCAAGCCATCATTCTTCTATGAAGATATTAACATCCAACTAAATAATTATCTAAGAAACTGTTACAGGAAACCCAAATTATCTGAAATAGTATGGTTAAAAGGAGAACTATTCATAATTAGTGTATACAGATAAATATCAAAAGGATTTATTTGCCTGGGGAGAAATGAATGGCAGGTTCTAGTGCAGGCTGAAGAAAACATACAGAAATGACTTAAAAACATGCATTTGATAAACTGAATTGACATTTCTGGGATCCAGCTTACACAGTGCATGTAGTGCTCTTAATGCAGAAGCACTGGACAAATCTCATCCTCGATGGCCTAATTCCTGCACATTTCTAGGATGGGGGACAACAGGAGCAGGCCAGAGAGAAACATTTTGCTATGTCAGAACTGAAAATCGGATGGTTCTCCCAGCTGTATTTTTCAATCCAATTTATTCAACACAGGCAATCTATTCTTTAATATTTTGACAGTCACATTTTATTCCTTTTGTTGGGGAGGAGCTAAACCTGTCCCATTACAGTCAGGTACCTAAATCTGAGTAAAAATGTGCACCATGACAAAATATAATCCACTTTTCCCCACACACCTCGTAAACAGCTTGAATCTCATCATAAAATATTAAAGCTTAATATTGCAGTTGGTTCTTTCTGAGTATCAAGACTTGGAGTAGCCCCAAGCATGTCAAACACGCATTGGAAATGCTACATTTTTAAAGCAAGGCAACATGTTAACTGATATTCTGCAATATTCAGTCTAAAAACCTTCAAACAGTTTTTAAAATTCTTGAAACCATTAACTACTTGATGACCTAATAGCACTAAAATGACCATTAAACTTTAGAGTGGGCTTTTTAAAAAGTCATCAATAAATAAAATAATATGAAAATACTGCTCTGCTGCTATATTTAATCCTACAACTGGAAAATTGCTTCTCCTACTTAATCTAACAGCAGTATTCCCACTGGTTTCAAAGTAATTCCACATATTAGCTTGTAACTTGGACAAGTGCCATACCAGAGTGATTCTTTGAGCTGACAAATTAATAAACCAGGTAAGATGGGCAAACAGTCCTGACCTGTGTCTCCCTTCACCTTCCAGGTATACCAAGGGCAAGGTTGGATCTCTGGATGCCACTCACTGCTCCAGAGCAAAGCCCAACCCCTCCTCCATACAAACCACTGGATAAATCATTTATCCTGACTCCTTTCTCAAACTGTTATATGCTGCTTACATCTATTCCTCTTGAAAAGATGCTCACAGCCATAAGTATCATAATTAATTATGCAGATTATTATTGTACATGACATACCTGTTTCTTACATTTAACTACCAGAGCAAGCTGTTTAGCTATGACAAATGGGAATACATGTTTCCAGTGCTCTTCTTTTCATTAAAGAAGAGGCTCACAGAAAACAGGCTATTTTTGTTGACCAGAATCAAACAGGAATGTTTTCTATCCACCACCTCATAGGTTCCTTCCAAAATTTCCTGTTTCACACAATTTCCCAATATCAATTTATGAGTATTTCTTTATCTCTGGAGATGTAATACAAATACTGAAGCAGTCAGGAGGCAAACATCCATTTGAGCATCTTTCAGCTATACATGATATTCAGCAGCACGTTCCTCACCTAAACTGCTCACCCCAATGCCACTGGATCAAGTGATGAAACACCAGAGCTCGGAGCTAAAGGGGACAATCCAATGTAAAAAAGGCTTGGGAAATAGGTTGTGTGAGGAATTACTCCAACCAGAAGAGGGAAGGTAGGCTGAATCCTTCAAGAGGAACAGCAGCCCTGTTAGTAACAAGGAAGGTCAACAGAAAGCCCTGTTCAAAGGCAAAAATAATGGGGATCTCTTTGTTTAAAGGTGGTAGAAGAGCAAAAAGCTCTGAGGACCTTTGGCATCCTGCTGAGATCAGTGCAGTATTTGTGTCCCAATGCACCTGGTTTATATTCTCCAGCACAGTGGCTGGGGAGCAGGAAGTCAGGCTGGAGCTCTCCTGAAGAGCTCTGTCTGTGAGGGATCTGTCGTTGAACAGGGAGAAGTGGGCAGACGACCTATTGACTGCACAGATCAATTCCTTTTGTTATCCTGGCCCATGGAACTCTGCCAAATTTTAGCACCAGTAAAATCATCTGAAATTCCCTTTTAACTTGAGGATGAGGTTTTCTGGCTCTTTAAAGCAGCCTGCTCTGATATCAGGCAATGCAAAGACACTGCTGAAAGAACACTGCAGTGAAAGGCCAAGAAAAGTTCTGTTTGCCAGAAAGTGGAGTTGAAAGGCTTGCCTTGGGAACTGTAATCAAACAGCCACATTAAAGCAGTGCTGGATCTCCTGAAGTCCACAGGAATCCTCAGGAAGGCCCCGCTCACGCCCCAAGAAGACAATGAGTCAGCGGCTGCTCTCTCTGTTTGAAAAGCTCCTCTATTTCTCCCTCCATTTCATTCCTATCAGATCAAAGATGAAAGACCTGCTGACTGTCACATGCCAGGTACCTCCTGAAGCACGGGGTACATCAGAGGGCAGAGGAGCAGCTCCACTGCACAGAAGAGAATAAAACTGGGTGGGGGGGCTGGAGAGGGACTGCTGATGGAACAGCAACATTGGAGAACCACAGCCCCACAACCAGCAAATGATGGGACCCACCCTGTGTGAGGACAGATCCTGGATACACTCTGTGGTGCTTTAAAGTGATGGAAAGAGGAGAAGGCAGCATTACTTGAACGAGGAACCTATCTATAGCTATATAAACACAAATGTATATGCATCAAAATATTTACAGCTGTACGCTTTCGTAAATCGCTGCTCTGCCTTCAGTCTGCAAAACATTGCTGCTGATTTCAACAGCTAATTACTTGGTATTTCCCCCCTCATTCTCCTAGTTCTTTATTCACTATAAAAATGACAGTTGTAACTCCTATAAAATCTTGATTCAATTCGAGACACTTGGTAAATTTACCATCACCCCTTCCAAAGCAAAATTAAGGAACGCCCTATCAACCTGTTCCTGCTTTATAAATAAATTGTACTTCCTGACGCAGAAATTAAATGTGTTGCTTGGGTAGGGTGGTGAGCTGCAGGCAGACTTGCATTTAATGGAAATCTATGACAAACAGGCTAATAAGGATTCTTTATTTTTCGTTTACCAAGTTCCATCTTTCTCTATGAGCAATATACCATGTAGAAGATGACTTTGAGGTTTTCTCTGCAGATAAATCTGAGATACTCTCCCTTATTTATTATTTACCTACTGACTGTTCAACAAGCCCATTCTTAAAGCTGAACCCTAAACAAGCTTTCTCTTTCATTTTTCACAGCACAGCTTTTTACTTTCTTGAGTCATCAAACCAACAACTACAGTCCCATTTTGGTTGAAATGGTAAAAAGGTGTTTCAGTGCTTGCTGCTGCCCAGTCATGATATTTGTGGGTGTAAACGCATGCCCTCGTTTCAGAATTGGGAGTTGGAGGCTGCATCCTGCCCATCATATTTAATTATCACCACAAGCTCTCCTCCTCCTCCTGCCTATTCAAATGATGGATCATAGCTCATACTACATTAGCAAATTTTTTAATGTGGAAACCATTTCCTTATTATGGCTTGCATTGTGCTTAGCACAGTAGGACTCTGTCCCTATGTGGCATCATAAAACAGTAAGCATAAAATAATAGTAGTAATTATCAGTAGAAAATAATTAGATGAAAAAGACTGTGACCTCCCAGTGACAAATCACATAAAACCCCAGTATATAAAGCATTCAGGATTCTTAAAAGCATCAGCACCAGCAGAAGTCATGCTGGCAATAAAGACAAAGCAAGAGACCATGGATGGAAACATTGTAATGTCCTCTGGGAGCGTTTCCATCCCCTGTAGACACACCTGTGATCCTGTGTAATGGGAAGGACAGGCTCACCTGGAAGCTGGTGAGTCACCCACAGAAGGAACATCTCTGTCTGTACCAAGTACACACTGAATGGGGAAGAATGGAGCTCTGACTGCATCACCTCATTTGGAGACCAGCACTAAGGGATTGAAGCACTCTCCTCTGAAATATGGGGCATGGACTGGGTGCAGGAGCTTCCTAAGAAAAGCTGCTTTATGCCACTGAACCTGCAGCATTTTGCTCTGAACCTCTGTTAGACAATAACTCAGTATTATGACAGAGGTTGCTCAGCAATTCAGAAGATGACACATCAGGAAGCAGCGTGCACCTTGCAGAGCACTTAATGCTCCATTCAGACACTCAGAAACAGAAGCTTTTCAGAGTCACAGATGAGCCACAGCAGCCACCCAGAATCCTGCCCAGCATCACTGGTGATGTCACTCAACACAGCTCTCCTGATTACAATCACAGTTACACACTAGACTTGAGCTGAGGATCCATCTCATGGTTTCTTTTGTTCAGAGGTCTCTATGTACTTATTTCCCATTTTTCAGCCAGGCAACATGAAAACACTAATAGAAAAGAAGCATCCCCACGAAGACGATAATGAGATGGTAAATCTAGTGATTCTTCTGGAGTTCCTGTAAGCAACAAAAAAGGAGCTGTTTGAAGAAGAGGTTTCCATCAGAAACACAGAGGGTAATCTTTTAAATACTGCATTCATTCAATAAAAATATTTTGGTGAGGCTGCACAGGCTACATGTTTGCAAGGGAGCCTCTCCAGTCCTCTGGGTAGAGTCCACAGTCAGTTCCAGCCAGGAGCTCCAGGATCACACTGCATCTGTTCTACAGACAGAAGGTGCAGGAGGTTTGACTCCAGCAGTTCTCATCCCTGGGGCAGGGGGCATATGTGGCTGTGCCACTGCAGAACAGCTTCCTCCATCTCCACTGACCTGGCTCTATATCAGCACTTTCTCTTTTCCCTGTAATACCTAGAAATGACCTATTTATTTGACATGCAGCTCAGTGCCTTAATAACTTTGCCATAAGTGATGGAATTTGCATCCCCACTAATGCTTGGACTGTGGAATTATCAAAAAAAACATTAAAAATATTAATGATTCTGTCACTAAATGGCACATCTTTAATGGCACCTGCTGTATTAAACCAAGTGTGCTGTGAGCAAAAAGGATGTTTATTGAAAAGAATGTTTAGTTTGCAAAGCTTGGGTGCTGTCCAGCCTGACTGGCTGTATGCATTAAGCAAATCCTTGTCCAGAGATTACAACACAATTTCCTCTCATTAGTGTGAAGTGAGTGACATTTTGAACTTTTGTGGGAAGACATGTTTCAAGAAACCAGAGAAGCTGGTGTCTGGAAGGTAACCACAGGGTCATTACTGCCACTGTGCTGGGTGAGAACTCAATAGCAGCTATAAAAACTGACCTATGAGAGCATCCATGGAAATGATTCCTTCCCAGGACTTACAGCACAGCCTGAAAAATGCACTTTATAACTTGGTATAGAGACTGTTAACCATCTATGCTCTCTCATGGCCATACCCTTCTATCCCCTTGAACACTGAGAAGGTGGCAATGAACCTCTCCCCAAAGGCACAGAAAACACATCCCTTTATCAACACCCCTTCTGGCACTGGAGAAGAAATGGTTTTGCCCAAGTCTGTGGGCTCTGCTTTGGGAAGCAGCAGCTGGCTTGCTCACTTCCACTGCCTCGGAGGCACAATTCCCTTCTTCAGCTGGAAAGAGGAAAAAGCTTTCTCTCCTTACTCCCTTCTTTGAAAAACCTCATACACAGAGTGCTATGAGGGGAGGACTGCTGGTACTCCACTGCTTCCCCAGAGCCCCGAGCTGCTGTAACTCAGCTGAGCACCATCTACTGAAACAATCGTTTGTTTATATTAAATCTTACTTCAAACATGGTAATGGTATCATTTTATATTTATACAGAGCTATTCATCCCAGAGGATCCCCAAATGTTTCAGCTACTTATGGGCAGCAGCTGTTTAATAGCGGATGGTATGAGTGCACAGCAGTGCAGGGCAGGAGCAGGCAGGAGCTCCACATCCAACAGAAACTGCAGGGGGAATTCAGGCAGGTGAAACTGAATTACCCAAATTGCAATTTAGCCAAGACGCCTGGGGCTAACATCTCTCTGCTCACAAAATGTTGCCCTTAACAATTCGGAGGGCATTCATCTGTTGACAAATAGAGAGAAATGTCTTTGGGTATTCATGCAGCTTCCTCAACTCAAAAGCAAATTGAAAATTATAATAAAGCCTGTTCCACATTCTTCATTCATTAAAGCTGTGTTTGTGCCACATTATTTCTGGGCACATTAGCATCTGCTGGGAAGAGCTCATTAAATGACCATTAGCCTGGTCTTCTCTCCTTCCAAGACAGTGCAGGAGCTGAAAGTCTGTCTTTCCTCCATGGCACCACCCATGGAAATGGAAACAGGACAGGATTTCATTTTGGCAAGACAGATAACAGAGAAAGTTTTTTGTTGGAAGCAGCTGTGAAACAGAAGGAAGAAAGTGCAGGAAAAAAATGTTGCTGAATAGCAAGACTAGGAAACAATATTGCCACAGTCATCGAGGAACAACTGCAGTCACCCACAAAACAAAACAGGGACAGCCCTGGCCACTGATCTACAGATATTTGCCTCAAATTCACAGATCCCTGGTCCATCAACAAGTACTCAGGGTGTTGAAATGACCCTTAATGATGCTAAAGAAACATTGCTTGGCCCCAGAGTTTTGCCAGACCCATCTGTAACAAAACAACATCTGCAGCAACCGGAGATGGCTGCAGAACTGACATGGCCTGAGCTCCATGGAGGAGGAGAAAAACTTGTGGGAACAGCTAAGCTGAGGAGAGAATGAAAAAAGAATCAGATTTGACATGGGAAGCACCAAAACCCAAAGCAATTCTCAAGGTCTCATGGTTGCCACAGTACAGATCAGCTCTGAGACAAGCTAGAGGTGACACATTTACATTGCTTTGCTTTTCAAAACAAATTATTTCTCACTCCTACCAGCAGAGCACAAAACATGTGAGCTGGAGTTCACAGACACAAAAGTAATATTGCAGCTGCAGGAATGAAAAGATGGGAAGAACCTTGCACTCCAAAAGTAAATAAAAGAAGGCGAGGGCTAAAAATTGCATTTGGGGATTTTTATTTTATGGAAGGCTTTCCTGGTGGAGAGAGTCCATTAGGGCACTGGTTTTATGGCCTGTACAAACATTACTGGCTCATATCTTCTCCCTCTTTTTGATTTACAAGGAATATTCGACTTACAAAGATACTGATTTGCAAGGAATTACAAGGAATAATAAGGAGTGACATAAATTGTCATATAGGAGCACGGGTCTGCAGTCATCTCCCTTCTTATCATGTCTAAACATCCAGTTTGGAGTAACGTTCAAAAGAGTCTGCTGTTGGCAGTCATGGAATAATCCAACAACTGTCTTCATGACCACTTAACAAAATCTGCAGATTTACCAGCCCAGGAGATTATGCCTTTCCCTATTTGGTGCTTTAGCCTCATTTCTCAAAGAACCAGTATTAAAGAATCTCCGAGTCTCTGTGCTCCCCTCAGCCCACTTTGAGCCCCCTTCAGCTGACCTTGCCAGAAAGACAGAGATCTTGAGAACTTTTATTGACAAGAAAAAACGGTGTAAGTACCCCCACCAAGGAGAGCTGCAGTGTGAGCTCAGCTCCTGACAAATCCCCAGGCACCCCCCTGGGACAGTGCCCAGGAATGCCCAGCCATGCTGCCACAGCACAGGCTCTGGAGAAGGCAGCTCCAAGGGATGTCCCAGCCAGAAACCAGGCTCCAGCAGTTCACCTGCTCGTGTTTGCTAATCTTCCTTGTCACAACTGCTCTGGCCAAACAGGTTTTGGAACCTTCCCAATGATGTTGTGTGCCAGCCAGTTCCACTGACTAATTAGACACTGCACAAAGGCTTTTCCTTCGGGGTGCCTTGGGTTTCACTGACTATCCCCCCCTTCCCTGCAACCCAGAAGGAATTAGATAGTCTACATTGCAGACAGTAATTACTATCACCTTCTCCTCTTAATTGATCTGGCTCCAGTGAGCAATAAGAAATTAAAATAATTAGCAGATATGCCTAGTGTTCCTGAAGTCCCACCTACACTTTGTAGTCTATTTACTTCAGAATCAGCCAGGTCCATCTCTTCCTCTGCCTCACCACGTCTGATTCGCCAAGCCTGGAGAAGTTTCCCAACTCATCCACAAAACCCAGCTGTAGCTGCTGTATTGGGTAAGTGCTCCATCACCAGCATGGGTGAAACAGCTCTTCCTGAAGGCTCATTTGGATAGCAAGGGAGGCTCAGTGCTCTCCTGTCCCCTGCAGAGACAGAGCATTACAAGGAGGTCTTCGTGCTGTCAACATTTATACATTTGCTCCACTTTCGCAGAGAAACACATACATCCAGGTTGGGAAGAGAAGCTGAAGTCTTGGAGTAAAAATAGCATATTTAAGGGATTAATTTCATTTTTGTTCCTAGTGATTTCAGCATTGCATTAATTAATGTTCCATCTTGACTGCTGAGTGCGGACAGATTTATTTTATTTTAATAGGAAGAGAGAGCTTTGAGGACCATGTGGTTTTTCCCAAGCACTTGCTCCTCCAGTAGCTAAATGTGGAGATATCACTTAAAGTAAATTGTGCCCTCTCTTTGCCCTTAGCAAATAGTCAATGGTTTTGTTTTTTTAATTTTTCCTTCTATGTACAAATAATCTGTATCCATTGCCCTCCTTTCAAGAAACAAGAGAAAATCCAGACCCCAGCAAAGTTCAATCTTCCCCTCCCTGCACTCTGTAAATTTAGTCAACAATATTAATCCACATCGAACAATTCTGCAGAGTACAACAACAAGCTGGTTACACAGACAGGGATGCACTTGGAATTTAAATGAGTTCCTGTTATTCTCGTTCTCTTCAAGCCTGCACAGTGCTGAAGAAGCCTGTCTAATGTCTCTTTAACAGAGGAAAAAAAATCAATTTAAAATATTTTTAACTATTCTGCTAGTACTATTGTCTGTACTCCTGAAGGAGAGAGTTTCTTGATTCACCCTCCCTCCCCAATTAAAGGCAGTCATCAAAGATACACATTGACCCAGTTGTCTTGACAATGCTTTATGATTAAAAGACTCAAATACCTTCAGCTTATCGTGCATTTAGAAATATAATGAAAACAAAGAGTAATTTAACATTCTGCAAGTTTGTTGTTTCTTTCTTCCTTCTACTTTGAAATTCTTTTATTAATTTTTTTTATTCCTATTGCAACGCTACTAATGAGGACAACTCCAATACTCATTGTGCTAGGAGCTGTAGAAACAAAAATAATGATAGAATATGCTCTTATTTAACCTGGATTCATACATTCTCCCACCCTCAACTCAATATATTGTGTAATGGTTGGACTAATGCCTATCAGGGAAATGGTGAACATTTGTGCATATTTAAGTCAAATCAGGTCATAATCTGTTCTTCCTGCACAACACTCACCGAATTAAAACACATTATGTTCCCTTGTCTCCTTTTCTCCAGCACATCAAGGGATTACTCAAAAAAAAGAAGAGATGATCTTGGCTACCTTTCAAAGTAGGCTCATCTGTCTGTTTGTGTCCTCTTGAGCAGCACCAGGTGCACAAGTTAATGTGGACTGTGCTCCTCCACCACTGGCTTCAAAGCATCCCTACTGCCAATGTGCTCATTAGGGAACTCTCTGACCCTTCACCAATGATCTCCATTCCTTGCTCTCTTCTAGCACTCAATACAAGCAGCCTGCTGCCTTTAACAGCCAGGGAAGCCTTTCTATGGATCCATATGGATGCAGGAACAAGGATGGCACTGCCAGGCACAAGTGCCCAGGGCCTGCAGATTCCCTTTCACTGGGGCAGTAACAAAAGGAAAGACAATGATTGAGAGAAATGTTGGAATACTGACTGTGTGAAATATCTTCAGCCCTAGGGCTGATGATAAATTCCTTCATTAGAGCCACCCCTTATACAAATGTCCAGTTACACTCTGGCCCTAGAATACTGTACCCCAAAACAAAAACCTTAATGTAACCCAGAGTGGACATTTTCACAGTCAAAGCTGACTGCTATTGGTATGCTGAACTGACTGTGACAAAGGAATGCGTTTGCTTTTCAAGGCCTAAATATTAAATAATATTTTCTTTGAAAACTTTGCTTGAAAAAAAAACCCAAAAACCCTTGCTCTCATTTGAGCTAAAAAATTTTCTTGGTGTTTTCTCCTGGGCTCTTAGAGCTCCTTTATGCATTTTGTTGTAAAGAAAGAAGGAAGAATTATGGTAATTTCATGTTTATTCTTCTTTGAGAACCACTCTTGGCTCTTCTGTATAAATAACTAAATGCTCTTATTAGTCCTAACATACTGAAAAATATATTCTATTTGAGACTTCTCAGTGTCAAACCTATGGCAAACCAACTGCTGTCTCTTGCTCTTTTTTTTTTTCAACAGAAGTCTGATATTTCCCTCTAGTTTTTTCTCACCTGCTGTTCCAGCAACAGCAACTCTCCAGGTGCTAAGAATGGGGAAGGACCATCCTCCTAAAGGGATGGCAATGCTCTAGTCTGTGACCAATCCAGCCCTTGCACTCATTTCTGTCTATCAGCACACAGAACCTGCTCTGCTGGCTCCACTGGGCTGGGCACACACCTTGGAACAAACAGCAGTGCCAGGAGCTGATGCAGTATTCCCAGGAATACTGCTAGAGATGTTCCCAGGACCAATCCTCAGGAACTGCAGAGCCCTGGGATGCTCACATCACACAGCCATTCCTGTGCCAGTGGGGCAGCCACGATGAGAACTGAACTAACATCGCTCATTCCTCTTGTTTTAACTGAAATGAAAGGCTCAGGAAAGATTGTAATTTCTGGAGAAAACCTCACATCTCCAGATATCTGTGATAGTAAGTCAAACCACTTTTTTGTTTCCCCCAAGTCTGAAATTTCCATGCACTTTAGGCTAAAACACTTTCAAAAGAGCAGAAGGACACAGAGGTTGCTTGTGAAGTCAAGGAAGAGAAAAACGACAGCTCGAATTTTCAATGGATTGAACTGCCCGGTGGAAATATCTCTCACTTCTCACTAACGAGGTAGAAAGCTGAGAAGGAACTGTGCTCCTCACTCAAGTGAAAGAGAACATGAAAATTAAGTACAGCATCTGCTTCAGCATCGGCTCCAGAGACCTCAGCAAAGAGGAGCAGAGATCAAGCCAACCTGAATTTCAGCATCAGCTCCAAATGTACTTTTCTGCCTTGGGGAAACTACAGCTCCTCTACTGCCATTTTTTTTTCATCCATAAAATGATGATGATAATATTAATTACCCAAGGCAGTTAAGCTGAAGTATGGATTTTCTTCCCACATATTTATTCCGCATTATTATGGCACATTTCTATAGAAATATAATAGCAGAAATGTTTGAGCTTTTCTAATCTTTACCACACTACAGCTGCATTTGTAAGCACCCAGAGCTCAAATTGGCAAGTATTTGTTCTCTATTCTCATATTGATTTCAATAGGACTTCTGAGCACTGAGTGTTTTCAAGAGCAGTTTACATGCTCAGGTCTCAGAGTAGCACATTGTCAGTGAATGGAAATGAATACATGGTAAAAAATAACAGCTGCAAAACACAGGGGGATGTTCTACGTCAGATGCAAAAACCCTCAAAAGAAGAAAACTGTTCAGAAAAACTTGGTTTTTTTTTTTTTCTATGAAGTATGGAGATTAGCAGACATTAAGCACAAATACATATTATTATACATGTATCTCTATAAACACATGATTTTCTATCTTTCTAAAACTGTTCAGAATGGAAAGGAAAACTACACAAATGACTTGTTGATTGCACTGTGAATCTAAGAATTCTCTAATTATCGCTGACATCTCCTCATAATTTCAGAAGCTAAGTTGTTTAAAAAAAGGAAATCAAATCCTGACACTAATAACTGTATCTTGCAAGTTATTTTCCCCCTCAGAATAGTAACTGCCTATGTATGCTATAGTCCTTTCTTAATTTTTAAAGATACTTTTACAAACAAATGCAAATATTGATGATGCAAACGCTTAAGAACAGTAATAATTTTTCAGCAAGTACATAAACCTCTGGAAAAGAGAAGAGAAATCTGGATTTGGGTAGCATGTGCTGGGGCCTCTCTGCATTTTAAGAAACTCCCCGTGCATTTGAGGTGGGAGGTTGGGAGTTGAGGACAGCCAAGCTCCACACACCTGCTCTGCTGTGTCTAAGCCTGGGCCAGATTAATTTGGGGACTGATGAGGTCTAAGCTGTGTTGCCAGCACACCTATTTATAAAATCCCTCCTGGCTCAACAGTCTGGGCCAGCAGAAGACACAACATCAACCAGAAGCCAGTCCTTGTGAGGGGTGCAGCAGGATGCACAGAGACATCTCCCATCTTTGGGGAACACAATTTTGGAGGTCAAGGCACTCTGGCAAAGTGTTATTTAGTGCATGCCAGAATACAGCAATAAGGAACTGACACCCTTCTCCCTCTAAAAGACATTCCTTTCCTTTCTTGCAAATCTGTTCTTAATAAGAAACTTGCACAAAGAAAGGTGGCAGCATTCTTCCTTCCCACATTAAGGAGACTAAGATCTGAATTCTCATTTTGTGGAGAATGCTCCTTTAGACACATTGAGGTAGATGGCTATAAATTTTTTTAGAGAAACATCATTTCTGCATAGCCCAGAGAGGCGAATTTGGATTGATGTTTGCAAGATGGTAAGACACTGCTGCCCAATGGAATTAAATGCTCCATTTTTTAAAGAAAGCAGTTCTGTCGCCCTGATTTTTTCAAGTTTTCTAAAGCCTTCTAGGATTTACATTCTTGTACAGAACTTTCTCACATACTTTATGTAAATAACTTATTTTTTTCATTCTTTTATGGGAGACAAGCAACCTGATAGACTGTTGGGTTGCCCAGTGGCATTGAGGAGGTGGCACTGTCACCCTCCAATGACACTGGCGTTTCAAGAAAATATAAAAATAGAGTCAGATTTTTTAATAAACAATTTTTCATTTGCCTTGAAAAGAACTGCGTTGCATCATTTGTACTATGTCCTACAGTGACACAGTTCCTCAAGAACATCACTGAGCCTCGATCACAGAAAGGGGGAATGCCATGAACTCTCAGTCTTCAGGCTGATCAAAATGCAGGTTGTGCAGAAGAGGTTGGATGAACCTCAAGTGTACAGCTGCTTGTTTTACAGTTTCATTTTTTACATTCTGAAAGTTTATGTGATCTAATTAGCTATTTTATTTCACAAAAATACATTTTGGCACTGTTGGACTTGGAACAACCCAAATGCAAGGGGCTTCCTTATGGGGGAGGCAGACAGGCACATGGAAAATCAGCATTATGCTTCCGTTTCAGAGACATTAGGATGGGGAAGCAGAGCTGAGCTACACTTGTGTGGAGATTACTTCAGCAATTTGAACCTTTTAGGTGCTATAAATAAGTTTAAATCTATCTAAGAAAAAACTGACAATGCCTAGCAGGAGCACCTAAGCATTATTCCAGCTTAATGAAAAGGCTGAGAAAGCAAGAGGCAGGAGAAGCAGCGTGTGCTCAGCCCTGGGTTACCGGCACCGCTGACCCCCAGCCCAGCACCTGGGACGTTCTCACCGAGCCATCTCCCTCCCCAAAGCCCTCTGGTTCCTCCTCACACTCTGCCTGCCCTTTCCTGCAGCAGCTCCTCTGTCTCTGATTTTATCTGTCTCCCCAACAATGTGGATTGTGATACTTCTCATTTCCAAGCCCTGTTCAAGGGTTACCCGAGGTGTGGGTTTTGCCGGGGAAAACTCAGCAATTACGTTCCTGTGTCTGTAGCTGTTCAGCAGCACCAACACCCCAGGGAAGACATCCTGGCCACAAATATATCCAAGACATCTGGATAAACGAAAACATCTCATCTCTGGAGCCAAATGTCAACCTGGCACTTTTAAAAAGCACCAAGATAAAATATCTGCCAGTGCTTAAAGAGCTGATACAGACCTGCTCACTACTTGACCCAAAGCGGTTCTTAAGCAGGAGCTAAGATGCATCCTGCTCCCACATAACTCTCTTCTGAGAAAAACTTTTTTCACAGCCAGAGGACAAAAATATGCCCTTCCTCCTCTGCCTTATCTTTGTAACGTGAAGGAAAACCACCCAAATTAAAATGCCTGAATTGAGACATTACCAGGAGATTTCAAAAACAAGACAGAGCCTCTTGTTAACATCTTACTCACAGTTTTCACGCCACCACTCGTGATAAAAGCAAAGTATTAAGGCATAAATTAGTCATAGAACAGCTGCATACTTAATACATACAGTCCTTTTAACTCCCAGGGTCTGTGTGGATAATCTGCAGTCCTACATTCATCATGATGGCATAGAAAGTACCAGGGAAGGGCTGACTCTCCCCAGTTGTATTCATTCAAAAGCAAACACCCCAGCAACAATCAGGGTGTGTATTCTGTGGCTGTGAACCCCCCACCAGGGATATGGGATAACCAGTGCTTGCTTCCATCACTTCTTGCATTAAAAGTGCAATTTGAGTAACCTGAGGCAAATCACGACCCTGCAGAACATCTTGAAAATGTTCGAACAATAAGCACTTTGTTTAAAAGGATCTGTGAGTGCAAACATGTCTAATCTACTGAAAACCTCAATCACTTTCTGCTTGTCCTTGCTTTAATCCAACTCACAGGAAATGACATTTAGCCCCAACTGACAGGGACCAATGAAAAGGATAAAATACCTTTGTACTTCAAATGCCCATCTATCACTATTGAAAATATCAATGTCCCTTGATGATGCAAGAAGGTGCATTTGTTTCTCTTATAGTGTTGATGGATTCATTTCTTCTCATTAGAAGAATAAATCTTATTGTGAATCTTATTGCCAGCAGCAACATGATTGGTTCCCAACCTGCATCAGGCCTCCCGTGTCTGACAGTGTACATGGATTTGATGAAAGACAGCCCTTACAGAACAACTGGCTAATCATGGGGAAATAGCACTATTTTACAGTCAAAAAATATGGCACAGACAATAAATGATGGGGCTGTCAGAAAAATAACAACCTATGCACTTGAACATGCAGATGAGAAATGATCTTCTCCTATCATTTGACTTGTTTTTACAAGATGCTTGTCCAAAGTCACATCAGTGTGCTGGCCTGTAAGTCTCAACTTTCTTGGAAAACACGTCAAATGCACATTCACTAAGCACCTCCTATAACCACACATTAAATACACTCATTAATTTACCTGTTAACCATTTATACAGGAGTAGTTCAAGCATATTGGCACAGAAATGTTGGCATGTAGTGGTGGACATGCAATATCCATGGGATCTAGCCATTTATTAGATGTGCTGAAGGGCTGAAATGGTTTCCACACTATTATTAGCTCTGCTCTAAAACTTCTCTAGACCAAGGAGGTTCTAATTTTCCTGTTCCATTCCATACCTTACAAACTTAAGAATCAATTTGCATTTCCTTGCTCTCTTTCCTAGCTTGCCTTTTTTATTTAGCAAAATTTTCAGAAAGACAATGCAAACAAACTTTTTAAAGAGATTAAGGATATTTAAAGTATCAAATAAACAAAAACCTTTCAAGTGAAGAACAGAAGGGTTACTCAGGATAACGGAACTTTTTGCAGGAGTCATGTCCTTCAGCTGTGAGGAGGGCAGTGGTGATGGGTTATCTCTTATTGCTGGCATGACTGATTGCTGGAAAAGAGCTACAGAATGAGGCCAACTTCCCAGCAGAGACAGGGCATTAGGCATAGAATTAATTGCATGGGATGATGTGCCAGAAGTTCAACAGTCCTGGCCCACACCAGTTCCAGCCCCATGCTTGATAGGGGGATTTTCAGCCCCAAGTCCCACACACTCCTCAGGCAGCCAGATGTATTTCAGCTGAAGGATGCAGCAATGAATACTCAATGCCATAAACATGTTACCAGTGACACAGCATGGAGATCTGCTCTGTTATAATTTAGGGGAGATGCTTAATCAATTGCCTTGACTTACTAAGTTTTACTGCTTTCTAAATGAGCAGCAATACATAACACAGTTTTCAGCTTGGTTTTAGGAACCTTGATCATTTACCCCATTAAATCAGAAGGAGGAACACAGGCTGCTAGTGGGAGCATGTGCTGATTCTTGTATGCAATTCTCTGACAGCAAAAAACACTGCAAAAATGCATTTGCTGTTTCAGCTGACATATAACACAATACTTGGAAAGAAAATATTAGCTTTGCCATTGCTACAGTTACTGGTATGTCCCCTCAAATTTAGTACATGCAATAGGCTGGGGGATAAAAACATCCCAAAGATACCAGAAGAATTTATAAGTGAATGATCTGCTTATGAGGAATGGAGACTGCTGATGCAAGCTGCAGTCTTACTGATAAAAAAATGGATTTCCCATAGCACTGCCGATAGCACTGGGAGCTAATTGGCCTGAGCTTGCTCCTGCTGACTGTCCTGTGCTCATCTGGGCTTGCTCTGGAGGACCCAATCAATCACAAGCCCAAGCTGCAGCTGACCCGTAGGCAGCCACAATTAAAACTCAGTTCCTACTTATTGAAAGGTAGGAAGTGAATTTAACCTGATCTAAGTAAGGGAGAGAGTGCTTGAAACCACTTGCAATCCCTGAGATGTTCTATCACTTCAGACAACCCTTTTCCTCTTTCAGCAGAGCTTCTCATTGCCCACAGCCTTTAGGAGAGCTCACACACCATTTCTGCAGCTGGTTCCTCTCCCAGATGCAGGGTGGATACATCAGGATGCCACAGCAGCCCAGGATCCTGGGGATCAGTTACACAGCTCTTAAGGAACTCACCCAGTCACTTTAATGAATGCTCTACCTAAAACTAATTATGTGCTTGTGCTCACAGCACTTTTCTGGGCATTTGACAATTTATTTGCTTATGTGCTACAGAAAAGCAATCCCCAAGAAAAAACCCTCTTGGAATAAGCCATGAGTTGCAATACATTTAGAGGCAGGCTGAGCACATCCTTGGAAATGCAGACACTTGGGATTGTGAACCTGGATTAAATCTGGCTCAATGGTTTTTAAATGTACAGTACATACATGAGACAGAAACTGCACCAATTTGTCACCACCACTGCCTTTAGACAAAAGCTGTACTGAGAACAGCAGGTCACAGGGAAGTCAACAACAGTGACACTAAACCTCCACAATTAGCAAATAAAAACATCTCATAATGGCTTTTATTTACTAGTTGCATATTTTCAGAGGACTCATTCAAAAAATAAAAAGAATTAATCATTTTCAATGGAAGCTGAATTTCAAAACTTTTCCCACTATATAGTCAGACAGGTACCCCCAAAAATCTCCTCTAATGTATTTTTCAGGCTGTGCAGTTTTATCATTCAGAAAGTAGCACTTCTTTTCTCAAAAAGAATGAGTTAAGGGCAAGGCAAGTCATATTTCAAGCTGCTCACATTTTTGGTCAACTTCAGATCTCTTTGTACATTCCTGTCTGAACCCTCTTCCCCCCATACAGCAAGAAACACACAGTTGGTCAGGGTAGAGCAAAATTCAGCAATCGAGTAAATGGAAAAGTTCCTCTCTGGAACAGCAGGAATTTGCTTTGGATGAGCATCCATAACAGATTTCTTTGACTTAAATACTGCTCACGGACAGTGTTAGTATTTAGGAGAACAGAAATTGGTATTTCACAGTCAAAGTAAAAAGATGCTGAAGAGCTCGTTACACTGGCCTGTTTCTCTAGCAAATAATATGCATTTGTTCAGCCAATAACATGCATTCTCTCAGTGCTGAAATCCCTTCTGCTTTGTAATTGCCTAGGAAAAAATGGTTTCCTGTAAAATGTCACAGGTTTTTCTAGCATCAGGTGTATGTCCACTTTTTAGCTCCACTTCAGAAACACAGAGCGTTTCCAATCACAAACTTACAGGAAGAAAGTAATTACCATTTAGATACAACAGGACAGGATGACAGCAATTCAATTGTTGCCCAAATCATAAGATTTTCAATTTAATCAAGCATTCATTCTCTGGTTTTGGTGGCAGCTACAGTTGGGCAGAAAGCCCAACAAGGTTAATTGGGCAACAACTCCAAACCAAACACTTATTATAAAGAAAATTCTTTTAGAGTCAAGTTTCTTAGCTCTGTTACTTCCTCTGCAGAATGGTGATCTACACAGTGCAAACACTGGAAAAAAAAGCGAAGGACCAAACACTGAAAAAGACAAATCACTTCAATTTTTCAAAACTGTATTTCAATCATGACCTAGACTGCAGGGAATAAACATCATTTGGACTCTAATTCCTTTGGAAGAAAAGGGAGAGCACATTCATGTCACTTGGGAGAAGAGACCAAGCCTGTTGTTACTTTGCTTTGATGGTACTTTAGCAGACATCTGGAAGTTAAGTCCCCCATGAGAAAAAGGGTTAAGGGTTGTGAGACCCCTCCCAGATCTTTATAAAATATTTCATCCACCTCTTCATCCTGGTTGGGTGATCTACAGCAGAGTCCCACAAGGATATCTGCCTTGTTGGCCTTCCCTGAGTCCCACCCACAAACTCTCAAATTTATTGTCACCATTAAGCTCTGCTCAGCAGCTCAACAAAAAATAAGAAAAAAACAAAAAAAAAAGGATGGGGAAAAAAGTAATCCTCAGGACCTGTGTTTTACAGGATTCCAACACAAATGTGGTGAAAACATGAGAGCTGAATTCCTGAGGATAAGACTCCAGCCTTTGGACCAGGACCTGGCACTGCAGTGGCAGCACAGGCACTATTCCACCTTTGGCCCAAGAGCAGATATCTCATCTTTATCTCCTGCTGCTTCTCCCTGCTTGGCGCAGCCAGCTCTGGCTTTGTCACTGCCCATCCCTCCAGGACAGAGTCACCACTCTGCTGTCAGGAAATGCAGGTGAGACAGAGCACCCCAAACAGCTTATGGAAAACACTTCTTTCCTCTAGCCCTGTTAATCTCTCCATTAATGGGATTCTGCTTATTCCACTGTTCTTTGTGCTTGAATCCCTTGGGCTCCCCAGGCACTGACTGCTAAATTATGAAATGGTTTTGAGAGCTTTGGTTAGATGTGCCATCATGTTACACCATAGTTTTTTTAAGTATAGGGGAAACTCCCAACTCCTAAGGGTGCTGCTCTCCTGCTCCCTATCTGTGGCTCCTTCAGTCCATCAAGATTTTAAACAGTACTTGCCCAGAAAAAGAAAGTCTTTTTTATTCCTCCTCTTCTTCTCCTTGTTTAAAGTTTATTAATACTGTCACATCAAATCTCAATGCAAAGTGATACGAAATGTCGTACACTAAAAATAATGTGCTGGAAATGGGTCAGTACTGAAATATTTGCACTGTCTACAAACTGGTCTATTATCTCCTCCAGTTTCAAGCTCTTTTAACCCAATTCTCAAGTATACCAACACGACAGGGAGTTAAATTCTGATGAATTTTAAGAGAAATACAGACAGAACTGAGTATATAGGTCACTGTTAGTGAAGTTATTTTGAGGGGTTTTCATCATTTTTGTGTAAAACAATAAAAATGCTTTTTTCTGACTTCCCCCTCCAGTGCTGACAGCTCCCTAAAGCTGACAAGGTGCCCACGAGGTGCTCCTTGCAGTGAAAGGAGAAGCAAGAAGAGCATGAGAGGAAGAGCACTGTGGAATCCTTGATGTCAGAAGGGACCTTGGGAGGCCACCTGGCCCAACCCTCCACTCAAACCAGGGGAAAAAAGGGAGGAATAAAAAGGATAAAAATGGCTTGTAAGTTTTAACAAACTGAGAAGGCATAGAGGGAAAGTGAAATGGCAAAGATGCCTCAGGAGGCAGAGAGGAGAACTGTCCCAAAGCTTTACCAGCTCACTTATCAGCTGGCAGAAAGAGCATGAAGACAAGGAGAGATGTAGCTCTGACCAACTCCACATGGAGAACACGGAAATAACAACATCCTGGCTGTGGGGGACTAAAAAACCAGCAAATATGTGCTGGTAAGTTTACACTGTTAATATAACCATGCACTTCTGCCACGTGCTAAGGTGTGGTAGTAGGAAAGTACTCTGCTGTAAGAGACATGAGCAGTTTACTGAAATACCCACAACACAGTCAATGTCCAAAGAGCTGTCATCTTTTCAGTAAATAATTAGCAGGAAGCTGGAGAATTAGTCTGGGAAGTGGCTGGCTCAGGCTGTGCTGGGTACTGAACAATGACACCCTCACAGCAAGGACAAATGCCCATTCCAAGTTATTTACTCCTTTACACTGCACATGCACATCCTTCGAGGAATGGCTCCAATCCACCTGGCACCCAGGAACGTAGGAAGCAGTGTCACAACATTTTGGAGCTTAAAGTGCAGGCACAATGTGCCAAACTGAGGTAACAGATGGGGATCCAAACATTGCTAAGTGCTACCTAGCAATGCAGCATATGCAGTGCCTGGAAATCATGACATCATCTCATGAATGAAAAAGTCTTGCACTAATATTCAAACTTGATACTTAATCAAGTGAAAAAAATGGAGATGAGCCAGGAGGAATGGTACCAAAGGTAGCAGGAACAAAAAGGATAATCCCCCTGGTCCCAGTGTGGACAGAATTGTGAATACTTTGCAGCCCTCATCTTCCCCTCCTTCTGCTTCAATGGCTTTTGGCACTTGGATAGGGACAACCTGTGAGATGGTTTTGTGTTGAGAGCTTTGAAAGGGTAGGCTGGTATCCAAGAATTTAAGATAAAAAGCTAAGCAGACTTGCAGAATACATCCACCTCCTGGAAGCTAAACATGCACTGTACAATTGGAGGGTCATCAGTGGGATTATTCTTCTTAATTGTTAAGTATGTATCAATTCTACATGATCTTTTATTTATATTATTTGGGGAGATTACAATGAAGAGAAAAATTGGTACAGAATCCTGAACAACCAGCTTGAAAATTCTGGCCTTCAGTAAGAAGATGAAAACACTTTTTACTGATTCAACTTTCATTCTAGACTCATGTAATTTAATCAGATATGTTCACAGCTAGAATTGCTGCATGCTGGAAATCCTTCCTGGCAATATAGAAGCTACCACTTTACCACTCCACAGATAATTTTCTCATTACATTATATACTACAGTTAGGAAAAGCTCAGTTATATTTACAAGCATACAGTTCAACCACTGATTGTAAAAATATGCATAATGCATAGCTAGCTTGCCCAAGTAATTAATGTGATTATGCATTCAAAGCAGGTAAGTGCAATAATTGAGTTGCTGTGCAAGCTGTGCAAGCGCATGCACAATTCTGCACACCTAATGTTTTGGGAGGTTTGCCCACTTGGGGAGATTCTGAAGTTCTGCTTTGCAATCACAGCCTAGAAAATAAAAATAAGATTATTTCCTGTGCCATAAACTGACCTAAGCACCAATGCTACTTTCCCAATATAATTAAATGTTAAAAGCCTTTAATTAAAGAATATAAATCAGAGTGAATAATGTCCGACCAGAGCAGGCTTACCATACAGGCTGCATCCAGTGCTGAGAGTGCAGGAGAACAAGGCCATAAAAATGCCATTCACACCTTTTAATTGGTACATTTGAGCATTCCTTTTATTGCTCTGCCAAACCAGCAATGGTACCACTTCCCTTCTGAAAACATTTTCACTCTCCAAACTTCAACCCAAGTGTTGACGATGACAAATGGTGGCCCCTGCTTCCCTCAAGCCCCATCCAGAACAAAGCAATTCTCTGCCCTGGAACGCCTGAAGCATACCTAGGCTTGGAATTTAATTCTCTTTCATATTGTATTTCTTTCCATCTCCAGCTCTTAGATAGGGATTTTTATTTGTTTATGTATTTATTTTGGGGACAGCAAGTATTATTGGTTCCCTTGACACGGCTGTGTCATTGCACGCTGAGATAACATGGGGAAGAAGCTGCTGTGGATAAAAAGTGAGGAAAAAAGCTGCATTTTTTCCTGCTGAGGGGCAGAATCATCTCTCTCTCGCCTTCTCCTTCCCCCTCTGTGCTCTCTGCTCCCCAGCAGCAAAGTGATGGGTATCTTTATATTGCTGGCATAATAATATATTTATGGGTTGTGAACACAGAAAACTACAGCAGGGTAAATGCAATCAGATTTACAGATAAACTCGAGGCCTCAATAAATCTGGACTACAATAGAAATTAGAGTGAGAGAGAATGAGGGGAAAAAGGTTTTTTGAATCTGAATGCTGAGATTCAGCTTCAGCTCAACAGTATTTAAAAAGCTTTTGTTCCCACTTTCTACAAACAGGCAAGCATTCAGGCTTTGCAGTAACATCGAGGAACACAGCAACAGATTTTGAGCTTGTAAATAACTTCCAACTGTGTATTCAATTCTAAATTTCAGTTTATACTGTGCTGGGTTATTGTGTAAGAGTCAAATACGGAAAAGGAAACTTAAACATGGGATGATACAAAAACTCAGTACTACAAAATTCAGCAGTAATTGTGATGCAGAAAGAAAACAAACCCCAGAAAGATGCATCAAAGACTTTTACAAATAATTTCAAATATGGAACCACTCTAAGGATTTTGTGGTCAAATCTTTAATAAAGAATTCCTCAAAGAAAAATATTTGAATTATTTACTCAGCCCCGAGGAAGTGAATAGAGAATAAAGCAGATGAAAACAAGCAATCAGAAACGCTTCTTTTAAAGTTGTGATCTAATAGTAAAATGTGGCTAAATAATGGGAATGAATATCCTCATAGATGTTGAGTATGCAGGAACAAGCTGGGCCAGCTCTCCCTGCAGCCCTGCAAGCACAATATGGGTTTACATCTGGTCTCAAGAAGCACCAGGCAGACCTCAGACAGTTTGGCTGTCGGCTCAGACGAGCACCCAGCAGCTCGGGTTCTTATCCAAGGCTTACTCAACCTACCTGCACCTTTTGGGCCAGCAAAACGGAGCTGGCACTCTCATCAGCACAGGCTTCTGCCTAACATTGCTGGCACTGCCTGCTTCCAGTGGGGCTGGAGATAGTGCAGGAATAATCCTTCTCTTCTGACATTTCCTATTGTCGGAGTGGCAGGAGGCTGGAAGTGTGGAGATGCACAACATGCAGGATGAAAGAGGAAAGCATTTAAACCACTTGAAGCAGAGTTTGCAGGGAAAGCCTGCTAGCCAGGAGCCACATTCTGCTCTTTGTCATACTCCCATGGTGTTAAAATCACTTAAACAAATATTTTATTTTCTTTTTAGTGTTTTTTAACCCTGAGGAGATTATCACATAAACAAGTTGCTTTGCAGTGGGAAGTCTGAGAGCCAAATGTTGCCTCTCTCCAGCATCTGAGGGGTGCATCCCACTGTGTTCAAACAACACTGCTTGAGGCATCCAACACAGGTGTGTGGGACAGAGCCTGATCTAGCTGAGCTGTGGTACCTGGCAGGAAACAGGGCTGGAGCAGCTTCACAAGCAGCACCTTGACTCTCCTTTGCAGCTGGCACAGCAGCCCTGGCTCCTGGGCATCCACACCAACAGGGGTGGCTGTGGGGAGCCACCAGGATCCCCACACAAAGCTGAGGGTGGAGAGGCTCTGCTGCACTCTGTGCTGTGGAGAGCTGTGATGGGCTGGAAAGCATCACACAGCAGTGATGGAGCCTGCCCTGAACAGCACAGGAGGAACACAACTCCAGAGTGGGCTGGGAATTTAACTGGGGAGAAATGAAACTGAGAAATGTAACAGGAGGAGGTGGCCCCTGCAGCACAAAATATCTCTGAAAAGTAACAGCTTCTTGTGTAAAGCCAGATGTGAACAAGGAGAGCTATTCCACACCTATGGATTTTCCTGGTAGCGCATAAATGATAAAGTATCCTTTATGATCAGCTAGGTGATCCTGGGAGGATTGGGGGAACCTGGAAAGCTGAAGTAACGGTTAAAACTAAACCCATAAATGGAAAAAAAAAAACAATAACAAACAAACAAACCCAAAACATTCAATGATTTGATTGTGCTGAGAAGACAGGAGCTTTTCCCCTGGAGATGGGAGACAAGATTTTCTGGCTGGGAGAGCTCTGCTGCGAGCAGCAGGCCTGGGCACTGTGCTGGGCTGGGCAGCCCTGTCCAGCAGCCTGGGGGAGCCTCTGCGAGCCAAGAACTCACAGCTCTAATCCGAGATCTGTCACCACTCACTGCACAGCCTTGGGCAAGTTACTTAACCTCCTTGTGTCTCAGTTTGTGTCTCAGTTTCACCATCTGCAGGACTGGGCTAACACAGACTTGGCCAGTAGATAGGGGCATTCAGGGGCTTAATCAAGGGTAGCTGGAGTGATTAAATTCCAGCTGCTCGGTCTGTGGCTGCGAACTCCCTGCCCGGTGTCAGGTCCCAGCACTACAGCACACGAGCCAGGCACGGCGTCCTCAGAGCAGGGCAGGGAAGAAGGAGCTGCCACAGCACAATATATGGGTCAGCATCTTCCAACTGCAGCTGCCAGCGTGCTGACTTGGCATCAGCCTCCTCCCGGCCCTTGGCTGAGGCATACCAGAGAAATCCCGTCACTCCCAGCCTGCTGGAGGTGGGAACAGAGCCAGGTCGTGCCTCCAGACAGAGCCCAGTGAGAAATGAGTGGACTGCACCTCCACAGAAGGGAGCTGGAGCCAGGTACACGGTGCCCTGACTGTGATGGAAGCACAAAGGCTCAAGAGCTGTGCTCCATCTGCCCTGCGGAAGCGCTCCCGACTGGCATCCGAGTACCCCTGGCCACCAGCCCAGGCAGGATGAGAGCACAGCTCAGGCAGTACTGAGCACAGGCTCAGCCCAGGCAGGATTGAGCACAAGCTCAGCCTAAGCAGGACTGAGCACAGACTCAGGGCATGGGCAGGGTCAGTCCCACCCAGGAGCTGAATCATGGACCAGGGCCACCAGACAGCACCAGAACTGGAAAACAGAGGGGTCTTGCATGAAAACCCTTTCCAGTTCCAATTTACTTCTTGCTTATCCCACCACATACCCCCTTTCATCCTGAGCTCAGTGCCTGAGTCCCCTCAGACACCTCCCCACCTCCCCACTTCAGCTCACTGCATCTCTCATCACTTTGTTCTGTCAGATGCAGTTCCCTTCTCCATGTATTCCCTCACTGGCCATCAAACAGCCAGAAAAACACAGTCCATCCTTCAGCTCTTCTCCCACATCAAAGAGGTTTTCATGCCCTTTTCAGCATTCACAGGACTATTCAGGATAAGAGGATCCATATATATATATAAATAGGTATTAAGTACATCTTGGAATAAACGTCAAGGTACAAGTGATTGCACAAGTTGTAAGGAGACTCTTTTAACAGGAAAGAGAACCTATTTCACCTGCAATCAGTAATCATTGCATCAACAGGACACAGTAAAATGATATGGTTATAAGTCAACCCTATAAATTCATGAAGCAAATTAATTTCCAAGATCAATGCCTAGAATTAGATGACAGAAAAGTAAATTTTACATACATAGAGGAATTTCTTCTTAAACTTTCTTTCCTCGGACGGCAGAGGGAAAGTGAGGGAAACCAGTTCCATAGATACCAAGAACCATGTTTGTGTTGGCTGGTACCACTGTGACAGTGCATCAGGGGTGTCAATAGACTGTCATCAACCCTTGCCACATGAGATCAAACATTCTGTTGCTGACTCTGAACCCCAGCAGGAGCCAGCCAGAGCAAACACCAAGAGAAGATTGTGGTATTTGGCTCTGAGTTTTCACAAACAACTTTATTTCTCCCTGTGTCCTGTGACCTAGGTAATAAAATAACATTTACAACTCAATTAAGGCATCTCAAATACGGATCTGTGATTTAACATGCAGGCACTTGTGGTACTGCAGATTTAATATGGTAATGACTGAACAGATGTTTAGGAAATTGTGTACACTGGCAGATGCTGACTGACAAAGGATCCCTGTTTCAGGTGTTTGGCTTCCGTGGGTTTACACATGACTGCCAGAAAGTCTGCTCCCTGCTCCAAGAAGAGCAACTACAGAAACTCCTGTGCTTTGCATCCATGGCAAATTAAAGTAAAATCTAAATCTCTCCTGCATATACAATGGAAGTGACTCAGCTTCCTCTCCCTGTGCTGCACAGGTGTGACTACCACCACTCCTTGCACTCTAAGGAAGTAACTCCAGACGTGCAGAATAGCTCAGATAGAGCTGTCTCCAAGTCAGGCAAGAAAACACACAAACTGTTTTTAAACCACCACATCCTGTGACTGCACTTTCTTACCGAGTGATGCATGCCACTGGATTACAGGAGACTGTTCCCATTAGGAAACATAATTCAATACAACAAAGGTGGCAAAATTGAGCCTGGATTGATCAAGAGGATTTAACTTCAAATTGACAATATTGCTGAGCAGCGAGGCAGGGAGCACAGGCATAATTTGGTTTCCTGCAGCACCACTCCAAATGATGGCTATCAGTATTCCAATCAGTGGCTGATGGTTTTATTTCCCCCATGAGTTTCTCCAGGTCATCCCTGACAGTTAGAAAAGTGCTTACTTGCTTGGGCTGCACTGAGCAGATGGTTCCTGATCAGAGATTAGTGCTGGAGCCGGGGGTCAGTGGGCTGCCAAAAACCTCATCCGGGGGCTGCCTGCTGCAGTCACCCTGGGGACAGCAGCTTGCTGACCACTACAGACAGGTGACACGCTCAGCAATGCTACTGGACATGTCCAGGTCTCCCTGCAGTACAGCCAGTGCTCACCTGATATATAATTTATATCCCTGCGAGTTCACTGCCTGCTGTTACAATATCACTTTTGCCTTCGGGGCACTCGGTATAGACTTCTGCAGGAAATGGAGGGCACACAGAGGTGGTGGGAGAGAATGATTAAAACCCAGACCATCCTGCCTCTGCCCAATCACCACCAGCTCACATTTTTCAAACCTCAGATCAGCATGACAACAGCCAGTTCTTTTCTATAGGTTTATTTTTACTCCTCCGCCCCCCAAAAAAGAGAAAAGAAAGGAGAGTGGAAAGATTAAAAACATCCAAGAGCTGGTGGAGTCATAGAACACTGGGCACTTCAGGGCCAGGCTTCTGGGACTACTGCTATGCATAGCATCTATTTTCTTCCTCCTGATGCACTTCAAAGGTAAGTTTTGGCATTGTCTTGATTATCATGGAATTCATACACATTTAAACCAGAAATGAGCCCCAGCTTTCCAGTTATGGACTCTCTAAATGGTGCTTATTTTTACTAAAACATAAGGACAAATTCTTGCCAAGTACTGTGTTGTTTTTGACCTGGTGTTTTCCCAGTTTCAGTAGGGTTTTGCTGCCACAGGAAGAAGACAAGGATAATGTTATGCCACAAGATCTTGGGGCAAAATCACTTTTCCCTGGGAAAGGTATTGAAGAAACCAAGCTGAGCTTTGCTCTGCTACTGGAGGAATTTGAAACACCAATCCTGATACTACTGCAGTACAGCAAGAACTATTCTAAGGACAAGAGCCAAGCATAGAGTACATACCATACAAACCAACCACAGGGAGCCATGCCCTCCAAACCTGTGTCTATACAGAGCAAAGAAGAAGAGAGGGGAAAAAAAATAGATAGAAGTAAGTCACTGAAGGTAACCTGGAAAGTCACTAACAGAGTGAGAACCACAGTCTCCTGACCCCTGTTTTAGTGTCTTCAAAACCATCTGCACCATAACAGCAAGCGACTGTCAGCAGTCACCTTGTTTCAGGGAGTTGAAAAATAAAGGAAAATATCTCAACCATTTTACACTTCTGAAGAAGACAATCTTATTTTCCCCGATTACAGCATCCTATAAAGAATGTTGCTTAGATACAGTACTACACATACAAAAATAGGTTTCTAACTGTTCTCAAATTCCACAACAATATTAGTTTGGGGACACTTAAGTCTTGCTTTCTTGATTCTCTTTTAATCTATTTTCTCACATGTGCTTTAATTTTTATATGCCCTTAATTACGCACTTCTGTGATGTCAGATCTCAGCCCTACAAACACTTACATGCATGGTTAACTTAACACACACACAGCCTCACTATGAATTTATGGATGTCGAATTGGAATGACCATGGTTTCATTGTTTCCCATTTATAGTGATGTTTGCCTGATTCATTCCTATTATTTTTCTATTTCATTGATTTGTTTTGACATTCATGCATTTACTTCCAAGCCAATACATCATTTGAATGTAAAAGATAAGACTTTTCAGGAATTTCATGCAATGGACTTCTAAAAGAGGAGAACTGGGAAATTGTATCAGAGAAGCACATTAAAAACCAAAAAATAACAGAAGTTACATCTAACCTGCCTTGAGATCTTTTATATGAACACAGTAGGAAGTCTGTTTGGAATTGCCATGATGGCAACATAGCTCCTGTCTTTGCACTTTAGTTTCTGTGTGGATAATGGATCTCTGAGGTTTGGGTTCTGAACCCCATCCTCATATCACCTAAGCATGGATACCCTTCAGCATCTCTATTAGGTACAAATATTCAGGTATGTTCCCAAAACCAGGGAAAAAAAGGATAATTTATATCACAGAGAAGCTGTATTTTAATATTATAATCTAATCTATTACTGCAGCAGTGGCTGGTTTGTGAGTCCATGATAACACTTGCTGCCTCCAAGTCCTGAACCAGCCAAACAGCAAATCCTGATAAAAATCCTCCCTGATGTTTGCTGCAAAATCCTTGTCCACTGCAAACAAACACCTCTAACTACATTTAGGACTTCAAATGTTTTCAACTATTGAACACTGTGGCTTCAAGCAATTGCACAGCACAAGTGGTCAGCAGGATTTCTTTGGAAAAATACCAATGAACTTTATTAGACAACAGGCTGCACTAGCAGGAGCAGCATGCACGTGGCTTGAAGACTTGAGAAAAGCTCAATTCCCAAGTACATTCTCAGTTTAGGCTTTGTACAAATGTCTTGTTCCCTGCAATCCTGGTGATACTGGAAACCTTCCACAGTCACTCGAGGCTCTCACTTCTTGCGTCAGTTATTAAATAACCCTCATCCTCCTCAACACATGGGCAATGCCTCCTGCACACCACTTCTGTTCCCACCCACTCACTGTTGGTACAGGTGACCCAGACCAGCTGTCACATTACGTGGCAATAGCTAATGTCATGTTTTGTCCCAGTAATTACCCAGAAACTTCCACTACTTCAGCAGCAACAACAAATAACCCAAACCCCAGCTCCAGCCAGGGGATTGCTGTGCAGTAAAGCTGCCATATTTCTGTATTCTGCCCCAAAATAAGTATGTACAGAAACACCTCAGAGGAAGCATCAGCCCTACTATGCATGTTCAAATTAATTGTTTAACACACAAGCTCCCAAGGAAGAGTTTTCCTCTAATAAACTGATTGGAGAAGGCTGGATGGATTTTGGATGGGAGGTCTGGTCACTGCTACTGCACAGGGAACTCCCACCAAGTGCCAGACATGGAAAATTTGAAACTGATGGAGAAGAAAAAAAAAAGGAGACATCAAAAACCTTCTTGGACAAACACAGTGAGACACTAAAAGAAGGTGTGTGCACTCAAAGGATGAGAAATGAAAGCCCTGCTGCTGTGTGCTAATTGAAGCAGGGCTGGGCTGCTCTCTCAGAGTCATTGGGACATTAAAGGAATTATTTCTCTTTGCTTCATCAGATGGTCCTAAGTAGTGACTTTGGTTTGTGGGAGAAGTCCCACACTCTCCCACAAAGAAGTGCCTTTCTACCAGCACCACTGACTACAGACTGGGTGGAGCAAAGTTCCAAATTCTGCAGCTTTTTGTTACATGCCTGTGCTGCCTTTCCTTGCTGTGGTTTTTTTAACATCCCTGTGCTGCCTTTCCTTGCTGTGGTTACTTTGCACTGACAACTGGAGCAGCACTGATGGTTCAGTTCATCCTGAACAAGAACCCCCAAACCTGCAAGACACAAAGTTCCCCTCTCCCAGAACTTTCACCTCCAGCTGGCGGCAGAGATGAAAGATGAATTGTTACACATTTCTCTTTTCCACTCTGAAGGTGAGTTTTTCAAGCCAAACCACATCATTATTTGTGTGTCAGGGGAAGGTTTTTAGTGCAGTTCATAAAAGTGTAGGTTCTAAAGCACAAGTTACAGCAACTAGAAAAAAGTCTGGGTCCATGCACTACCATATACCAGCCAAAGATCCCACGACACCCTACTTGCCACAATTACTACTTGGAGTATCTATCATTTACACCTTGAGCTGTGTGCTAGTAACCTTTTACAACAGGATTTGCTTTTGTTCCCTAATCACCAGAAGAGATTTCAAAGCAATCAGATTCTACTGATGCAAACTCTTGAGCATACAGAATATTTTGCTTGAGTATTTACAAATGTTTTTCTTATTCATGAGCCACCTTGTAAGCAAGAACTTGTTTGAACAAGTATTCCTGGAAAATGAAAAATAAGTTACAAATATGATTGTTCATTAATGCCACATGCAATATTCAAAGAGTTCTTCTTTCAAAGGTGTTTTGAGAATGCATTCATTCTTTTGTGTAGTGCTACACAGGTGTAAAATGCTAAGTGTTAGGTATTATTAGGCTACCAGTGTCTAAGCTTGTGGCCCCTTTTGGAAACACTCATTTTTGCACATCTGAGAGGAGAAAGCAAAAGCAGCTAGAGAAAAGATAGTTGAAAATCTGCCTAGCATATTTTTTCACCCAAATATTGCTTTTAATGTATAATCAATCTTTATGGTCTGTTGCTGCAGGGAAGGTGTAATAGAATCAAGTTTTTCATAAAATTGCAAGTTGCATGAATCTTTCAGAAACAAGATCATAACATTCTTCATTCCAAATCAATATCGATTATTCCTTAAGTTACATATAAATTGCTTTTAGTCGCAGACATTTCATGTCATACAAATGCAGTTAATAATGGGAAATACCCCTTTCACCACACCAACAATGCCATCCTGCTTGCTGGGCTCATCTAGTGAGAAAGATAATTCTATTCCTTTCCTCACATGCTATTTTAAATATACTTTAACCAACCTGTGTATCCTGTTTTACTCTTATTACAGCTGATCTGTGCAGAACTTTCCAAGAATAAAGTATTTTGTGACACACAAGTTGTAGTTCTTGACCAAAAGGCCATTTCTTTTAGCTGGTATTTCCCCACTGAAGAATTAAGCTCCTCTGAAGGCACATCACCCAAACTCTCTAGGCAAGAAGCAGAATTCAAATTATTCACACCATGGAATGAGTCACAAATCATGCAGGAAACAAGTCAGAGGAGGAGGCCCAACACTGGAAGTGCTGCATGGGCGGATTTCTACCAACGGGCCTGGAAATGCACACACAGGGAAAAAAAATCAAAATGATTTTACTCTGTTCTGTCCTTCTGCTTTTTCCTCTTTATTTCCAAAATACACTTAAAATATAAATAAAATTGAATTAAAAAAGCCACAACAGTGAAATTTACATTCTCAGCAAACTGAGGATAAGACATAGGGGAAAGATCTGGAAAAGTAGGAATTCACTTGGAAAAAAATTGGGGATTCAGCACAGATTCCTCCTTGGTTGGCTGCTCAGCCCAAATGGTGCCATTCACTGCATGGTGTTCTGCCACTGCAGTTTTATGTGGGGCCAACACAAAAGTCTGACCATCATTTTTCAGGGTTTATTTCCACACAAGGAAATACAAAGTTCTCTCCACTGTAAAATGTTTTGCATTATCTTTCACGGCTTTAAACCACAAAATACTCCTTATATTTTATCTCAGTGTTTAATGCTTTTTAAGTTTACATTTGAGCTCTGATGATTAACTTTAAGAAACAAAGTAAACTGCGTGTGCTTTTTTAGCCCCTAAGGACAGTTATTCCTTCAGAATGTAACTGCAAAGATATTTTCACAGTGTAGGAAACCAACTATAATGTACATTACAGCTCATTTTCCAACACTGGATTGCATCATAAATATATTTTAAGCTGCTGTGTTAAAATTATAGTGGAAAATTAAAACAAGCATAACCCATATTATTTAAGATGAATTTTAGAGCCAAGTAAGAACCAAAATGAAATAAAAACACAGTATTTGCATCCAAGAAAATTTGGTAGAAATAACATAAAAAACCTGTTAAGGCTAAAATCTACTTAGCAAAAAAAAAGTAGATGAAAACATTTGCCATCTGTTGAGAGCATGGAACTGGTTCCCCCATTAGAAGATGCAATCTCAAAGCCAGGGATTAATATCCATAGGGGGGTCATCTTCCCAGGGCCAGACAGAAAGTGGATGGAAATAACCAAATCTGGGAGTTCATTCTGGTTTGCCTGCTTGGCTTTTTGTCCATTAAATATGGAACATTAATTCACCTGAAGCCCAAATTAATTGTTGCAACTGACAATCCTAACAGGCAACGTGGTGAACTATAAAGGCTGAGAAATATTTATTTTAAAACTGATACGTCCTTGGTCAACATTATATTCTCCTTTTCATGTATCCACAGATACACTCAACAGATCTATAAAAACCTGATACTAATTACTGCCTGCAATTAGAGACCCTGCTCAGGGTTAACAGTGCATGAGCACATCACACAATGTGATTTTCGTGCTTTGTGCCACATTTGACCACAGGAGAACAGAGAACATTGTCCTGATGAGAAATACATAATTAAAATATATTGGCCTTGTCTTATATGCTGATGTTGGTACCAAAGACCAGAACAGTAATGAGGACTTGGAGTCTCAAGACACAGAGTTTAGGAACACTGAGAACTAACTCTGTACAGGAGCTTGATTTTTAAGTTGATAAGTCTGCTTGCTGCTGCAGCAAAACAGAAAAGCCATGGCTAGTTCCAGTCCTTTGGCTAAAAGATGGATTTCTGTCCTGACATCAAGCTCAATATTTGTTACTTAATAAACACATTAGCAGGGTGAGTATTTTTTGCACTTTTCATCTCTCTATCCTTAACAGTCCAATAAAAATTTTACTTTTTTCAGTTTACTACCTCCAAAATATCTTTGAAAAACTACCAGAACTGGCAATGTCATGTATAAAAGTCATCAGATACTGGGATTTTACAACAGTGTGAAGTATTATAGAAGATCATCATCAATACAAGATATTGTATTCATAATAGCAGTTTCTTGCCTCCATCAACATCTTAACAATTCAGACAAACCATGGAAAGCAGACAGTGTTCTGCTGGTCTCACTGCTATTAAAAAGTCCACTACCACAAGCTGGCACCCTCCCTTTCCTAAAGGACAATGTTAAACCCAATTCCAGCAGATCCTCAACCAACAGTTGTTACAATCACTGCATAAGTAAAGAAAAAAGTAAAAGAAAGTAAAGCTAAAGTGGCAGGACTAGAACCCCAACTTCCTGCCAGAGATGCAAATGACCCAAGCAGAGGCACTAAAGTAGGCACCAAGGCATTCATAATTAATTCTGAATTCACTGTAACAATACTAATTATGGCATTTCATGTGGCATTATTGAGAACATAATATGCACTTCTACAGGAAATTAATTGTAATTCACCAATTAATGTGTTAGAAAATGTGTTTTTACCAGTCTTGCTGAAGTTTAAAAGCTGGATTTAAATCTCTACCTTGGTGACATGTTTTCAGAAAGCAGAGAGAGTTCAGAAGGATTTGACAGCAATTTTATCTACACAAGATGCAGGGCTGAGTTCTCAGCTAAGTAGCCTACAGGGAGAGGGACGGGAGTTTTGCTGGTTATTTCAGAGACCATGTGTGATTCTTCTGTAAGGCTTATCTCTCATCTCCTAGCTAGGCCTAGGGATCTAAGAAATCCCTCTCATTCAAATCAAATATCAGTCCAACTCCTATTGTTGCTGCCCTTATTGAAGATGCAATCCCCTTGATAAGGAAGGATGCATGGTGCTTCTTTAAGCACTTATCAATACTGCCCCTGCAGCAGAGAGCAGCCTTGCCCAGCCTCTCCATCTGAGCAGCACACACTGACACAGCCTGGGAAGCCTGAATTGATGAAAAACAAAATACTACTGCAAGGCCATGGGTGGTTTTTAGCTACACTTTCAGTCCACAAAGTCAAATTCAGGGGCTTATCTGAGCAGGCAGTCTCATATCCCTGACACACGGACGCGCAGGAGCAGTGAATATCCTGTGGCAGGGCAGGAGATTTGATCAGCATTTCCATATTCATTTACAAACCCCAGTACTGCTGATGTTCACCAGGGTGTTTTGAGGCCTTGATTCTCTGATGTTCCCTCCAGACAGCATCTTCAGGACACCCCAGCTCTGCACAGTCCCGTGAGGGTGAGGCAGAGTCCTGCTTTCCACAGAACTGCCCTGGAATGATACTGCCTTAAAAAGGTGCAGACCCACAGGTTCATTATTCAGTCATTCAGGAGAACATCAATACAAAATCATTTATGCCTGGGAGCCTTTGCAGATACCAGGTCAAAGGAAAAGTCTGCAAGAAGGGGAGTGGTGATATCCCCCCCAGTGTCCTCTCGCTCTGGCAGAAGGGGTGAAGGATTCAAGGACACACATGCAAGAGAGCCCAACCTCTGTCATGCTACAGCAGAAGCACCTAATTCACACATATCATCCTTTAAAAAATGCTAGGTAGGAGACCTTAATAAATTTGTGGCTCTATTAAGCCCGACAATTCCTTCTAAATCCCATCCCTAATTTTCTTTTCAACTGCTTGTATGTCTGGATCAAAGAAAAGATGGATTTTAGTGTATTTTAAAAACTGCTGAGCTTGGAAACTGTTCTTAAAAATTACTAATTGTATCTAGCTAAAAAAACTGAATCACTTTTCTTGAAGTCTGCAAACAAGTCTCCTTCCCACCCCTAGAAATAGCAGGGAGGAGGAAACATCCCCATCTCCAAACCTCAAGCAGAGCAAAGCCTGCATGACAAACAGAGGTGGTTTTGGTTAATTTCTTCTTCATGTGAACAGACAGACTGGCCAGGATAAAATGCCAGCAATGCTGACCTCTGCCTGGCTCCTTTTCCCTCCCTTCAGCAGCTGCTCCAGCACCAAGAGATGTTTGGTCCCCCTGGCCAGGGCAGCTCCAACTGCTTCATCTCCATCTCATGGAAAGCCATATGGAGATGAGAAAGCTGCTTCCTAAAATAGCCTGTAGGTACAATAATCTGCCCTCAAGCCAGCCAAACTCAATGTTCATTTTTATTACCAGATTTTCTCAACACCCTCTGCTAACAAAAAAGTTGCCTCATCACATTTTTTCAAAGAACTTTCCTTTTCAGTTCCATCTTTCAGACAGGCACACTAATCATATTCAAGGCTAGACCTGCAAGCAGGATGTAAATCACTTTACCAGCTCAGCTGCCATGTATTTAATAACTTATTCACAGTTGCAGGAGGAAAAAAAGGTGAGATTATATGGGGAGTAGACAAAGAGGGAATATAATTTCCAGGCATTATACAGGACTTCCCATAAATTTTTACAGTACTATGGTGGAGGGAAGCCCCTTCATCTTATTGCAGGGGCTAAACCTGGAGCCAGAGTTAAAATCCTGTTGGTGTTTGATGCCCCTTGGGCATGGGAGGGAATCGCTGCTTGTAAGCAAGAGTGAGTGGAGGGAGAGTCAGTTTGCTGGGGAAAAAAAAAGAAAAATAGAAAAAATAAAAAGTTTTGCTTGTCAGACAGAGCTGTACAATTGTCTGCAAATGCCAAGGAGGGCAAAACTCTCTGAAGACACGTCAAGGCCCAGATCCAGCTGTCAGTTGTTCTGGTAGGCAGAAAATGAAGGCTGACATGTGAGAGGGATCCTCACGGTGCCTGCGTGGTGCAGCCCTCCCCAGCCTGCACCCAGCTCCCCCTGTGCTCCTGGAGCACAGGGAATGGGTTATGCAGATTTCCCTATTAGCATGATTGACCTAATATTGGATGACTCCGTACCCAAGTGCTTATGTGAAATAATAAGCCTGGCTACCGAGCAATTATTAAATACAAGGAATTGTTAAATCCTTGCATTGTACATATTCTAAAGGAAATTAATCATTTTGAACTCTGGAGAATACAGTTTTATAAGAAGAGAAGAAATAGCAAATACACAATAGGGTATTTAAATGCTAATACAGTCAAACAGTTTAAAGCATAGCATACATTTTAATATTGGTTTACTGAATACTAATTATGCTCTCCTAAGTAGCAGTAAGTAGCATTTATTATGACTTGTTGAAAGTATTGATCCAGATGGTGACAAGTGCAATTTCCCCTTCTCGCAAATATCCTTAAAAATACATATTATCAGATTACCAAGTCTTCTTAAAACATGTTTTTCTAGGAATATCCTTCTCCAACTATCAGCAGCAGCCTCATACATTATAGCCCAGAATTATTTCAGCCCAACTGCTGAAATGAGGTATCCTTTTACCAATGAGGTAAAAGGATAATGCTTGTTATACATGAGCCAAAATTTACTGTCCTTTACTCCAAGCTGACAACTTTGCATGGTTTTTGCATTTGGTCACACAGGAGCCTACACAGGATGGAGAGGAGCCTTAAACAGCCATCTCCTGTATTCTGTCAGCACAACCAATACTATAAAAACAAGCAGACCATGCTTTGGGATGCTCTGCAGTGGTGCTGAGCTCATCCCCATGGGTGGTCAGGCAGGAGGGGCTCAGCCTGAGCTGGGACCAGCTGAGGGCACCTAAATCCCCTGTGCAAGGACTCCAGAGGACACAGGCACTGCCACAGCCCAAACAAATAAAATACTAAAGTTCCCTCATGCCCATGCTCACTTTGAGTAAGTACCAACCTGTGGGCTATCCCCTGATTTTAATTAAAAGAAATTCTGCTGAATTATGGCAAAGGAGCAAATTCAACCAGGCTGTTACCAAATCAAACTTGGCTGGGATAGAAACCAGCATGGGATATGTCCCCCAGCCTGTATGGTAAAGCTCTTCTAAACACATTGAGCAACAACTGTCATGAACACACAGCAGCTAATTCTTAAATGTATATTTTATTAGTAATCTTCAGTTTGATTAGCATGCAATACCTGGTGCATTAAATGCAAATTAAATATGCACTTAGTAAATTCAATTTAAAGCTTTTCTGTTTTCTTTTATCTGTTACATCAAAGATAGCAAAAAAGTAGTGGCTTTAATTTTTTCATGTGCTTCAGAAATATAATGTGAATAGAGCTGATTTAACGGGAACATGAATGCAGAAGTAGATTCAACTCTATTAACTTTTACAATTTTGCTGCAGAAATTGTTTCTCTTGGTATTTTAATTTCAACTTTGCTGATCGAGGAAAGAAGCAAGGTCAGGACCTCTGCTGCTGTTTCTCAAACTGCACAAGACCACTTAGCATAATTCAAGTAGTTGTAAAAAATTAGTACTGCACGCTACGATAAATGGGCCTGTGTTTGTGTCTCTACTGGGGCAGGATTAGGGTAAAAAAGTACCATTTCTGTATTTCAACTGAAATAAACATTACAAAAGGCCAATTTACACTTCCAAGATTACATACAATGACAGAATGTTTAAGAAATTATTTCAGTCTAGCATTATTCTGCCATATAGCTGTAAGTAGGCCATTCACTACAATATCCCAGCTGTCTTTCTCAGCAGCAACAAATCACAAATGTTTTACAATTTATTTTTATCACAAAAATTAAAGATAATAGTTCTGTGTTTGCACTGTCACAAGGGTAATGTATCATGGCTGAGAAAGTAACAAAAGAATTCCAAACTGATGAAATTAGCATCATCTTCCCTATTAAAACTCACCAGTAGAAACTTTACAACTCAAAACATCCACTTTTAAATCTGTCAACCTGATACTAAAAAACCCACAAAGCAAACAGATTATAAATAGTCCTCTCATAATTTGCTGCTTCTGATGAGTAGATGAAAATTCACACACACACACCCTTTTTATACCCCCCTTGACACGCTTTCAGTTTGAAACCACAACTTTTCCAAGTGTAAAGGTATTTGGGTACACACAATTAACAAGTTATCTTGTGCAAACAAAACGGCCAAATCCCCTTCCTACACTCCCACTCCCAGTACCTCCTTTTGGAAGATAAGTTAGTCGTGGCAGGTGATGCACAGAGACAAAATGGTTTTCAAGAGATTGGCAAAAAGCTTTAAACTGAATATCCTGTTTGATTACAACTTCATGCAACTGCAAGTCAGTGTGATAATGCCAGAGCCATTCAATCCCAGGGCTGCTGGAAGGCTGCCAAAGCAATTAAGGTTGCTGACTTGGCCATGAAGCTGAGAATATATACAACAATTTTACACCCCATCATACTGTGGTAACGGGTACTTGCACCCACAGAGGAGGGAGAGACCACTGCAAAGTGTGGTCTAAGTCAATGCACAGAATATTTACCAAGAGCAAATGGCTCTCAAATGGGAGATAAAACCCCTGCTGCCAGTGCAGCCCCAAAACTGGGAAATAGTTTGTGTCTTGAGGGGCTCAGGACAAAATTTTTCTTTCATGCATTCCCAGAAGAAGCAAGCAATAAAATACAACGCTGAGGCACAGCCTTACAAATGTGGGGATGCAGATGAAGGAATGTACACTCAGTTTACACATTTGCCAGCCCAGCTCCACCTGTCTCAGATTCCTGTTTAAGCTTCATGTTCTCCTCCCAGCTCTGATTCCCAGTGAGGTTGTGTAGGATCCACCAGCCCGGCAGATGGAAAGGCAGCAAGCAGGGGTATGGAGGGCACAGCTCCAAGAACACCTCCAAAAGCAACTCTCAGCCCTGGAGTGAGCACAGAAGAGAAACAAGCAGATGCTGGGGCAGCCTTTGGGAAGGGCTGCATGAGCACAACCCCAGACACACAATTATTGTAGAGCCATGATAGCTCTGGGCTACCTGACCAGCCAGTCCCTGACGAGGGGACAGCACAGAGCCACAAACACGTGAAGGGGTGGATTTTCCAATGGAACAGTGCAGAGTTTACAGCAGCAGAGCTCTGCACCAGCCAGCAGCCTTTCTGTGCTGCTTAATATAATTATCAATATATGGAGGAAAAAATAAAAAAGGGAAGTAAATGAGGAGTTTCCATAGCAACTGTTACCTCCAAGGAATATGAACGATACGGGACCACCCTCACCGAGGGAATGTTTTATTTATTGTTTCCTATTTTGAATGTTCAGCAAAGTTCTGCTGCTGGACACTGCTGTGCAGGCTGGAGACCTTCTCTGGGCAGCACTTGCATTTTGTTGGTGGGTTGTGCCTCGAGACAGGCCCCTCATTTCCAGTGCTGACAGGCAGGACCAAAGGCAAACTCTGCCATCAGCACAGCAACATCTGCTCCTAATTCAAGTGCCTGCTGATGGTCAGCACCTCCCCTGCTAAATTACAACATGCTCCCAATTTATAAACCAGCTAAGTAACTATTATAGGGACAAAGACAGAGAAATCCACTCCAATCTTGGAGATGTAAGCCTGTAAAGACTCATGGGTTTTCCTATTTGTTTGTGGTTTTTTAACCAGGCACTAGTTTTGCCCTGAATCACTATTTCACTGATAGCTGAACATCCATGCAAAGGATTTTGAAGCACATGCCTAAACCCCACTGGCATTAATGGGACAAAAGCATGTGTCAAAACACTGAGCTGTGCAGAAATGGTGCCAAAAACATGATTAAGTAAAGTTTAAGATTTGAGGATTTCCAGCCTTTACACCATCAAATTTAGGCACGTGTCTATATAACATTGCTACTGCTGGACAGAGCTGAAAAAGTTGGATTTGGAGCAAGGGGGGAGAATATCACTATTTCAGGGTCCTGCTCAGTGTCCAGGACACAAAAGCACAGCTGAAAGAAATTAACACATGGCTTAATATAACTTCATTAATATAATACAATATTGGAGGTCCTTTTCAAAGAACACAGCATTTTGTAGATACCCTGTTTTTATGAATGGATCCCACAAGAGAAGGAAGTAAAGGGTAAAATGCAAGATTTAATAGTAGTAGGAGTAGTAGAAGCAGCATCAATGCTGCTTATTAAAATGAAATGACCCAACGTAAAATTCTATGTAGCTGCCTCTACAAAACTGGATTGCATTCATAAACTCAAAAAATTATTTGAATTCTCATTTTTGTTGAGGCTAAGCTTTGTCCCTGTGACATCAGCAGACTGTCCATCTCCCTACCAATTTGATTTCCTAATCAGGTTATGCATTTCCCTTTCTTTTCCTGCTGTAGTGTTCTTTAGAGATGCACTGTTAATTCTGCCAACAGACACAACAGGTCCTTCATTCCCACTACCTACCACTTCCTTGAATAGCAATCTAAATAATATTTCTAATCCATAGATAATCCATTAATATTACATTAGTTGAATGCCAATGCACTTGCATGTAACATGAAATATAAACTTCTAAAAAAAAATCAATATTATCAGCTGGAAGTAGAAACAGGATGACAATGCTGAAACACAGAATAAACAAAAATTAAAAAAAAAACAACAAAAAAGCAGTGTTCATTCTCCTGTGCATCTCATTAAATGAAGCAGACTGGATTTATATCAATCAAACTCTGTGCTAGTTTTAAAAGGTAAAAAAAGCACAAAAATTGAAGCTTACTCTTGGAAGCAGAGAGACAGAATTCAAATCATCCTTCTAAAAAAATTCTCATTTTAGAAATGTCACGTATTGAGCAGCCATAGCTGAACAGTAGCTGACAGTGGCAGTGCAACATTCACTCGGTTGGGTTATGCCACATGAAAGAAAGAAATTCACCCTTATTTTTCTGCCTTGAAAAACAGAGATTTCTATTTTCCTGCCCCACAAGATGCGCCCTCAGCAGTGGAACGAACGACACAGAAATTCTGCGAGCGTGGAAGGGCGCCAGCAGCACAGCAGTGGCTCTGCCACCAACTCTGCTCCTCTTCAAGGCAGAGGGAGAGACAGGCAGCACAAGTGTGAGGTGAGAGGGTGGCAGTGAGGAGGATGAGCATTACAGGACACTGGCACACCACACTCTTCCCTCCAGGCACAAGATGGCCAGCCAGGAGCAGCCGCAGCTTTCCCCGCCACAGCAGCTGTGCCAGTAGGAGCTGCAGCCTTAAAAAAGACACATATCCCTGTTTTCTCTTTTCCTAGTATTTCCTGTCCTAACTTTCTAGCTTACTTTGCTGCCAAGGCTGAAATAACATCACATCATTTTAGGGAGAGCTGTGAACTCCTGCGCTCGCCCGCCAGACGGGAGCTGTGAGCCCGCGCACGGCGCCAGGGCAGTGGCAGAAAAGGGCTGGCAAATGGGAAATGTGCCCCTTAAACATGCCTGAACTCATCTCAGTATCCGGGGCAGAGTGGAACAGCTCAAAGAGAGGTGCTCAACCCACTGAGATGTGTCCAAATATAACACACCCGGACCCCAGAGGGAGAGTATTTGATTATTTTATCTGAGCACAGCAGTGGCAGCAGGAGAAGCCACCAACACCCTCTGCTCCCCCCTGATCCTCAGGGATGTGGAAATCAGGATAATCTAGGACGGGAGGGAGCTGAGCTCCAGACTTATATGAGGAGAAGGGAAGGTAAGTCAGCAACTTTCAGACTTTGAACTCTGTGCTTGTAGGTGACACAGAGGACAAAGAGATCCTCTGAGCACAACATCCTTCCACAGCTCTGCTCCTCCCGTTTAGCATCTCACCACTTCTACCACACTTGGCTGAAATGACTGTCCTGGATGAGCTCTGATGGAAGGGCTTGTCTGATACAACTTTTCGTTGTCCTGCCCTGACAATTTTTTGGGCAAGTTTTGTTGATTTTGGCCTCTCTCCCCACCCCATTTCACATGAGTTAAAACAGAGATGGGGAAAAAACTTTAAAAGCATGTCAATCCAAACAGAGAATCTGCTTTGTTTGCCATCTTGTAAAATCAATTATTCATGTTACTCATGCAGCCAAACTTGTAGGCAGAAAGGGATTGTCAGCTGAAATTCCTGATGGGCCACCACAAATGCTGCACTGTCCCACAAACCCTCCAGCAAAGGAACTGACCCCCAAATCCCCAAATCCATTAAGGGATGACTTCCAGCAGTGCCCAACTCTGACATCTCCAGGGATGGGCAGGAGAAACTCTGCCTCGACAGACTGACAGCTCCACATGACACAAGCAGCCACAAAATCACTGAGGAAGGGATCGAGGGCACCTCCACTTCACCCCACCTTTGTTTCAGCATGGGGCAGAGCCCCAAGGGACTGCAAGGCAAAGCAACACCAGCACCAGCAGAAGCAGAGAGACTTCCCCATGCTCACACAGCCATGAGGCCTTTTTGATGTCACACACACTCAGTGACTGATGATGGCAAAAGTGGGTGTGGGGAGAAGTTGGAAGGATTTGATGGTTTAAGTGAAAGACACTTCAAGGGAGAAGAAAATGTTCAAATTATAATAAGGCCCATTTCACTCATGCACTTTAAAATGGCAATAATCCATTTGATGCTAGAAAGAAGAAAGAAAGAAAAGAATCAAAGAACAATAAGAAAGATGCTCTGGATTATAATTGTACTCTCTTCTCTATAAAGTCTGTAGCCCTTTTTCTTCCTGCTCTATCCTGAATCTTCCACAGCTGCAAAGCCCTCAAGCTACAGACAGGTTTCAGTCCAGTAAGACTGTCTGTGGCTTATTACAGCTGAAGATCCATGATGAAGGGCTGAAATATCCTCAAGTTTGCACACTTGAACAACACTAGAGATAAGAACAAACTTTAAAATCCTGGATAATCCTCACTTTACTAATAAGCAATTTTATCTAAATCCTCCTTTAAAAAAATCATGCTTCCCTGAGTGATGCTGGGGGAAGGAAGTTACCACGTCCAATTTCCAGCTCTATTCAACCAGTATTAACCTGAGCTCCTGCCAAGTCATGGGGGCTCTTTGGTCCTCCTCATCTCAGCTGCCAGGAGTTTCATCCTCATCCTTTCTCCTGACAATCTGAGGTTTAGCTCTGTCCAGGCTGCCTCCCTATGGGGCCAGGTATCCCACTCCCACTGGCTGTCCTAATGCAGGCTCCCATCTGCTGTTTCACAAAATGCTTATTCTCTCAGCACCCTTGAGAGGCAAAGAAGTGCAATTATGCTTTTATGACGCTGAAGCTGCAGCAAAGGAAGCTGAAGAGAGAGATTTGCAGAGATGCTTATATTTTGAGGCTCTCAGCTTTGACTAAACAAATTTCTTTTCTGAGTACCCAGAGCAGACCCCCGAACATTCAGTGAAGCCCTCAGTGTCCCTTGTCTCCATTTACACCTGAAATTTTTGGGCTAACACACTTGCACCTGGTGAGAATGGATCAGGATTCTTGGAGGAAGCAGAGCTCCATCCAAATTATGACAATTAATTAATCAACATGTTCCAAACCTTTCACTGAATGCAAAACACTTGCTAAAGGACCCTCCAGCAAGCATTGCCTGACAGCAGGACAGGCACTCACAAAAGAAAGTCACTTTTTTCTTGATCTCCACCCAATAAATTCTTCTGAGAGGCTTACTCCGTGATAAGATTCCCAGGAAACTACAACATCCACACAAAACCTGTCACAGCCCACAATCAAACTGAGTTCAAGTGATGCACTTCTAACAGGAGGAGCTAGAGTGGGTCTTGGAGCCTGTGTCCAGAGCACCAATTCAAATAACACAAGTTATTAATCCAGAAATGAGCCCAGGAAGCAGCTGACGAGCTGTGTCTGACTGCTCCAGACCTGTCCAGGCAGTTGCAGGGACAGGGCAGCACAGCCACACTCACATCTGACTCATTAAATCCTAACAGCAGCACAGGGACCTGCCCTGGGAAGGAGGGGGGAAATGGGCACCACAGAGCTCATCCTCTACAGGAACAGAGGCCTGTGCTGAGGTGAGGCAGGAGAGCTGAGCAATGGCTGAATTGTGCTGTGGAGGTATGGGCTGACCTGCAGAGCTTTCAGAGTGTCACTGCAGTGGCAGCAGAGTTCTTCAAATGAGAGCTGGAGCACAACCACAGCTTGAAAACGTTTTCATTGTGGAAACTCTGCCTGGCTTCAGTTTTAATTTTGTGCCCTTTTTAGAGGATTAACTGTGCAGCACAGGACTGTATTCCAGCTGGCTCTGCTCTGGCAGAGCTGATCCAGCAGCAGTGCAGGACTTTGGATCCCATCAGGATGATGGTGTGGCATGTTGTGTCCTCACATGGCTCCTGGAGCTGTGGCCTAATTAATGCAGCCACATCAAAAGAAGTGCACTCACAGGTGTGCAAATGTGGCTGGAGGGTTTGCTGGGTGAAAAACAGCACCACAGCACCTCACATGTGAAAACCTCTGCCTGCCTCTCTCTGCCCCAACCCAGTAAGCTGTAACTGTAATACAGGGGATGAAAGACAATAATTAGTTCTGAAAATAAATTGAGTACAGTTAAACAATCTCCTTGCTGCAATCTTCAATTAAAAAAAATGAAAGGAAATGAATGAATAATTCCTTTCCTCCTCAGGGAATAAGGGAAACCAGATCTTCAGAAATAGGGAGTATAAACAACAAGGCAAGATCTATTCCCAAACAAATTCATCTACAAGGCAAATACATTAGAACTTTTTTTTCCATTAAAACATATTTGTTTCTCAGCTTATGAACCAAACAGAGCAAATTGCACATATATTTGAAATTCTACATAAAAATGTGGGCAAACATTTCCAATAATCAAGATACTGTGAAATGTTTGTGCCAAGTATTTCAATAGCTCTTCTTCATTTGAAGATGGTTCATATCCATCACATGGTATTGGTTCCAGGCCCAGTGTTTCAGCCTGAAGTACTCAAACATCATGAGTCAGTTCCCCTCAAAATCATTTCAGTGACTTAAAATGAGACACAACATACATAATTCTTGGGAATGTTTGAAACTTCCTTTTATCTTACAGGAATCTACATCGCTCATTTTCAGGCTTTTTTTTTTTTTTAATTCTGTAAAAAGTTACAGAATTTACTACAAAAATTAATACAGTAAATGTGAAAAGGGCCATGTTCTAAAATTTATGTTATTCCATGAACTGGAGGGTTAAAACACCATTTACAATGAGGGAATCCTGAAGGTCAGTTTGCTGCTCCTTGACTGTGAAGGTGATGTGAAATCTTCCAGACTACCACTCAACTTATTTGGTTGCAGGAAGAGAAGACCAGCAGGCAGTGGACCAGTGTCACCCCACAATGACACTGGCACTGCATGGGGCCCTAAGTTATTGAGCTGTCAGGTAAATAATGCTCCTGGCAAGGGAAACAGATCCCTGGAATGTGGCATGTCAGATTGCAAACATACCTAGGCAAGCTCCTATTCCTGCTTAATTTGGGTTATGCCTCTGCATCGACTTCTCTTTTTCACATTCTGACTCGTTCTTTTTGCTCATGGCATTTTCTCAGCAGCCATCACCACCACATCTCGTGTCCAGCCTTGCCAGGCTGTGCCAGCTCCAGACTGCCAGAGACAGCCACGCTGCCTAAACATGTCAAACAGCAAAATTGTGACATTTCAGCCTACAAGAAGCTTTCACAAGCTTAAAACCTCGCAAGCTGAAAGCCCCACACTCAAAACCCAACACAACACCACACCAACCCTCAAACAAAATGAAAAATAAAGTGCCAAGAGCTCATCATACATAGGAAGTAAGTGAATGCAGAGCTCTGTAGGGATTTTATTTAGTTTTAAAGTCAAATGCTCTCTGTCTCCTTGATAGGCAGAACCCGTGCCTCCATCCTTCAAAATATCAGCACAAACAACATGAAAAGCTGCCCAGATATTTTTCTTTAATCTCAGCCTTAAGACAGCCTATTGTCAGTTTGGTTTGTTTAAAGCCAGAGAAGCTCAGGATCAAAATACTCCTGCAAAGTAACCATTCTACAGCCTGTTGGACAGCAGTATTATAAAAAAAAAAGGAAAGGAAAAAAACTCACCCTTACACTCGCCAGTGCTCGTAGGGGAGCGCTGCATAGAATTGTCACAATAAGTTAATATGACAGTATAAAAGCCAATACTCACCCTGGGATTGCACAATAAATAGACTCCATTAAACTACTCTGTAAACTCTCCTGTGAGAAATTTCTCTTTGATCCAGAACTTAATAGGAATTATTTAATCATAATGAGATGGTAATAAAACAGCATCACCTGAATAAGCTATTTTATTACCTGTTTCATAATTAGCTCTTCTTCATTATAATTCTTTCAGATACTTGGAACTATGTTAAGGCTCACAGAAAATACAGAGGTGATTGATGACAGCCAGTGGGGCTTCATGAAGGGAAAACTGTGCCTGACAAATCTGGGGGCCTCCTACAAGGGGGTTACTGTGATGGTGGGTGAGGGAAGAGTGAACAACATTGGTACCTGGGCTTTTGGAAAGCATCTGCCACTGACACATCTGTCACATCTGTCACTGTCCTGCACAACATCTTGTCCCTAAACTGGGCAGAGATGGGTTTGACAGAAGGGTTTGGGGATTTTTGCTGGGTTACTTCTCCTTACCATGGTTACACAAAGCCCTGCATTGGCACCAAGCAAAATCCAAGAAAAATGAGATCTCTCCTGAATTTGTGTTCACAACAGAATCCACTGTTTAACCCATCTCTACTGAGGATGTTGACACACTTTTTTTTCCTAAGATTAAGAAAATTTGGTTGCAGCTCCAGTGAGAAAGAATTGATCCTCTGCCTTCTCCAGCCTTGGAGCAAATCTCAAGTTTCTGGACCAAAGCAGGGTTACACAAGACCTTAAAAACTGCAAATTCAAGACACAAGCTTGGAAAAACAGGATGTTTTTTTCAGCAAAGCACATTGTTGAGTATGACTGGACAACTGTTACTAAAGCTTTCCAAAAACTACCTGGCACACACCACACAAAATATTCACATGAATGATTTATTTTAATTTGCCAAAATTACCAATGGACAGTGTCAAGAGTCCTTAAAATAGCCTTGAACCCTTAAAAAGCCCTTAAAATAAGGGCAAAGCACATGCATACACCAAGCTATTTATAAAGGAATGTGACATAATAAGAGTCTACATTTCTGAGGCAGATTTTTGACCACACAGATTTATAACCAGATGCCCTCACAGAGCATCACAAAATTTTTGGAGACCATACACCCTGGACAGCTCCACATCTCTCAAACAAGACTGCAAAATCAATGTTTCACCCTTTATTTCTCCTTTACTATAAAACTTTATTTAAAGATATGAAATCTTGCCACCACAATGAATTTTTTCTCCCTGTCCACACCTCCTTCATGTGGATTTTCACATAGATACAGGAAAAGTTAAGAGTATCAGAATAATTTTGTAACACTTTGGTATCGATAACTTCCTTTAGTATAATATGAAATCCATCAGAGTTTTTTTTTTTTTTCTTAGAGCTCATTCTGAGACTTCAAAAAAGCATTAACAGATAACTTGACAAGCCTTTAAATGCTGTTGAGCTCCTAACACAGAATTCACGCCAGAAACCAAAGCCCTGGCTGTATACATGGGAAGTGTTAGGCAAGTTTCACTCCAGTAAGAATGTAATTGGATTAAAACACATCATTTGATAATTTTGCAGTTAGTCACTGAAATAAGCATGTAAGTAATTTCAATTTTGCAGAAAAGTAGTCCTCTTAGTGGAGTCGTGTAATTTGGTAGGGAATTACTTTTAGGAAATTTTGAAAGATAGTGCTATTTAAAATCATATTAAAGATGTAACTGAAATAAAAAAAAAAAGTAAAAAATTCTGTCAATATCTCAATTTGTGAATTAACCAGCTCTTGATATTCAACTCTACTAGAGTGATTATGGGCTACAGCCAAGAAGGGGCATGTGTGATAAATATCTCTTTTTATGCCTCCATAAAATGCTCTTCTATCATGAATAAAAAAAAGTAGATAAACAATCTGTGATGACAAATTAGCATTTAAAATTTCTAGGCTATCTAACCTCCTCTGCACGTACTCTGAACAAACACTAATAAAGTGTTCAGCTCTACAATGAAGCTGTTTGGGTAGCTAAATAGTAATGGAGCAGATGCTTAATATCAGCCTTTAAGCCTCAAAATGTACAAATACAATTAATTGCCAGCCCAATTTTGGAGGCTGAGTTGTTAGAAAAAAGAAGTGTCTTTGAAATTCTGACTGTAGGCACAATTTTTCTTTTGGAGGGGGAGAGTGGTGTGTTATTTTAGCATAATTAAAACCTTTTTAGTGGAAGCATCACCTTCACCCGGTGTTCTTCCCACCCTATCCACTGGTACTGAATTCTTCTTACTGAGATTCTTTTTGTTACATGGAGAAAGTCAGAACCTGAGCAACAGGGATTGTCTTTTTTTAAAAGGACAATTGCACCATTCAGCTCTTCACAATGTAAGCAATTTGAGGTTATCAGTCTGTTTGCATGTGTTTTCACTGCGCTCAGCACAATGAAACCCTGACCTTAATTACTGGCTATCATCATAAAACTACCACGGTTACTACCACCAGCTCTGAGTCAGAAGCTTTGTTTTATACATGATTACTAGCTGGTGAACCTTCCCTGATCAAACTGAGCGGAGCAGTGCTGAAAATAAAATAACCATTTAAAATAAAATCAGTTTTCATAGTCTAAAGTGCTGCTGGAAATAGGACAATATAAGCTATTCATTCCCAACACTGCTGCTGCGAGTACAATCTATGGTTTATAATTAACAGATATACAATACTTTTCCCCTGCTACTCCTTTTTTAAGCTCTCCTACATTTATGACTGTGCTAATTCCCAGCGGAAGTGCCTACACTGCAATGCTGCTGAAACTCCCCTTGTAGCACAGTCCTGCTAATACACAGCATTGATCCAGCAGCAATTGTTGGCTGGCTGGGAGAAAAGTTGCACATTCCTGGTCTTTATTTCCCCCCTGTGCTGCAGGGCAGCTGTTTTTGGGGCTGTGGGATGTGTGCAGATCCCACTGCCAGCAGGGATGTGCTCCTGGTACCACGGGCACAGCACTGGGAGCAGGAGGGGCTGGGGCTCTGCTACCCCAGACTGGGGTAAAAAGGCCACATCAGCACCAAATCCAAGGCAGGGCAGCATTTCATTCAGGTCAGTGGATGTTGATGCACTTGGATCCTCCCCAGTTTTTCCCTCCTGTGAAGCCCACTGGAAGGGTGATGACACCCAAGCTCCTGGAAGGTGAAGGAGGGATGGAAAAGGATTATTATATTCACATCCCTTTAGGCTGCACATTCTAGAAACAGAATCAACTTAGTACTACTTGGCATTTGGCCCACAAGGAAAAAATAACCAAAAACCCATCAGGTTTTAGGGAGATCTCTTCCAATCCCTGCCCAGTCACACCTCTCAATAGAGGGGACGAAAAGAAACCCAGGAAAGGCTTGAATTACACTCTCACATCCATCACTCTGAACTCCATCAATTTCTTTATTTCTTCTGTACAATGAAGAGCGAAGTACACTCCTTAATTTTGCTGACACTAACCCTGCTCAGTAAATAAGCATTCTGTATCAATATTTACTTCTCTCTGCACAATAAGCCACTGCTGGAATTCAAATCTTCCTCGCTCCCTTTCAGAAGCCTCGGCTGCTCTGAAAAAAATCAATCAGCTGTAGCAGTCACTCCTGAAGGGTTCATAATAGCTCAGCTAAGTCACTGGACAAACCCAAAGATTATCATCCAAAAGCCAGTTCCTTCTAAATGACATTTCTTCTTAAATTTATCACCAGCTACCTGGGATCACAGGCATCAGGCTCTGTGAAGTGTATTCAGCAAGGCTCAAGGAAAACACCCAGACACAACAAACAGGCTCATCCCAACCATGTGGAGCTCTGAAGGACTGTGGAGCATGGCCAGCATCCTTCCAGCTGGTGGAAGCTCAAAGGTCAGCACATGGCAGGCTGGGGGTCACCTGGGGAGACAGGAGCAGCCCACAGCAGCAGCAGCCACCCAGAGAGCCCAGGAAAGCTGCTACAGGCAGCACCAAGGACAAGGCTGGAAAACACAGAAAGCTCCTGGCTTTCAATCATATCAGTGTTTTGGGTTTTTGTCTGTTTGATTTTTGTTTCCCCTTAAACACAATTTCCAAGGGAAGCTTTGCCCCTGCCAGAAGGAGAAAGGAGAGTGATTCAATTAATAAAAACAGATTACCTTTTACCAAGTTAAATAAAAGCCAATAAAAATGAAATACCAATGCACATGGCAGATTTATGCTAACCACTTCCTTGCAAGGCAGACACACCTGGGTATGATATTAAAAAGATCAAATTAAACTTTTGTGACTGCAACAGCAGGTGACAGAGCAGCACTTTCCCTTACAACATCTTGTGACTATAAAGTATATCCTTGCCTTCTGCCTGAACTCACTTTTCAACTTTCCTGAGAGAAGTAAATACTATTTCCTGTGCTTCTGCATGACCTTGCACACACCTGTGGGGAAGGGGAAAAGGGCTGACACCAAAACTACTTCCCAAACCCAGGAACTGCTTTTCAGGAGTATTGCTGACCAAATTCCAGAGCTGCAGCTTCTACAGAATGTTAAAACTTTGGGTTTGCTGAGTGCCACACTGCTGCAGCTGAAGCTGTGCTCTAATAATGTGTCTACAATGAAAACACAAAGCCACATAAGGGGCCTTCTGTTTAGACACTATGAACAGTTTGACCTCTTTCATCATAGCCAGCACCATGTCAGAATTCCTTTATTAGCAGAAGTCACAAAGAAGTAGAAAACAGTACGACCCGATATTATGTAAATTCTAACTGGGGACAAACAGCTTAATGTCTAACAACAACAGCAGGCACTATCAATGTGGCAGCTTGGGGTGAAGGGTGTTTAGTGCAATATTCCTGAAAAGTCATTATTACTTCAGCCTTATTTACACACACATCATACACAGCTGAATGCATCCCATTCTTGCTCGTGCTATGCAGGAAACAGCTCTCCCCATTCCCTGGAAATGAGATTTTTCACTCTGTACCACGACACACGTGCAGCGTTCAAGGCTCAGGTGGACACAACCAACCAAAGGCTGCAGATCTGTGACTCAGGGAGAGCAGAGAACCAGCACTCCTGAGAATGGGAGCTGCTGCATTTTCAGCCACCCACCATCCAACGTGCTGTGACAGCAGCTCCCACAGTGAGTGCCTGCACAGGCGCCCACTGACTTCCCTGGGTGTTTACTACAAGAGTGGGGCCTGAGCATCAAGGGAAGAACCACTTCCCACCCCCGCCTCGATTTTGTGAAACGTCTAAATTCAATTAGTTATGCTTTCTCTCTTCTTCTACTGCCTATGCAGTTGATTTCACACTGTGACAAATGCAGCCTGGCTTTGAATTTCAGCAGTGAAAGTTGACTGCCCAAATGCGTGCAGAAAGGAAAAAGCAAAGTGATGCAATAGTGGCCAAGGTGAATTAATTTAAATTTTAAATCAACACTTGTAAAGCAGTTTTTTAACACCACTCACCTTGGCTTTCCTCCCTCCAGAAAGAAGCACCATTTTAAGCAATCAGAAAATCCTCAATTTCATGTTTCTGGTTATGTACACAACATTTTCTATTTTATATCATCACATCAGGGAGAATTGTTGGAGATTAAGTGTCTGTTTACCTTTTAGCACAGCAGTAGGGCTGTTGGATTCCAAGGCAGGATGCCCAAGCTGAGGAAGAACAGTCCTTTGGCCCACTGGGGACTTTAACAAGCAAATGTTCAAATGACTTCATGAGCAGTATATAGAAAATTGTCCTGAGGAGGATGATGCACAGGTTGGAGTTCAGAGAATCACCACAAACACATTTCCCCCCTATAGTATTCTTCTTCTTCATGTTAAACTTGCACTTGCAACCAGCCCAGCACTGTTGGGACACCAAGCCCCAAGAAGCTGCAGAGATGAGGAGCTCTCCTGCTCACCTGGGTTAAGCAGGGCCAAGGAGAAGTCACATATTTTGGGGCCAAACAGAGAGCAAAGTCAAGAACACAGATCCCAGCAGTCCCCAGACCTTTTGCACTTGTCTTCCTGCTCAACTGAACAACTACAAACAAGCACTTTTAGGCCACCCTTACAAGCTTTGCTGAGTATTTCTCCACTTGCCCTTTTATCTGATACTTAGTATTAAAAAGGCTCTTTGAAAATTACTTTTGTCTATTTAATTAATCTTTTGCCCATATAAAAATCTTAAAATGATTATGAACACATTCAATTTTACTTTCATTGATTTATCTCCATCTGATGACCTATTTTATCTTTTATAAGGCTCACAATAGCAGAACTGGGTCATAATGTAAGTAATACAGCAGAGTAATGTGCATTTTGGTGAGCCCTGGTATTAAACCTCTCATTCCTCTGTGCTCTGTCCCAAATGAAGCCTATTACAGCAATTGGATCTGGACTGCTTGGACCAAGCTCTGTCAATTGGAATGACTCAACCTAATTTTTACAGCCCTAATCCTGACATCCAGTGCTCCAAAACCAATCCCAACAAGGGCGTCCCACAGAGCTCCTGCACAAACGTAGACATGACCAAAGTGGTCACAGCAGCATGGTGGGAGGTTTTAGGAATGACACAGAGAAAATTAGAGGAAAAAGAGGTCACTTGAAGCCCAATGGGGAATGGTCAGAATAATTTCAGAGCAGAACTTGCAGTGGGGCAGGAACACTAAAGCTGGATTTTGTTCTCAGCTGGAAGTCCAAGGAAATGATTCAGCTACATAAAAGTCTCCACTGCCAGTATGGAGTGTCCTTGCAAAAGTCTCAGCATGGAAACAGCCTGGGATCATCCAACTTTGGACTGAGGATGAAGCCCGGCAAAGTCAGTGCCTGTGAAGGGCGTTATTTGGTTTGCTGCTGAGTTCCCAACTCCCAGAAGTCAAGTGCTGCAGTCTGAAATCAAGATAAAACGAGCTGTATCTACTTTGCTGCAGGCTGCTTATCAGCAGCGTGGAGACATCCCAGAGACTCATTATATACAATATACATGAGAGATGTGGAAATAATTCCTTCCAATTTATTGTAGTATCAATGTCCTTAGGTGATAGATTCTGTCTTTGTGAATACTATTAAGAACACTGGCACGGGGAGCCTTCTGAAGACTTCTTTTTCCAGGTGAGATCCACCTCAATTAACCCAGTGAGTACAGGGGAGATGAAGTTTATATGCTGCTATTCAGAAGTTGCTTGAATTTCATTTCAAACAGAAATTCATCACCATGGGTGAATTCACCCACTTCAGAGGGCTAATAAAAAACATTCACAGCACTCTGGCATCCTCGCACAATCAGACCTTAAAGTGAAGTTTTGCATCCAACTTGATGCTTCACTGGGAGACTGCCATTCTCCAGCATCTTTCACTGGATATTTCTTGTATTTTTATAGTATTTATGAACACATTCATCTGCTAATAATAATTTAAAGGGCAATATCTGAAAGTTTGCTCTAGATGTAATATACTCTCTCAGCTTAAATGAATTGAATGTTCAGTTGCTGCTGCTGTACCACTGCATTTGGTATTTATGCAATGATGATAATGGACCATCATGGCACTGAAAATGGAATTCTTTTCTTCTTCACACCTTCCAGTTACAGCTCACTACAGAGAAGGAAATACAGTATTTTTACAGTAACCACCAGTCTCTCTCTTGATTTACAGAGCAGAAACCCAACAAAGTCTTGCTGAACACAAATATTGAGAAACACAGGTTTTCTCAGCATGCAGCCCCCACAGATGCCAGCATGACCCTGGCTGATCAGGCAGCACATCAACAGAGATGTGGGGTTCTGTACCTATGAGGTTCCTTGCCTCTTTTCCTCCCTTCCTGAAAACTCCACCAGAAGAGGTTTTCATCCACCCTTTTCTGTTCCCACTTGTTGCTCTCAATCCCAAGGCTGCAGCTCCAGAGCTCTCCCACCACCCCAAGCACGTGCAGGGGCCAGCAAAGCCTCTTCCCTAAACACAAGAGAAATGTCTTCCTGCCACTTCTCAGGTCTGCTGCCATCACAGACAGAAAGGGAAAAGTTTACTTATCCCTACTTGATTAAAATTAATGTTACCTCTGACACCACACAGAGGTATTATTACCCAACCAAATCTTCAAGGAAAGAGAAAATCCCATCAGCTTTATTTTGTCAATCTTTGCAAAAGTCTGTAATTCTTTTTAATACCTTCTGCCCGTTGTACTTGTGGAAACTGTTAAAACTGGAACAGGTCCCCAAGTAGCATGGAATAGCCATAGCCACAGAAGATATTCTGAGAACATGGAAATACTGTATGTCCTCATTTTATCTCTGATTTATGAAACAGCTTCAAGAGTCCCTCTCTAGAACTCAGTGAAGAGGGGAAAACCCCTACATTTACTATGCAGAGAGATGAGTCTTGAAATGTAAAACACTGTAGACACTCAGTGAAAGGGCCTTTTGGTTTTTTTTTCTTATTTAAAATGCCATTTTTATATATACATTACTATATATATATTTACATTAGTATACATATGTATATATTAGGATGTTTATATATATTTAAGTAAGTAGTCAAAAAGAATTCCAGCCCTAAACTTCAATAATCCATTCTGTTTCAACCCATTTTCAGGACAAAAACATACAGCTTTTCTTTGGCAAAACAAGAGAGCTGTTCTCACTGCAGCAATCACCAATTAACAAAATTACCTTTTCACAATGGCTGCTGCCTCGTTTAGCTTTCTCATCCTTTGTAGTGTTGCATTGCCAGACAGGAAAGAAAAATGAATCTTATAGGTATTCTTTAAAAAGTAGTAATAATGTATCTCAGAATGTGGCAGTTCATGAAATAATGATGCCACAAGGGTTCACAGTAGAGCAGGAATCCTGTATGATCAATTCTAATCTACTACAGGTGTGACTGTCTCTCTTACTTAATAAAAGCAAGACAGGATTGAGAAAACAGGAATGTTTTCCATTAGGAAGGGAAATGGAAACTGGCATTTTGTGCCAGGCTGTATTTCAAGGTGGAGACACAACTCTTCATCAGCCAGAATCCTTGAGAAACCCAACCAATATTGTCATTCTGACAGCAAACATCACAGCCTCTTTCACAGACACAACAAAGAAAAGGCAATGATCATATTTAATTTTCATACAAAATAAATGTGTACTATCTGCTGTCAGGTTATCAGAGTACCTTTTTTTTGTTCAATATAAATAATTAAATGTTCTTATCATGCAAATCTTCATGTCTCATCCATGTGGTACCTTTCAGATGTGTTTTAACTTGATTAAAATGAAATGTTTCTTTTGTAAAATCTGATTTCTCAGTTTTTTTTAACCAAATCAGTATCTGGCTAGCCAAGATGTGCCTTTCCAAGTGCCTGCCCCAGGTTGAAAGCTCTAGGTGAAGGAGGTCAGCTGGGTTTAAGATCAGGGTGAGTAAAACATTTGCATGCATTAAAACAATCTGGCAACCTTTTATTTGAAAAGATGTGGCATCTGCAACAGCTGGGAACTTAACAGAGGGGGCTTTGAACATGAGAACCCTTCCTGCAGTCCTCTAAAAACTGGGATGTTGGATCCCACAACATCAGCAAATGCTGATCTGTATTTCACTGTTCATTATTCCATACAGAACAGGTCAGAGCTCCAGGGGAAAACACAGATCATGCCATGAAAGGAGGAATGGGTCAGGGCCAGGCAAGAAGTCAGGTAAAGAACAGCTGAAGGGGGTTAGAGGTGAGGAGGACAAGACTGCCAAGAAGGGCAGAGGCTGGAGAAGGGAAGGGATGTTCACAGAGGTGAAAAGGATGGAACAGGCAGGGAGCTGGTGGTTAAAGATCACAGAGTCCAATGAAACAGTCCCCAGGACACACCTAATTAACAATGGAGTCCTTCCTCACCTTCACCAGTGCCAGCATGGACAGAGGAAGGCAATCTTTCCACTCCTGTCTGTGATTTCATTATCTTAAGTGCAGGGGCTAAATATTCACAGCTGCAAATGGACTCAGTGGGAGCTGCAATCTGGTTGTGTAAAGTGCTGTACATTGCTAAGTAAGCTGAAAAAAACAGGTCCAAGTTGTCTCAGACTGGACACCTGAAATGAATGGGTAGTTTTGACCTTAATCTCTTGTTGGTCAATTCAATCCTACAAGGTGGGGGAAACTGGAACTCCCTTACCTCACAAGGAGTTTTAATTCAAAAAAAGAAACTCCCAGGTGTTTCTGATCCAGTCAAATACTAAAATGATGAGCACTACAGAGGAGCCCAAAAGGAAATTAATAATTCTGTCTCCAGAACATGGCTTGAATTCCAAGCAGAAATAAGGCATAGGGGACACATTGATTAATGAAAGGAAAACAAAATATTGAGTAGCCTCTCATTAACTCAGCATCCTACTTTGTGTGCACTGAGGCCAGGGTCCAGTGCAGAAATAGCATGAGACCATATAAAGGCTTCATTGCAATGCAGATGCACATAAGATGCAAATAAAGGCTGCACAGACATTCTCAATTTAAGAATTTCTTAAGGTTTGTGTGCTCTGTTTAGCTGCCTTTCTACTATCCTTTAATGCAGGTATTTTTGTGCGTAACAACTTGCTGAGAAACATACTCTGGGAATGCTGAAAGGGCTGAATATTTCCACCAGATAAATCAATTTCTAACCTCACCCACACCAGTGCCACTGGAAAGTGTATTTGACACATGATTTATATAGATGCAACTCTTTAAACATCCAGGCACGCTCCTGGTGCTTTCTGATCAGCTAATTCAAAATACCACCTGTACAAGAGCCCCTTTGAATTGACATAAGTGTAAGGGCAATATTTTTACATGACATGAAAAACAACAGTGTCTCTTCAATTAGGGAGAGGTGCATGTTTAAAGCACATTTTGCAAACTGTGGCAGCACAGTGTTATATGTGCCATTAAAGATACTGAGCAGCAATGATTCCTGAACTTGGTAATTTTCCTCTTAGTATGGTCATAGTAATACACTTGTAAAATCGAAATACATTTCAAAGAAATAGCCTAGAGGTTATATATATATGGAATATATCACTGAGCTAATCACAGTAAAGTAATATCATAGGCAATATTAAACCCCCAGTGCTAACTGCCCCAGGTATTTAAAGTAGCAGTGCAGAAAATGCTGCTGTAACCCAGCCAGTGCTCTATCTGAAACTGAGACTGCATTTCCCCCCTGATTTAAGGGCTTTATACTGAAATATGCTGATTTCTTCTCACCTAATTTAGGATTATAACTGAATACTTAGGTACTCTTTACTGTCCAAGTGCTTTCACTTTCTTAGTGGTAATTCCCACAGTTGGTGCTTTAAAAGAGCAAAACCAGGACAAATGCAGGGTCAAGACCAAGGCAAGGTTGTGCCTGCAGAGTCTTTAAGTCTTTAACACAAAACTCATGTGTTCAATAATCTACAGCAGCCTGGCCACCCCAACCCCTCTGCCCAAACTGATACAAATCAACATGCAATGGGCCTGCCTAGACATGGTTTTCTCTTTCTCTCAAGGTGAGCGACCAGATGAATTTCACCACAATTCCTGCCTCCTCTGAGGTTCAGCCAGCACTGAAGAGCTTTAGTTTTGGCTGATTTATGCCACTCTTAAACCACAAATGTAGTTACAAGACCTTCTGTGCTACACCAGCTGCCACCTGCCCTCACGTTCCCCATGTGACTCTTTCAACAGGGCATCTCAGGAGCTACAAAAATGGGCCACTTCAGCCTGAAGGGACTCAGCACTATTCCTAGGGGCTGGGACATGCAGTGTGTGGATTCCCACAGCATTCCCAGGGAGGGGTGACAGGATGGGTGCAGCTGGACCACAGCAAGGCAAGCCCTGGCAGCACCCCTGGCCATGGGCACCATCCCCAGGAGGGTCCCACATAAACACAGGCACTGCCCATGGATGGGGAACATTCCCAGATGTCCAAGGAGGGGACAATCACTGCTTTGAACAGCACTGCAAGTACTCTCAGAAATCCTCAAGTGCTGCTCAACCACTTACAGAGCAGCCAGGGTGATAAGAGCAGGATCTGTGCCCTGGGTGAGCAGTGAAAGGCTTCAGAGAGTGCCTGTGCTCAGACAGAACAAGATGCTGCTCTGGAATAATGCACAGGAACAGAACAAACCAATAAACTCTAGCACAATGTACCAGCCAGCTTGCTAAAACCTGTCCCTGAGTGCTCCCCATCTTCCCAGGCTCTCATTTCCCTGACCCTGTCCCTTACCAACACCATCTGCCCCAAAACTACCTGACACTTTCTAAGCAGCAAAGACTGGGTGGAATTTCTTTGCTGTGGTCAAAAGCATCAGCCACCTTTATTTGGCTTCTGCTAGGAATTGAAAATAAAACAAATCTAATTACAAAACCAGTGTAAAGTGCTCATGTACTGCTGCATTATCTGAAAGATGGTTATTATAATCAAGACAGCTCTGCTCTACTCTGTTATCTCCTAATGAGAGACACTGCAAAGTGTTATTCCAGATTTTGTCAGGAGGAAAAAAATACTTTCATTGTTTTTTATTTCTTTATATATAAACTGGATTACACACGCCCCTGACACAAACACCAGCTTTACTGGCTCTGCTTCCTGTGTGTCAACAGGCACTCCTTGCAAAGAGAAGATGCTAAAAATATTTTAATTTAATGTCAGTACAGGTATTTTTCTTGTTCAGACTGAAAACTCTCTTGACTTACTGCATCAGGAGTGATGAACAAAACTGTTCTGTGTTTAAGCAGTCAGAAGCATTTGTCTCCTTAAACAAGACATTATAATCATTCCTTTTGTAGCCTACTAAAATAACATCCCAGAAAAACTCCTCTCTAAATAAGGATAAACAACATGGTGGCTTGATCACAGCAGACTGCCAGAACAATCACACTTATAATCTTAGCACTGACAGCACATTGAGCAATCTCAGTTACAATTACTTGGTCTCATTTCACAATATCCTCAGGATGATGATTCTGAGAATGCTAAGAGACAACTCAGGAACTGTTTCCAGAGATACAAGCACAACTTGGCAATATAGAACAAGAAAAGCCAAAATAAGCCACTTAAAAGAACAGTATTTTTGAATGAAATCTCCATTTTTACAGGCTTATCCATGAGAATTTTTCTTGATATCTACTTGAAAGAAAATAAGGCAGAAATTGGAGGGGTTCCCTGCATGATTTGTGAAATGAAGCCACCAGACTACATTAGAAATAGTAATACCAACCCCATTTTCCTAATGTTTAGTCCTTATTTTTATGACATCTATATTTGCCACTAGTAAAAACTGCAGCATCTGAGGTTCTGTGCCTCATTTCTGTCCTTTCAAATAAGAGCTCTCTCCAGTCTGGTAACCTGATGGGAAGTGTGGAGCACAATTTGTTTAATCAGATCAGATTTACTACTGCTCCTACTTCAGTAATAGTAATTTCTGAGATCAATGAAGGCAGATACACGGTTTAAAATAATTTAAAAAGTGAAAATAGCCTGGCATCGTATTTTTCTTAAGCAAAATATTCAAATATAAGCAATGAAGTCTGAGGAACGTAATCAAAAAGAAACACCTTCTGCTACATTAGAAATGCTCTGAACTGCTGTCCGTGTTGTTTCATCATTTTTTCCATTAAATCAGACACTTCCTCTAAATCAAGCCCTTGGGGAGCAGGAGACAAAAGTGATGAGAATGCAATGTGTGAATACAAAAGTGGAGCATGTGTTTTATAACTAAGTCTTTTCAGAGATCAAGGGAAATGTCACTGTTTATAGCCATCAGGAAAGAATCAATGTAATTATATTTGTAGTATCAATTCAGGTCGATATTCTAATACAGACACCGTAAAGCCACAATTACAATTTACATCTGCATCGAACGGTGCATTTACCTCTTAACCTCACGTGAAAAACCAGAACAGGAACCTTCTTCCTTCTCTTCCCCACACACACACATCCTCATCATTTCAATCTTGAAACAAGATGTAGTTGAGCCTCTCAGATTAAGTCAGAAAACAACACAGTGCAGCTGGATTTGCTCTGAAACCTGAGAGATCTGGGTTCAGGAGTGAAACCAGAGCACCAGCTCTTTAAGGCTTTGAGACCTGGATGCAATAAAAACCTTAACTGAATTCCCAGATTTGGAGCAGTTTCCACTTAAAAAAAAAAAAAAAATCTCATAGCATTGCACAGGATACTTTTCTGCACTTGCTAACCCAGACATTGTTGGCTGGCTGCTTTTTGGGAGGGTTCAGTTCTGGGAAAACCAATCTCTCCCACTACCAGAACCAAAATCAAGTTCTTTCCAAACCAAATTGTGTCCAAGAAAATTCGTATGATAGCCCTAAATCCTCCCTCCATGTTTTTTACTATGAAGGCTAAAATCATAGATATTTACACAATAATATTTCTGTAGCACCATCAAGATGGGTTGAGATGAACAAGCACCAGACTCTTTCAGCCTGTCTGCACACTCACAGGCAATTTAAATTAATGGGACTTTAGCCAACAACAGAGAAAAAAACCCAAACATTTAAAAGGTGATATTCTTGATTTTACTCCATTCAGTCTTTACCCTTACTCAGTCTCAATCTTGAATCAAAATTAAAAATGTTTTGCACACAAGCCTGCCTCCTCTTCAAGAACCTGCAACAACCATTAACCATGACAAAATCTAGAGGTAAAAATGTCCTTAAAAATTCAGAAAAGACTGGAAATCTGTGACAGACTTTACCAAAAACTGAAGCATAGGAACTTTACTTGCTCAGCAGGCATCCAACTTTTCCAAATTCAGAGAACTTTCCTGCAGTTTCAGAATGGAGACACTTACCTAGAGAAAAACAACAAAAAAAAAAGTATTAAAGGACACATTAGGCAGAGCCTAAAGCTTCTGGAAAAGTTTTGCTTTTTAAATGATGAGATTCCACTGGACAAACTTTCATTATAGATTAAAATTACGTCTCATAAATACTTTATTATAGCAAGGTTTCATTGATAAACAGATATCAAGTATTAATATACCATTAATGCGTATTTTTCAGAATGGCTAACCAATTTTAAAAAGTTCAACAAAACTGGAAATTGCTGATGCTTATCACAACTTTCAGCAGGGATTTGTTAATATTCTCAATTTAGGTTTAATCAACCCCTTGCTCACCAGCTGGTAAAACAAGCCCCAAGCTCAGACTTGTACAAATCCATATACACAAGGCAAACGGTAAAACTTAAATATTTAAAGTTCAAATTCAGGGTGCAACCCAATAATTTTCAAACACCAGCTCCTCCTCTGGAAGCCTCATCTCAGCAATAAAGATCAGCACCCTCAGAAACAACACGTGGGGAGCAAAGGCTGAGAGCAACGTGGCAGAGCATAAAACAAAATTCACTGGGAAAAAGAAAGTTGTAGGCAGGAAATACTTAAACCAGGTTTAATTATCTGTCAAACCTGTTCATCTCCACTCTGGTCTTTAAAGAGCTTCCCTGTAACTCCAGTTAGAGAGGACATTTCACACCCTCAAAGTGTCCTGTGATGGGAGCTGGCAGAAATCTGGGAGAGGAGCTCAGCCTGTGTGGGGCTTTCAGTTTTTTAATCCTCCTGTTCCAGACAGGATTTTAGCAAAGACTTCAGTCCCAGTGACTCAACTGGACTTATGTAGGTACATGAAGTTGAACACCAGCTTAAGGGCTACCTGGAAGGAGAGTCTAATGGCTTACATCACTCTCACCCCTTCCTCCTCCAAACAAGGTAATACTTATAAAGTTTTAGGGGAAAAAAGGGGGAAAAAAAAGGAAAAAGTAGAAAGTCTGCATTGCTATTTTGATCCTTCTAAGCCTTCGGGACAAATGCTTTACAGACCTTCTAGTCTTACAGAGTGCAATTTATAAAGATTAAAGATTAACATTTAGAGAAAAATGCCTTTCCTTAATACTGTAGGGATGCCATAAAAAGTAATACTTTTCATTATAATACCACTTTATGGTACATGAGAGCTTTAGTACCCCACAGGTCTTTTCCTCCTCAGTATCTGGAGGGGAAAGAACACAGATTGCAAAAAGTAGATGCTTCTTTCTTTCTTTTTCCAGCTGCTCAGCAAATATATATCATTACTTCAGTCCCTTCAAGGTGAGCTTTGTTGTGAAGAGAGATAAGGCCCAAAGCAGAGGCAAGGTTGGAACAAAATTAGTCATTGTATATGCATTTTTATCCAGTTTGACAATGTAGAATTTTAATGAAGGAATGCTACAAGGATTCTGCTCTGAAACAAGCAGTTTAATTCTCTCTGTAATTCAGAAAGCAAGTTTAAGTAATGACTTTATAATTCTTAATTATCACGGAAGAATCCTTTTTACATTCTCTTTTTCTTCATTACTCCAGTATCTCCTACCAGAAATTTAATTTTCATTTTCAGCTTCTGCAATAATATTTTTCATTATTTGGCAAATAAAACACACTACAATGAACAAATTAGAGAGGGGCACATGCATGAAATAGCATCCTCTAGATTGTGTTTTTCTGTGTTACATCCAAGCAACTATTAACATTTTGCAGTGGTTGTAACAAGTGTTATTTCAGGCTTTTTTTTCTCTGAACATGACAGCTCTGCACTCAGGGCAACAACAGCCTGGACAGACCCTTGTGCCCAGTGACACCCTCACTGCTGTTCCTGCTGCACACCAGGGACTCCCCTCTGGATCCCCTCTGTCCCTCCAGGAGAGGTGACAAGATGAGTTTACAGCTGGGATGAGTATTGGCAAAAGTCTGTTCTCATTCCAGGTACAAGGGATGAGACACAACCCACCCTGCTGTGTCTAAACCCACCCTGAGACCCAAGGCAGCTGCATTTGGGAGATTTGCTTTCAAAATCTGGCTCAAATTTTTTCTGTTCTACATCTACCATCCTTCTAAACCCTGTGAACTTTGACACTCAGCTTGTACCCGTTTGGCTGGAACTCCAGTATACAGTGTACAGCAAACAGCTCTTCATCTCTGCTCATGGAAAAGTTAGAGTTTAGTACAATAAAATAAAATAGAATAAAATAAACCCCAAACCCTCAGAACTAATTATCTGCAATATGTATTCTTATTTTTATATGATTTTGGCACTTGCCATCAAAATATCACATTCATAAAAAATAGATTTGCCTCCTATACAGATGATCTATTACCACCACAGCTCATGTTATTTCCTCAGAAGAAAATGAAAAGCTCCATTTGAAACTCACTTAGCAGCTGGTTATTCTGCATTTCATACAGAAAGCAGCACCCGTAAAGGTGAAAATGAATAATGATCCGTTTGCGAAGAAGTCACAAAAATTCAAATGCAAGACTTATCCAGAGCTTTGATACTCCAATCCTCTTAGAGAATTTATAAAATAATGCTCTGCACGCTGGAAAAAAAAAATTGATTCCACCCACTGTATAAAACCAAAAGAAATTCACTTTATAAAAGAAAAACAAATTAAACAAATTCAGAGGCCTGGCAGGCCTGTAATTCATTAGGAGCAGCCCTGGGGTCCTTTGGGAACAGCCTCACACACACTGCAGAGCTGGGAAACGTGTACTTAGAGACCAGAATCAGCTGAAAACTTGCAAACCCAGAGAAGGGTTCTATGTTTAATTCATTTTAACGCTTTGGTTGGCTTTGGCTGTTCTCTCCTCCTGTGTCTGCACCCAGAAGTTTGTCCTGCTGTCTCCTCACTGTGGAGCCTGGTTTGATCTTGTCCAGCCTCAGCTTCTTCCACTCCTCCAGCCCTGTCCATCTCCTCAGCACCCTGCACTGCAGGGCAGGCTCTGCCCAACCAGGTTGGATGGGGCTTAGGGCAACCAGGTCCAGTTTTTATGGACCCCATTTCTCCTGGCATTTCTGCAGAGCATCAGCTCTGCGCCTCCCTACCACGGAAGGCCAAAAAAAAACACTCTGCAATACAACTACAGCAACAAAAATGGCAGAGTGGACTTGATCTCTCTGAATGGCAGGGGATGGGCTGGAACTAGACATTTTTTATGGTTCCTTCCAACCCAAACCATTCCAGGATTCTGAAATTCTATAAATTAAACCCTTCCCTGAAGGATAGCCAACCTGGCCAGCACAGACTTGGCTCCCTGCTAAGATAACCCAGGCTGTCAGAAGTGAGACAAGACACCAAAGTAACAGGGAAAGTGCAGCAGAGCCAAAAGCAAGTACCAAAAGCTGTTGCGTTTTGTAGAAAAATTCTCGTCTCGATAAACATTCTTCCGTGTTTTTACAGTTTTATGAAAAAGGACTCAAGCCCACAGTCAAACTTTTTCTTCTTCAACAGAGCTTGACCAGAGGCTCAGAGGCGAAGAAACAAACACATCCTCGGACAGCAGGGAAGCTGCTGGGCGTGAAGTTTTATTGAGAAAACCCCATCAGGAGAAGAAGCTGTGTGGAACACAGCGGACTCGGGCTGGAGACGCCGGCGATAAACATCTGAGCTGAGTTTCCAGTCCAGTGGCAGTACAAATGGTGCTGAACACCTCTCACAGATATGCCTGGTCTAGCTCGAGCCTGTCAGACTGAAAACTCACACAAGGATTTGTATGCAGCATCCCAGATTACCCTGGAGATGCTGGAGCTATCACAGTGTGGGGTGGATTTCTAAAGCAGCTCGGCCAAGTTTAACAGGCAGAGACAGGAAAGCTTTCGGAGTCGAGACACATACACACGTATCAAAGACACAATCCCCAAGCAAAAGCTCCTATTACACCTTTATGTGCCTACAATATGGAAAACACTAGTTGCATTTTAAATTTTTAATGCACCCCAATGTTCACAGAATTTTTTATTTTTGCTAAGAGGGAGCTTCTAGGCAATGTTGCTGCTGGTACATCTTGAAACGCACCACCTCTGTGTTTTAACAACTGCAAGGAATTGGGTGATGCACGTCAAGAAAGTTAGACTGCTTCTGGCTGCTGGGGTAAAATAGGTCAGGAGAGCTGAATGCAAGCAGACTAACCCTACTGACTGGAAAAAAAGTATGAAATTTTGGGTTGTACCCCACACTTTTCAAGCTGTCCTTAAAAGCACCCAGCACAGGCAGGAAGGACAGAACAGTGTGACATGGCTATAAAGGTGTTCTGGCATCTGAAATAGGTCATAAAAGCACTGGGGGAAAGCAAAGCTTGCAGGCACCTCGTTCTCAGCCAAAAGGGAATCATCCAGTGGAATGAAATGAATTGTTGGGGATATATGTGGTCAGGGTCAAGAGGAACAATCCATATTAACTGCTCTCATGTCTGAAACGTTGTGGAGCACAATCCAAACAATGAGGACATACAAAGAGGGCTGGATTATATTGAAAACGTGTTCCTGCCAGGAAACAAAGCACAAAGCCATTCCCTGAACCTGCAGTGACTTGAGGGAAAACAAATAGATTCTAAACCAATCTTGTTCTAACTCCTAAATTCCTGTTCAGTAACAGTAAAGGCTCAGCAATCATGAAAAAAAAAAAAAACCACTTGGGACTTTTGTCTGTCCTGAAAGATCTTCAGTCCCCAGAGGACAACCTGTACCAAAACATGGGAAAGTCTAAAAAGGGGCCCCATTCCATCAGCAATGCACTTCTGTCTTCTGTGTAAGACAAAAAATTAGCTCAGGGGAATTTCACTACTGCATTAAGAACTGACATTTTATATGTAATGCCTGATTAATTCGTCCCTGAATCAGATAAAGAATTCTGGTCAGAAATGGGTCAGGTTGACCAGAATTAGCTGTTAGGAAGAGGAATGTGGGTAGGAGGACTGAGTGAGAAACTGCAGCATCACAGGGAATCAGTGCCATGCACTGTGTACTCCTCCAGAGAAAAATAAACTACTCCACAGTTATGAGACCACAACGTTCTACCTAACCTACAAAAAAACCCTTTTTGCTTAAAGATCTATTAATTTTTCCATGTCCCATTAAAAAAAAAAATTAAAAGGAGGAAAAAACCCTGTCAGTCACAAACCCCACAGCAGTTTTCACCACTGCACCTTGGCAGACATCCTCCCAAGGAACATGCACACAGAACAGACCCTTTGTAACCACAGTGACACTCTGCAAGAGCTGCTCCAGCTGATTCTCCAGAGAGAGATGCTACAAAAACGAGCCAAATTACAATGGGACTCTGTATGGCAGGGCAGCATAACACACAATTACTATAACCTTGCCCTGAGGCATTTCACAGGAAGATAAAAAAAATAGCCTGCATTTAAGTATTTAACAATTTTTCTTAAGAGAAGAAAAAGAAAAAGCTCATTTTCTTGCTCCTTCCAAAGGAGGCAGAACTGGGATGGATTAATCACACAGGGGGAAACTGAAGGAGGGATCCCCTTCATGAAGGACAGGTTTGTTGGGCAGATGTTTGACATTGAACACAGTGGTTTCCCTCTCCTGTGGATAGGAAGGACAGTGCAGAATTGCAGCAGCTCGTTAATAAATGAGATAATGAGTGGAGAGAAAGTAGCCACTCCCTTAGTCCAGAAATGACCACGCTCCAGTTTGGAGTAACTATCAGGGTCTGCAGAAATTGGCTGCCTACAGGCTGTTGTCAGGACCTTGAATTATCCCTGACATCATCCCCGTGGTATCTGTCCCTCAGTCACAGCCATGATTTGCAGCACATCCCAAAACACCTCTGCCTGAGGCAGGACAAAATGGATGGCACTTGGGTATTTATGGCAAATACTGGAGGATCCACAGCCCATTTTCCAACATTAAGGGAACCACAAGGAGACTGGAAAGACCAGGCAGAGCCTCCAGAACTGGCTCTGCTGAGAAGCAGTCTCTGCTGTGACAGAAAATTTTGTAGGATGTAAGTAGTGACATGGACTAATCCCTTAATAAAAACCTAATTTAGTTGTTTCTGCTGGAAGAGATGTGGAATCCTGCTGCCACCCAAACAGGAAATGCTTAGTTATTAAGCTGAATTAGCTAATTCTCCCTTGTTACTTACTTTGGTCTTGTTCAATAATATCCCCAACATCACCTTAACAGTTGAGCAACCAACCGAGAGAATAGCATTATTCTTATTACTCTTAGGTACTGCTTCAGCAAAATAAATCCTTTTTTTTTCTTTTTTTTTCCTAATTGGTAAAAAAAGAACTTATCTCTGTGGATAAGCATCATCCTGTCTAGACAACCATTATAAAGTCTCTGCTATACCACCACTGCAGTTCATTAGACACAGATGCACAAAAGCCTGGGTTTGAGAATATCAGACAGAGATACTCCAGTACTTGGTTCACATCTCTGGCAGGTGAATGCCGAGTGAGCCTCGGGAGCAGTTTTGTGTTTGAAGCAGTGACTGTGAGCACAACTTCATCTCATTTCACCAGTGCCTCCCTGGCACCTCAGATCCTGGAGCAAACAGCCCTTGAATACGGGGCTCTGGATACACAGGAATGTGTTCAGGGCTCCTCCCAGTCCCACCAGTATCACACAGCAGTAGGAAGAGCAAGGCAAGCAATTAAATGCTTGTACTGATGACAGGCCACAAGGATCCAAAGGGCTGGAGCAGGCAGGAAACCACCTTGGGACCCAAAAAGCACATTAGATTCTGCATCTCAAACTTTGAGCCATCATCAGCTGACAAATAAAAATGCTTGTGAAGGATATGCCAGTTCTCTTGGAAACCACAGCTCTGAACTGTGTTTGGTGACCGGCAGCTATTGATGCTGCAATTCAAAAGTGGACCCAAATAATAAACACTTGTGCATGTTGGCCACACCAAACAGCAGGAGGGGGAAAAAGAAAAGCACAAAAATAAAAATCCTTTGAATTACACTGATTCCTTCTTTTTTAGGTGGAGGGGAAGAAGGAAATTTCGAAACTTAGTTACTGAGAAACATCCCCTGAGTTTATAGGTGTTCACTGCTGAGGAGTAAAACTCTAGCCGAAGTTACCACATTAAAAATTAATCTTGCCAGTTTTCCCTCTGTAACTCAGCTGCTCCTTGGGAGACAGCTATAACCGCAAAAACCAGCCTGAGAAAAAACACTTACAAACACGGTACCATTAGCATAGATATGTGCTATTATTTCTTAAAAACAGGACTTTATATTGCAAAGATTGCCCCACAGAGAAACTCTTAAATAAATCTTTCCTCCTTAAAGACCTGAAGATGAAGAACCCAAAACTCTGTGATACCTCTTAACGCAGCCCCATCCTCCTCAAGAGCAATTTTATGCAGAAAAACCCTTTGATGCAAAAGGAATTAAAAGGACAATATTAATGAGAAAAATTAGATACTATTTCATCTCATTGTCTCCAATAGTGCCATTAGCGGCACTTAAAATAATGATAATTCAGGATTATTTTAATTATGTTTCACGCTTTTTCAGGGCACACTAATGAAGGGCAGGGATAAAGGAGCAGCTCATTGTGGTGGGCACTGTAAGAACTACCCAGCACCCCACATGAGGAATGCAGAACTCAACTTCTCACCCTCATCATCAATTCCCTGTTGACACCTCTAACTCAAGGGCTGTCAATTTTTAGAATCCTGGCCAAATAATTAATCCTGGATAATTAGATTGTGTCTAAAGTGCTTATTTATTCCTGGAGTTTAATTGGATAAACACATACATTTTCTCTTCTAGATAGCCAGGAATGTTGCTGAGCACTTTTCAGTACTTTCAGAGTTTATTCCACAGTTGGCTCACGTTGTTTCAAGTTAAACCAACTCGATCAACTTCTAATTCTATGCTGGCAAATTGCCCACGGATTTATATCAACAGAAAAAGTAAAACTAAAAAGAACAAAGTATTTCATCCTTCTTCAAAATTAGTTCATAAAGCACTTAAAAATCACATTTCCCGCCTCAATGTTTATTAATTTTGAAGCTTCTCTATCCCCAAACCTAACAGCAAATTAATTCTTAGCGTACCACTTGAAAATTTAATGCAAAATCCCAACGTAGCCTTCAGTTTGATAAAAGACTGTCATATGCCAATTTTTTTTTCAAATTTCACTTCCATGCTCTAGAACAATTTTTCTCTCCAACCATCAACCAAACACTATTATTAATCATTTATATTCCCATGTGGACACAAAGCTTGGGGAGGTGGCCTCAGGCACACAGGAGAGTGCTCACACGTTTTTGTGGGGTGTGAAGTTGAGAGGCACAGACAGGAACCCAAGCTTCCACTTCACCACTGCAGACTCTGAGCGATGAGTCAGAGTCCTCAGGAAACTTTCTGGACTATCTAAAGAACTTCAGTCCCCAACAGACTCCTAAATTAGATGCCTGTTTTGAGATGTGTCAGTGTCTCATGTTTTCAATTGGATTAATTGGGAAAAGTGTCTAGAAGTTGCTAGTCTAAAAGCTGCTAGATCTCCTAGGGGGGGAAAAAACCTCATTCTCTACCATTAATTTCTACAGGTCCACATTTTTTTATGTAATCAGACAACTAAACCGCTAGTTTCTACATAAATATTTTCATAACTTTGACAATTACTTTAAAACAGGAATAAGATGCCCAATTTGACTGCGGCTTCTTTTCATATTCATAACACATTAAGTATCTTAGGAAATCAAAAATTGATCCTTTGTGCAGCCAGCTTCATACTCATAATTAAAAAGCAGATTTTGATGTACAGTAGGCCCATCAGACAGACAATTAATTGCCTTTATAGCACAGGGTACTCTGTTACAAACGTCTGCACCAAGAAAACTGAAGATACCATTTCTACTGAGCATTACTAAACCCATTAGAAATACAACAGAGCAGAGCATTTTTGCTGTCCCTCCCTACCCCCAAATACCCTGCTGAGAATATATTTAGCCTGGGATGGCTAAAATCCACAAATGTTGAATCATCATAGTATTCTGGCTGATCATCTTTTAACCTAATCAGCCTAAACTAGGAACAGCCCTGCTGAAGAGTGTGTGCTAATGTAGCAGAGGCATCATCATGCACATCAGGTCCAGCAGATAAAAGGGCTCTGAGGCACATCACTCTACAGGAAATGAAGTGTCAGTGATGAACATCGGTTTCTCATTTTAAATATTAAAACAGGCCATGGGACTTTGCCCTTTCTAACTGGGACTGAGGAGACAATTTGAAAGGTTAATTAAATGACTGACACGAAAGGGCGACACGGTGCAGGATCTGCAGACTAAGGTCTGCCCATGGAAATCCGTGGCTTCCACTCTGCAGGCAGCAGCAAGAACAGGACCAAAAGTCACATCAACAGCATAAGGACACTCAGGAAAGTTGAGGCAAATCCACTAATGGTGTGCAGTCACTGTGCAGGAGTCGCAGCACATTAAATCCCAGTGGGAACGCTCCCATGGGAGAGCACAGACACCCCTCTGGGTTTTAGTTTAGAGCTGCTTTTCTCCTGAGCACCAACATCCACACACCATTTAATGTGCTTTAACTTGTGCTGCACACCCACCACAGGAACGCTTCCTGGAACTTTGCAAAGCAAGCAAGGCTGGTGGTTTTACAGCACACATCTCACCAGTGCTGGTTTTGTTTTCTCCATGGCTGAGTTTGCCCATACAGGGGATTATTTGGTTCTGGAAGCATTGCTGGGCAGAGGCAGATGTGGTGGAAAGCACTTCAGCCCCACCAGTTCTGACCTGAGAGCTCCCTGCAGCCCAAGCTCCATAAGCATTAGGTGAAATAAAACACAGCAGAACTTTTGTTTTACCATGGATGCAGGACTGGTGAACGGCAGCTGAGCTGAAGATATGAACTCTGCCTGGGCTTTTTTAATACCTGCACCTTTGTCCCAATAAAATTCCAAAGGGACTTCACCTCTGCCAGCAAAGGCAGCAGCACATCCCCTGTGCAGCCCCTGACCCTGAACATCCCCCCCGAGCAGCACAGACCAAGGCAGGTGCACCACAGGTCATCCCTCCCAAACACAATTCCTAAAAGTGTGAGTGAATTTTAAAATGAGGGAATTTTGACATTCAGAACTCAAATTTACACAGAATTTATGTGCATGCATATATAGAACTTCTCTCTTAAGTGTATCTCTGTATGTATTAGTGACTGATGAATAAACACCAGGAAGAATTATAAGATTTTATACATTTTTACATCACTTATACAAGCGATTGAAGCTAGCATCTTCAAAAAAACTTTTTTCCTCTGAATTTTTTTAGACAAGCTGGCCAAGAAACCAAATTCCACACAAAAAGGACTGAGATTTTTCATCCTAGTCATTCAGTAGGGAAAAAGAAATCCATAAATTTATTTCAAGCCTGGATTCCTACTGCAACATCTTGAAATGCTCAATAATTCCATTAAAGCTTTGTAGGGGAGAAATATAATCTGCTGTGCTGCTACTAAGGCTCCTCTGTTGTAACACATGCCACAGGAGCAATTCTTTGAAACAGTAAACAAAAAAAAAACACTCAAGGCATTTAAAAATAATATTTTGAAAGAGAAAAAGAATTAAATGTTGGAAACAATCATAATTATGCTTTAAAGAGAGGGTTTGATTGCGTAACTTCAGTTACCTGGGGCATAATGATTACCAAATTCATAACTCTTCCCCATCAGAGAGAAAATGGAAAAGTCTTAATAATCTAAAAAATATTGCAGTATCTTTCTCTATTTGGAGTGAATCAATGATATTTATAGCCCCAGAGGTATTGAATTTCTTTTGTATCAAAGAACACCAATAATAATGTACAAGTCCATTATGGAAGTGCATATCAAGAAAGTGAGCACTGTCTAAGACTACAAAAAGGGAGAAAGTCAAAACTCAGCCTGTGATCCCAAGAAAACATGTCAATCTTCTCCCACCAGATGCAACAATCAAATTATCTCAGGTGTTTGTAGCTCTCTGTCTAAAAATGGATTGAAAAATGGAGACTGGTAACTATCAAGACATTTTACAGAGTTTGACAGGAAAACTTCACAGCCGAACTCCACAAAAAAATTATCCTAAGCAAATTAGGGTTTCTTAAAAAAGAAAATTATGTATGTGTGTGTAAAAGAAACAAACAAGACAGCAAAGAGTTTGCATCGATTCGGGAATCTAAAGTAATTCTGAGGTACAAGCATTCCCTAAAAGCAGGATGAGAAAAGAGACTGACAAAGCGAGGTGCCTGGCCTGTTAACTCCACAGACCTTCAAAGGAACAATTTTTTGCCAGCAAGAAGAGCAGCTTCATCTGGATGCTCCCTGGCTTTATTCTCCCACCTCTGAAGAGTGTCCTCAGGCATCATCCAGCAGTTACAGAGGGGACCAGTGGGAGTCATTAAAGTAATTAGAACTGCTTGAATGTCAGCTGCAGATGATGCCATGGAGGACAACGCATCCCTACCCTACTGTTAACAGGAGATGTTAATTTTGTGAAATCTTTCCTTTTGTGTTCTGCTTTCTACGTTAACTATGTAAGGCAGAGCCCAAGAGAAAAGACCTACAAAGATCTTGCCAAGCAAGGTACCCAAATGGGATGGGTTACCATGGCATTGGCATCCAAGTGCTTGTAACTGCAAACTGCTGAACATCCTCTGTTAGCGGGACTTTTCAACACTTGGTGAAGCAGTCAACCAATTCAAAGGATGGGAATTTAAGTACATATAAACTCAGATTTAGCTTGCTCCTTTTGAAAAATCACCATCTAACTAGATTCCTGTTTTCACAGATGAAAACAGCACCTTAGCTGAAGGCTATCACAGGCACAATCCAAATTCCAGAGGGTGCTAAAGTCAAGCTCAGCACATGGGCCTGACACCTTCCTGGGGCAGCAGATGCCACAGAGTCCACCACGACTGCTACTGAGCTTGGAGCTAACCAAGACAAGTTCTTTCAAGTGCTTTATTATAGGAGAAATTTCCTATTTAGATGAGCAACAGATATATGGACACAGGTAAGCAAAAAATGTTGCTTGTTTTACCAATAAAAATAAAAAAAACATGCCCAGCATACTCTATATAGCCAAGGAGACAGTGTTCTTGCTCCCCAAATTTTCTGAGTGAAAGCACAAAGCAGGCCTATGGAATAGAAGTGAAACATCAAATCAGTACTTTGTGAGCTATAAGCAGTATCACTGACCTTCTAGAATAATAAGTGATTATTGAGCAATTGTGAGAAGTCATTTCACTGTAAAAGAAAAAAAGATCCTGGATATCAGAAAGGGCTAACACTTAAATCTATATGCAATATGAATTCATTTTGTTTCTCTTTATACTTTGCTATTCTTAGACAGATAACAGCTTCATGAGACCTGATTTATTGTCCATATGTATCAAAATAGGAATGTGCTCCTACGTTTCAAAGCATTAAATGAGATTTACTCCACAGTAACTTCATTCTGCCTTACCGAAGCAGGATTTGCCATGCCCGGCACTTCTGCCACAATAGAAAATCTCCTCCAAGAAATGCAGAGCTTAGTAAAAAAGTTACTATTACCAGTGTCTTGATACTTAATATTGACAGCCCAGGCCAGCCAACAGAACTGGTCTATGACTAGAGCTGTCTGGAGGGAAGAATGGATTAGAAGAGTAGAAACAGCAAAATGCAGCTGAAAAGAGGTGAGTGCTGTCCTCAGTACACCTGAGGACTCTCAGCATCCCAGGCTGCATCCCCGTGGTCCCCTCGACCAAGGCTGCTCCCTGCCCAGTGCCACAGTGCTGGTTTGGGCTGGGAGAGTTGATTTTCTCCCAGATAAGCCATGGGCTGTGGTTTGGAGTTGTGCTGAGAACAGAGTTGATCACACAGGGGTGTTTCAGTCAGTGCTGAGCAGGGCTCACACCACTGAGACTTTCTCTGCTCTTCATCCCAACCCCAGCAAGGCTGGGGGTGCACAGGGACTTTGGGGGGACAGCTGAGCCTGACTGAACCAAGGGGTATTTCACACTCCTCATGCTCACCATACAGGGATGGGGGAAGGAGGAGAGGAGGGGATGCTCAGAATTAGAGCATCTGTCTTCCCCAGCCACCATCACACGAGATGGAGATTTGCTTTCCAGGGATGCCTGTGGGAAGTGCTTAAGGAATTCTTAACTTTCCCTATTAAACTGTCTTTACCCACATGTTTTCTTTCCCATTCTCTCCCCCATCCCAGTGCAAGGGATGTGGTTAAACCATGACAGGCACAAACTGAAACACAGGAAACTCCATTTAAACATAAGAAGAAACTACATGATTTCCACAGGAGACTTCCAGCCTCAACTTCATGGTTCTGCGGTCTCCAACACATTTGTCGTTCACGTATATGAGCATTACCAGCACAGTATTTAATAACTGTATCCTTAGCTAGATATAGATTTTGAATCCAATTTCAGAGAATGATAAAACATCCTAGATTTTAATAGGTCGTCACAGTGACAGTCAGGTCAATACAATCCCTGATTCATTACTCACACTGCTTCCTTCTGTTTTCACAAAATAAATTGTGCCAAGAGAATATGTGTTTTATACCATTTTAACTCTTCTCTGTGTGTGTGTGTGTATATATATATATATATATAGTTATTTCACAACATTTCTGTGAAAAAAAAATATTTCCCATATTGGAAAAATCAGGGAAACTTGAAGACCACTTATAATGTGATTTTCTCAAGATAATTTGTAGTTAGGTAATAACTGACACCATATTAATGGAAAAACTAAAATGGCAACAGTAGGAAATCCTCCATATAGCACACACCCATGAAGTACCTTATTAGCTCTGGCAACTCTTTCAACAACTTACAGCTGAAGAGAAAATTCAAGATTCTTATTCTGAATGCATGTAGAGTCCAGACCCTTTGTCTGTATTTTATGTCAGGTGCTGTTCTGTACCTGTTTGTTTCTTGTTTCACTGCTCCATGAAATTCTGCAACACTAAATGATATGGAAATAGCTACAAAATTATGCAGCTGGAAGTAGAAACAAGCTGTGTCCATCACTTCAAAGATATACAGCCATGAAGAGATGTTGCTCCATACAAGCAGCATTTCTGTTTGGATTTCCTCCTTTTTAGCTACTCAGGGATGGACCAGTACCTACTACAACACACCCCAACAGCTGAACATTTTCATTCTGCTCTGCTTGTGACCAAAGAATCCTTTTCTCTAAATCCCAGCTCTGAGAGTTGCATGTTTCACCTATTACAACAGGACCCAGCAGCATTTGACTTCACCCAACTATTTTCCTACTAATGTTATTTTTTAGGAGTTTATATAATAACAAATGGACTAACCAATATGTGCTTAATAATGGCTCAGGCAGCCTCTGACAACGGGGTTATCACATCTATTTGGTAAGTTTCATGGGAATCCATAACATTCCCCTGAACTGTCACCAAGGAACAGGTTGCAAGGGAATGAGGTCTTCCAGAGGAGCATATTATAAAGGCAGCTTTTATGATACACATTAATGGAGGTCAGAGGAAAGGCTACTGTTCTCATTTATGAAGGGAAAACACTAGATCATAATGATGGCATGAGGACGGGGAGAATAATAAAGTCATTTTCCTGGTTCGGGAAAGATTAGCACATTTTGCCCAGTTAAGTCCTTTTCACTATAAAAGGACTGCCTAGAGGTGCCTTTAAGTATAGATTTGCAGACAGTCAGAACTAGGTGTGTGTATTCCATCAATTGCAGCAGGTGACTCTGTGCCTAGAAGTTATTAAGAATAAATACCCCTTCTAAAGGAGATAATCAATTCAATGCTCATGGCACTCGTTGATTGAGATGTGGCTTTTGAGACCAGAGCTCCAAAAGTGGACCAAAGTCTAAATTACACTAAGTCTTAATTCCTGGCTTATATTAGGAAATTTTATATGGTACTAAAATGCACAGTGACAGCTCAAGTTTCTTTTTGAGCTTGTAGATACAAGCAGTGACCCATGCCTTTGAGGTTATGTTAACCACTGCTAAGTACATACTTGTTACTCACATAATTCTTCTCTAAATTACTTAAGATAAAAGAAGCCGAGAAAGAGCCAGGTAGAATCAAACATGATTGCTTCCTATTAAACAGCTGTCAGTTCTACCAGATCTCACCAGCCTTGGATCAAAGGCAGTCACACATGGACACTTTTCCTTTAATAGCTTCATTCATGCCTGGGCAGCGCTGGGAGTCTTTAGCTGTGTTCTGATGCTATCTCAGCACTTCAATGAGCCCTGCACATTGTGCTGCTCTGTACCTCCATTCAGTTCTGAGAGAATCCTTCTGTTGGGTAGAGAAGCACAATAATCTCAGAGGAGAACATCTGTCCCCTTACAGTGGGTGGCAAGCCCAAGCTTGGTGCCCTTTACATTTGGGAAGAAAAAATGCAGACGCGCACAATACGTAAAATGTACAAATTACAAAAATGGAGCATTCTCAATGACCTACCCACAGGCGTATTCCCAGTGCTACCACCAGCTCAGAATCCCATTTGAAAGTGGCCACAGGAGCCATTGGGAGGACCAGGTCTTAAACTGAGAGAAGTCAACCAGCTACTGCAGCAGATTAAAACTGTGTTAAACTGTAAGGTTAAAGCATGATGGTGAAAGTAACTGGGTGACAGCTGTGACCGCAGCCTAGAGCAGAGCAGCTCCCAATGAGCAGCTGGTAACTCTTCTTGAAGAAAAAGCAGAGTTATTGCCCTAATTCAGAAGGGTCCTCAGACCAGCAGAGGTACCTGCCAGCACTCAGATCTCAGCTCTATCAGATAAGCAGACAGGAAAGCACCCCAGTGTATTCCATACATATACATTATTAACTTTTATCTAAAAGCATTAAAATTTGGAGGCCAGCATGCTGGGTTTCCCCATTTGAACAGGGCATAAAAAAGCCTGTCTCCTGAATGTTTTTTTTGGGCATTCATTTCCGTGCCCTGCAAGAGAACGCCCACTCTGCTCCCTCAGCAAGCACCCTACCAGTGTTCCATGTCTACGATCAAAGCTCCTCTTGGTCTTCAGTGGGGATTTGGAAGCACAACCTTTAGATGTAAAGGAGTGTTAAAATAAAAAAATTAAAAACACTGAACCCAAACCCCTCGTGTTTTGAAAACCTGGAGTAACTCCAAAGACTTGCCTAATACATGCACCAAATTTTACATCTCCAGGCTTTGCCTTATTAAATAGGGAAAATGTAAAAATGCATGACCTGGATGAAAGTACCATTCTTTTCTGCTGTGTTCCCAAGTTTTTGAAGTTGGGCACTTTGTTCTTAGCAAAACTACTTTGGTCACAACTCTGTCTCCACTGGATGAAAATCTGTGTCATGGAACAACCGACCTAATTTGGATCCACTGTCCAGTTCTGCTCTAGAGAAAACCCTGATTAAACTCAGTTATTCTGCACTTCTTCTGAGGGTTGAGGCATTCAAATTAGCTATTAGATCCTTAGCAAAGATCTTGCAGCTCTTGTGCTAACTCACACTAGCAGATGTGTCAAGGACTGTAATTTCTAGCACTACACAAACCAATTAACCTTTGCCAGCGGTACGCACTGTAGAGAACTAAATATAATAAAACATTTTAAGAGTATTGTTTAATTCATACTCAGAGCAGTTTCTCAGAGGTAGTTATGAACTGATATGCACTGAATCACAGCATGTTACTACGTTGTTCAGTGTTGCTCCATAAGGTTCAAATTAGACTCCCTCAGCTCCAAAAAACTATACCCAAAGCCTGGCAGCTTTTCCTAACCTAGGTTAGCTAATTCTTCTGCAGATAAAGCCAACAAATAAGCACAGACAGTAGAAAGAATTTAAAAAAAAATCTACCTCTTATAGATTTGTTCACTTCTACCTGAGCACATGTATATATTTATATGTATTCAAAACTTTATTCATTTTTTTGGGCTAACAAAGAATGTGTATCTGTAGTCTTTCAGGAACTAGAAAGAACAGTGGATAGAAAAGATGTGTGTTTAACAAATGCCATCCTCAGCTTCTGAGTTTGTATACAAAGCTGTGCACGCAATACATTCATGGGATTCTCTATGAAAGAAAGAGACACCTGGCAATGCCAGATAAAAAGCCTCATTAGTATGAGAACGTTGTGTTGAGAAAAAATATGCAACATACTTAATAGCCATAAGAAAAAAACTATCAACCTTTAAAGCTTCCTTTCTGTAAACATATCTTTAGGAAACACTGAAATATGTTCAGGCTGTTCAAACAGGAGCCTCACACCTCCCCAGGACCAGGAGACACACATTTGGCACACCTCCCCCAGATGTTACTGCCTGCAAAGGCAGACTGGAGCCCAATGAACCAAATGGGTATTTGAGCCCAAAGTTCATTTGAACATCCTGAAGTGTGTGTGCCCTCAAAGCAGTTTCAGCACACAAAGCAGATTTGCCAAAAGGACATCACCCAATTTCCCCCCTTTTACAAGTAAATTGGGTAAATCACAGCTATATTTTTGTGTCTTACTAAAGGTCTATTTAGGATGTCACTGTTCCTTAACAAAAAAAAAGGTTTTCATCCTGCTCATCTCTGAGTGAAAAACCAAAAGCACTCCGGGTATGAACTCCATGTTGAATTCCAGGAAGCTGATTTGAATTTTAAGATTCAATATAAATTATCTCCTGCATGCACAGAGCTACACTGAGCACTATCATCAATTATACGGGCACAGAACATCACGTGGAGAAGTACCCAGTGCATAAATGGCACTTTTGGGTGTGTATGTTTTCCCAAATCAGCCTTGTTTTAATTGTCAGAGGAATTATCTTCCTGTAACAGTCTGTTCTGTTTGTTTTCCTCATGCTTATCAGCTATGAAGTCAAATTTCAATAATCATGTCTATTTAGCTTCCCAGCCCATCTTCAAAACACAAACCCAAAAACCAAACAAACCAGAGGGGGGAAAAAAAAAGCTTCCAGCTGACCATTCAGGAGTATCTAATCTAACAGGAAAAGGTGAATCCTCTGTGACATGCATTTTGTGGTCGGGTTGATGGGAAGCCTGAGGGTGCAAAAAAGGCAGACCAAAATCCTTAACAAACTTATAAAGTGAAAAAAGCAACATCTGCCTATGGAAAGATAGGAAAACCAGGGTCTAATACAGAATGACACATCATAACTAGTGTTTATGTATATTGCCAAAACCATTGCCCTCTGAAATTTCTAAGTAAATTTCAGTTTTAGTCTCTTAATCAGTTCAGCATTCTGCTCTTGTCGAAATGTCTTGTCAAAAGGCATTACCATGACTTAAAAACTTTAAGTTCAGAGGAATGCTAGAGGAACTTAAGCAACATCTATGAAATATGGCATTTCTCATCTTAATTTTAAAACAGTTTTCACTTTCATGATATGAGGCTATATGTTCTGTGCCCTCAAAATTTACACCACCTCCCAGGGCTGAAATAAGAAAGCATGTTGAATAATTCCTCTCTTATCACTTACTACTGAAGTGTAAAGTAAATCTGCTGCTGTTCAATAAAATTCCTCCTTGAAATCACAAGTCTCTCAGTTACTCTTTCTGTCTCAGTGGCATTGAGTATTCCAGGTCACTGCACAGGTTAAGTGAACAACCTCACAAATGCAGAAATAACACAAACTGAGATTGTTCCAATTTCCCCACAGTAGCACTTGGAAAAAAAAAGAAAATAATCAGATCTACCATCTCCTTCCAGATATGCACCCCACGCCTTTTATTTATTTAAGATTTTCATTCTTATGGCCTCCTTAATATGACTGGCTCTGCCTCGAGCCTTCATTTTGTAGGCAACTGCTCTGATCTGCAGCATCCCTGCTCTCAGAGCATTCCTGTCAGGAAGGGCCATTCCTTCTCCAGGGCCAGTCTCATTTCATCAGAGCTTGGCTAAAGCTCTGATAATGGATTTGCTGAGTTCTGACACAGCATTCTGACACTTGGGGTTGTTTCCCTCCCTCCTTCCCCACTTTTTTCCCCCTCGGTACTCTAAGTAGTTCATTAACCCCACATAACTGCCAATTAAGAGAATTTCTCCTCAAGAAGGAACATTCTCTCCGTGAAACTCACTTAATTACAGAAAAGTGCATAGCTTAAATATAACAACCTCCTCTCCTGTTAATTCAGCTGTGGTGAATTTTGCATGCTCTATTTTATCCTCTGGTTATGACATAAAGGAATGCTGAAAAATACTCTTTTTCTTTTTTTTTTTTTTTTTCAAAAACAATTACCTAAAAGTTCCTGCAAGTTGGGAAATCCTGAAGATTTCACTCCTTTAGGGATTATTGCCACAGTGATCAGAAAGCACAACTTTAGGAACTGCCATAGGTGTGCATTCTAAGACAATTCACAGATCCCACAACTGTACTTGCTGAATGCTCACAAATACCTTGTGTTTTTCTCCTAGATATAATTCCTATAGAAAGAAAAGTTATCTTCCACTTACAGCATGCCCATGAGTCCAGGGAATGTGTCCAGGCTGACATGAAATGTATGTGAACAGGTACAGGACATAAAACAAGCTCATTCCTAGTAGGAGGCAAATACTTTGATCCCCTGCTCCCAAACTCCTGAGGAGGCATAGTCCCATAGTTTAAAGATACTTTCCCTGTTGATCAGCAGTTCTTCAAGGGACCAAGCAGCAGAGAGGCAGGGAAAAAAAAAAAGATTCACCTCTCAGAAAGGCTGCAAAAATATTATTACTGTTTTTGAGACAACTTCACCTATTTGGCATGATTTGACCAGATGCAATGGCAGAAAGGTGGGGGTTTTAAACAAAGCAAAGCTAATTTGGGTGTAAGAGCACGTTTCCAGTACTAAAAAACCACTGACTTCTTGAGTTTGCTTTCTGAGCCTGATTCTCAGCTGGTATAAATTGATAATGTTGCTCTGATGTGGTTCTTTTTATGTCTGCTCTGCTCTCTGCAGCGTTCATGAGGTTTGCTGCATGAACAGCAAGCACCCATTTGATGATGGGAGATAAGAAGAGTAATTAAAACACATGTTTAGAGTTATGAACTCTGAAAAGAATAGCATACAGATCTACAGTTATCAAAATACAGGCTCTAATAAATAAATAATTAAAAAAAAAAAACCAGCTGAGACCATTTGAATGCATTTATTCCCAGGCAACAGTGCTCATCCCTGTATGTAGGAATACAAGGGACAACCAATAGAAATTATTAACAGGATTAGGTGTAGTAACCTTCCCTCTAAGTGCTACATGGGAAAAACATATCCAGCTATTGTGCTGGCTCTTCATTTCCACAAAGCTTCCAGCATCCACATCTTTCCTGAAGAATGACTCTCCCTCCTCCTCACAGCCGCTACATCTGCCAGCAGGTAAGGAAAATTCAAAGTGCTGCTTGGTCAGCATGACCTCACTTGGAGACGAGGCAAACGAGCTGAACACACCTGCCCAGCGTGTTCCCTGTCAGCCAGAGCCCAAAGTAGCTCCCGAGCTCCAGTTCCTACCGAGCAATGCAGCACACAAATCACCAGGTGGCCCTATTATGTAGCAGTCATTACCACAGACATCCCAGCCCTGCACAAGCCCCCGCTTTCATGTAGTGAGATGCTGTGTGATTATTTGAATAAAAATGTTTCCCATGGAGACAGCTCCCCGTGGCTTACACCTTGTTTGGGACAAAGGAAACGATGTGGAGATGCTGTTAACCTCTGGAAAGATGTGAGAAAGGCTCAGCTGAGGACAGAAAAGTGAATGGTGGCAATGATTAATTGTTTAGTGCAGGATCCATTGTTGTTACCAGCACATAAACTCAGCCTTTGGGAAATTCATTTAGGGGTTTTTCCCCTTTCAGAGCCTGAAGTGGCATAACCAAGATGGGAACTGACCCACTACACAATTTGAAGGAGGGCATCCTGCATGGAAACAAAAATTTGTCATACAATATCTACCCAGTCATTTTACTGGCAATTGAAGCAGTTTGTGTCATATTTTTGGTACTCAGATTTCAGCTCAATATATGTGCATATAAACAATTCTCACTGTGTATTACAAGCTTAACTACTCTAAGCGTAGAGCTTCTACAAAATTATAGATGCATATAAAAAAAAGTTCCTATTCTTCCACCCCAATTAAAAAGGAACATATTTTCAAGTGCATTATCTCTCCCCTGCGAACCCAGTCACTAAAATGTGCAGCAAAAGCAGTTGGATTTACAGTCTTGGACTACTTGGGGACAAGTAGGGATGTACAAATGCAAGCACCAAATGACTTCAAAACTGGCACCAGCATTTCTTGTGACACTGTTATTTCACCTGTGTGGGTTAATGGGAGCAGTCAGTGCACAAAGCTGAACATGTGTGCAAACCTTGACTTGGTCAACAGTGTCAAAAGTAGCTGCCACAGTTAATGTCAAGAAATCTTGAAAGGAGAGGATTATGCACAGTTAAGTACTTCTTCCTTCAGGCTGTAAAACAGCAGCAAAAGAAAAACCCATCCCTGGGCATTTCCAGGTGTGCTCCATCCAAGACACGGCACACTCGGCTGAGGTGAGCCCATCTCCCCAAGGTCAGGAGGCATTGATGGAACACAGGGGCCACTCTAACTAAAAAGAAGTTTTAGTAAGAAGAAGAAGTAAACCTCCAAGGGCCAAAGATTAAACTCTATTTGCCTTAGGTCAGAAGATCTTCTGTAGTCCCCAGTGACCATTTGTGTACATCACAAAGCCTTTGCACAACTCAGCAAAACTGGCAGCCAGAGGAGACATCAATGCTGGAATTCCAGAGGGATTGCAATGCACAAGTGAGATGTTTTAGTCAGATTAAGGAAGCTTCTTCCTCATCACATCTGCCTGTGTTAACCTGAAGTATGACATGGGCAGCCAGGAACTGCACCAATGTATAACAACAAAACAGCAAAACATGAATTTATCATTCCACCCTCTTTTATGTCAAGGGTTCTTATCAGAGCAAAACACGAGATGTATTGCAGTGAAAGGTCAGGTCTCTAAGTGAGCTTCTTGGATTACCTCCCAAGTCAGAATCTTGCCTTATGTGTAAGATATAAATCACTAATATTCTCTCATGTTACAGTGACATTATAATTGCATTGCATATTTTAATATACTCAACTTGGGTTTTAGCTAAGTTGACTGTATTTCTTGATTTCTTTGTGGTATTCAGCCATTTTTTATAAATTGACATGGTTATTTCTCAAAGTTTCATTTGCATATCTTCATTTCCTTTCTTAATACAGACTCAGAATTTGATGAAGAAATGCAGATATACATTTCCACATACAGAAGACAGAACCTTAACATCCCATGCAGATATCAGTGTACTAACACAAGCAGCATTCCAGCAGCAAAGCAAAACTAAAACACGTGTCAGAAGAAAATCATATTAAAATTCTTACCAGCACTGCCCAGAGAAGATTCAACCCTTGCAGGATTATTGGTATTAGACAATTCAGAACATGCATTATGACAGAAGTCTTCCCTTTTTACGCAAGTGTTTCCACCAGAAAAAAAAGAATGCATCTGTATGCAAGAAGTAGATGTCAATTCTAATACACATGCTTTGTAAGAAGGTAAAATGGAAATGCACTCTGCTTGCTCTGCCCTGCAACACCTGTTAATGCTCCCATCTCAGCAGTTATGAAAATCAAACCCAGAGAAATAACCAATGATTTCAAAACCTTCACTTGAATAGAAAATAGGGTTTCTTTACAATTACACTGTAGTTTCTTCAATTTTTTTTGCTTGAACAACACAAAAAGAATAATGATCCTACCAATGAAGAGCCCTTGTAATATCTGACTTCTGTGCCTCACGTTCCTGTTGGCAGAAGATGCTCAAGGCCTCGAAGAGCACTATTCTTTAAATCTTTTGTATTTTTGTGAAAAGAAATCAGAATCTACTTGAAGTCATGATGATTATAAGCACCAATACCCACACAAATTAAGTCACCCTCTTGTTGTCCATGGTGAGTAAGTGCTGGAGTTCCCAATAGGGATTTACTCATGGTCTCTGTCAGCCACCTCTGCTGCACCCTTACTCCAGACATTTAGCTGAAAATGTTTCAGCACTGGCCACACTCCAGATGTGTTTTTTTTTCTGGCTCAGTTTGATTTTACACCCACAAACCACCCAATGCTCACGTTTATCTTGACATGTGTTTATACTTTGCTCTCTGTGTCATGACAGGAAAACCATCTCAGTCCACATGAAGTTGTCTCTTCATGCTCTCCTGCATTTCTTTGCATAAGCTCAAAAGATGATGGTCTCACTTGTGCTGCTGCTTGGACACCCCGATGGGCCCTACTGTGGACAACAAAGTCAGTCTGAACTGGGAACTTCCCAATCCCAAAATCCTTCTCTATCAACACAGGCTCCAGCTTGACCACATGAGCTGACTCGTAGGCAGTGCAAGGTTGGGTGCTCCATCTGGATAAAGAACTGGGGTTATTTTTAGGATTATAAGCATGACTCCTCTTGCACACAGCCGTGGAGGAGTCCTTACTGGCTGCCTCTCATGCTCAAAGCAAAATTCCTTAGAAATCTCACCTATGGAGGAGCAAGGTGGAGTGTTGTTCATAAAAACAAACCAAAAAAAAGGTGTCAAATTTAGGTTTAACAAATACAACTCATGCTGACTGGTCTGGGAAAAGAAAGCCTAGGCCAAGCAATTGAAAAGAAAATGCTGTGGGACAGAACAGTTGTTACATCAAGAGCTGCTCATGTTCTCCAACTCAGTTAATGTAAGGGGGGGAAAGAAAGGAAGTGCAAAATGGTCCCTGTCAAAGTCCTGGATAATGAGGCTAAAGTGGAAACTCGTGATATAGGATATAAAAATCTTTAATAATTTGCTTTTCCTCCAGTCTGATGGGATCTACCTGGAGCCATCAAGCTTGACCTTTGCTAAACCCATGTCAGCACACACCTGCTCCATGCCAAAGCATCCAGAGGAGCTCCAGGGCCGGGGACATTCCCATTCCCTCCTGGAGAATGTGAGGCACGAACACTGCTCTGCAATAAAGCAATCCATCAGCACACAGCTCCCACCACAGCTCTGCCAGGCCTCTTAATAAGCTGTTAGTGACAACCACTCCACGTGTCACATCCACAGCAAAAAGCAAATTACCAGGGATCAGAAGGTTTCTGTGTGAACTTGGTGATTCCCAGGAAAAGCCATCATCTCCTCTCCCCTGCACTTAACTTTAAGTAAACTGAAAGGAGTCTGAAGGTTTGTGTTTCCTCACAATTTTATAATATGAATTATGGAGCAGGAAAGCTGTTTCAGATACTCCAATGTTCTTATATAAAACTATTCCCATACAACAATATTTTCCTCCTATGACTTGTTTGTTGTTTGCCTTATTATTTTCATTTTCATTTTGTAGCTCATTCACAGGACATGCGTATTCTTTTTGAATAACAACTTCAAAAATGAAAGTCTGCTATTCGCAGCAGCAATCACAGCACATTCCATTAAAATGGAGCTTTTAACAATATCTCTGATTAAATCAATTTGGTTTGCCCTTTCTAAAATACTCCAGAACTCTCAGAAAACATACTGCATTCATTTATTTCCAAACCAACATGGCAAATGAAAATAAAATGACATTCTATATTTTTTTGGAGATTAGACATGAAAAAAGCACATGTAATTAACTGTACATGGCTGGACAGTAAATGGCAAATAGCACCAGCCTGCCTTTGCTTGATTTTCTGTTTTGTGTAATATCTCATAAGAAATAACAAAATATTAATGAAAATCAACATTCCTGCTGCACCAGACCCAAGATTACCTACTGAAATATCTCCTAGGGAAACAATTAAAAAAGCACCTATTTAATCTACCCAGAAAAAGGCAAGATATTTTGAATCATGGCTAACTGTATCAACAGGCAGGTTTTTAAGTCTTAGAAGTAAACTCTGCAGCTCAGAAGCCATAATTAAACAGATGTTAAGCCAAAAAAAACCACTACCTAATTTTTTTTTTCTGAAGAATCCATTAATCACATTAATACAGGAGAGGAGCAGAGAAATAATAAATTTATCTGTGACAGAACTGATTCACAAAGGAGGAACGACTAACACATGACCAGCTACTCTGAGTAGTGCTCCTCAACCTGATGGGAGTGGGATCAGACAGCAATGACATCTCCACAACACAGCCAAAAAAAATCCTGTCACCTCAGCTGCCATGAGGCAACACTACAAATCTTTGCTGTAAATCAGATGAATCTGAGTCTTCAGATATTTTTATTTTAATAACTTCTCCAGCAGTGTCTACTTTTGAAATTAATACATCTGGCTTAGTGGTTTTTAGTTTTCCTTGTAAAACAATGACAGCTAATAGGAAAGCACTGTCATGTATCCTGACTAAAGGTAATGTATATGTGACAGCTGTGTGATCATCAGTAGGAAAGTATTTCCACCAGACAAAAGGAATAATTAAAACAAGCCTGCAGTCCTGGCTTTGGATTTAAATGTTTTAATTTGAAAGAACAATGGCTCCTTGAAGCTCCTTCCCAACCAGCTCTGACAGCCTGTCATCCCTTAACCAGCCCTAAGTAACAGTTGTGCAAGTCTGAGCCCCAAACAGCAGATTATGCCTGATGATCCTTAAAACAGCACCACTGCTTCCAGGAGAGCACTGGAGATGAACCCAGCTTTGCAACCTTTTGAAGCATTTATTCCACTAACAAAGCATCCTTGGAAATGAAGCTAATGAGAGAAGCACAGTAAGCCTGGATTTTGTTTAGGTCTCATTTCACATGCAGTTATTTGTGGTACTGTACTGCAGAGCCCCAAGCACTGTGTGTGTGAGAGGACTCACACTGACTGTTCCACTGCTGATGGGCTCCATTTTCCATCAAACAACCATCCCTGAGCTCACACAGACTCCAAGGCAATGGGGATGGCACAGGGATGTACCTGTATTCACCTCTGAGTCAGGTGACATTAATGACAAAAGATTTGCAACTACTGTTTAACAAGTGTTTGGCACTGAAACACAACACTTCACTCAGCAGCATCCAAAGCTTCTGAAAGTTTGGTTTTTCCACAAAAAGATGACTTTTCCTTCCTATGGAAGATTCTACATAAAAACAATTTGCTTTATCTGGATTCACAAATATTTTCAAGAAAAGAACTAGCTTTTTCCCAGGACAAGGTGTAAATGAACTGCTTTGCTACTGAACTGTTTCCAACACGTGGCAGAATTCCTCTCCTATCAACTCTCCTCCCTCTGAAGAGGATCATCCTCCCACTGATGCTGGTGGCTCCAGAGCCACACAGGCAGGGATATGCTTCAGATTAAGGGATTGTGCATTTTCCCTCTCTCTTGAGACAGACACAGAATGAAACAGAAGTAAAAATGGCAATTATTTGTATGAAAGGAGAAACTCCAAGCCCCTATCAGAAAATACAAACGTGAGATGTCCAAAATGTTTTCCACCAACTGCAATGCAGACATCAACATCACAGGATCAGTCCCCATGACCCCACTGCCCCATGAGCCAGACTGAACAAATAACATGGAAGACAAAGAAATTGATTATATTTCAATGACATTAGTGTCCCAGGAAGAGCTGCAATTCTGAAAAGTTTTGGATCCTGCTTTCCCACTTACATCCTTTTATGTGAGAGCAAAAGGAAACAGAACAACACAGGTTTTTAATACAGCAGATGTTTCTGAGGGAAAGGTCAACAATTCAAACAAAGATTGAACCTTGTCAGACAGCAAGCAATGTGTCACCTGGCTGAAACAAAATAAAACATCCTAACACTGCTGAACTGCCTTTAACTACGCAGCTAAACGTGATTCTTTTCTAATTTTAGAATATATGACCCCTAAAAGAAAACACTGCTGTAAATATTTCCTTTAAATAAACACTTCGATTTGACAGACTTACTGGTGGCTGAAAAAAAAACAAAACAAAAAAATCCAAAAAACCACAGGAAAGTAAGAGGAGGAAATAACTAATCAAAGTATTTTGCTGTGATTGGGGACTTGGCTTCATTTAGATGTTTTAATTTTTCTTGTGCCTGAATTATTTATTTCTTCTCTCCTTCAGGGTATGCACATTGTGTTTCAAGAACAGTAAGAACAGTAGTATCTTTTTTCTTTCCTACTCAACTAGAACCAGAGTCAGACTTTGGCTAGCCTGGGGGACAGGACCAAAGCAGCAGACAGAGCTGGGAGAGGAGCTCCCAGCTCTCCATGTGGGAAAGGAGATGCATCCAAAAACAGGAGCACACTCCCTAAGTTCTTTTTATTGTTTGGAGTTTTTATCTGCATCCTCAAGGTTTCTTTCTAAAGATCTGGGCTGTCCTGCATGATTTTGGAAGGGGCCTCAGGCACTGCCATGGTGTGAGCACTGAGCACTTGCTCTGCTCCCAAACAACAAAAAATCCCTTTATCTCCTTAGAGCCCAACCCAGAGCTCCCACTCCCTTCACCAGGTCAAGATTTCACCCTGAACAGTTCTGCAGAAGCCAGTTTCTCTGTTTTCTATATATCAGTTCTCAGGCCAGTGTTTGCTGTGGCTCTGCAGAGGAGAGTTGGCTCCAATAAACATTCCCCACACGTCAGTGGAACACACATACCCAGATCTGCAATAAATTTGCACTGAAGGTGATAAACCATAATCACAAGCCAGCATCAATGGAAAGCCAAGTTTCTCTTACTCCAAGCGTGCCACTCTGCAACTTTTCAAGGGTTCAATAAAACATAAAGCTCTCCCAAAGAGTGCTCTACACATGTAATGTTTTCCTTTTGCTGTAAAATGCATCTTATTGATTTATAATGTACTTTCAAGGAGAACAAAACCTAGACTATAAAACTAAAATTTAGGAGGAAGCATAAGTGTTGTAAAGGAAACTCCATACCATTAGTGACAGGGATACATATTCTCATACTTTCTGATGGACAGATTGTGTTCTACAATTTTTTACTTCACATAAATAGGAAAAAAGGACAAAAAATTCAACTATAAGTGCAGAAGATAATCAGTAATTCTACTGTAACCAACAATTTAAACACAGCTTGCTATTTAATAAACTGAAAGCTGCTAAAGTGCATTTATTAAAAGTGTTACAGAATAGGATGTGAACCTTAAATTTGAATTTGAAGAAACCAAGTTGTTTGCTCTTGAAACTGAAATTTGTTAATAATTTACCACATTTTCACAGGACTGTAATCAAGATTTGAGCAGCTCCAGAACAGCATTGCTGTTGTTTTTCTTCTCTTAACATCAACTTCTATTTCATAAAATTTTTGTTTACGAAGTGTTTTATCGAGCTAAAGTGCAAGGAGTTTCTCACAGATGGATATGGGGAAAATGTTTTTGATTCTTGTTATTCCATCAAAGCCATGTTTATGTTTCTGCAAAGGAACAAAATTCATCTCTACCTTGGGAAGAGATGTGTTGATGTTATTCAAGCCTACACTGTAACTGCATTTGTTCTCATGATAACACAAAATAAATCTGTTACTGTGTTTAGCACATCAGTACACCAGAAAGGGCTTTTATTGTAAAACAACCCAGAGCAATGCCAAAGAGAGTCTGCAGGTAAAACAGCTCTGCTACTCATTTCCTAAATAAAGTTTATGTAAGTTTACAGCTGTGGTGTAAAGGACACAGAAAATAATCACAAGTGAGAGACAGTCATGGTTTATGGCTCAAAGACATGAAACATCACCCATGAAGTCCTGCTCTCTTAAATACAAGGTATAAATCTCACACTGAAGACTTTTTGGAGGAATTTTCAGCTGGTTTTTTCCAAGGTAAGAAAGGCTGAACTTGTAGAGTATAATATTGTAGATCCTGAACTTGTAGAGATCTTGTTATATACAGCCCTGAGTGAGAGTGCTCTTAATGAATTTTCATTTATGCTACAGACCCCAGAAAATGCATGAGAACTCTGGAAAAGCTGCAATTCCAGTTACTCCTGCCACCCTCCAGAGGCTGCACAGCCTCTACTGTTCATGGCAATTCACACTGCTGCAGGAATTCTTTAGTTTGAACAAGTTACAAGCCAAGGGTGCATCAATCCAGCAGCCCTGCCAGGCAGGTCAGATTAGGAATGCAAGGAACAGCAATACTTGCACTTGTGGGAGCAATAGCTTTGCTAAACAAATAAAATCACAAAACACTGCCAAAACTGGAAGCCTTTGGGTCTGAGAGGTACAGGGTTCATCTGCATCCTCTAACAGCAGAGAGAAATTAATGGAATGCCCCACTGGAAGTAGGATTCCTCTACCAAATGAATTCTATTCAATGCTTTCAGAGATGGTTGTTTGTTTTCTTTTTTTTAATCTGAAACATACAGTTGCACAGTAAATTCCCCACAAACAGCATAAATTTCATAGTTGATAACATCTGTAATTAGACTTTGAAATTCACACTGCTATTAGCTGTCCTACATGGCAAAAGTTTTGCCTGAAAACACCATTTAAGCTGTTTTCATTTTTTCCAACTATCAAATTTTGAAAGCCTATTAGATGAGAGGAATTTTTCTTGAAGAATAAAAATAAATTGAGTTTATTTGAAAGATCAAACTGTAAGGACAAGATTGAAATAAATGTTTGGTTGCAACAAATGACCTGCTCTATAAATCAAGCTCAAACAGGATATAAACAAAGGACATGGACCAAAAAAAAAGCAGATACCAATTCCTCAGATTTGACCTAAGAAAATGAAAACCATAGGAAGGAACCTGCATGATTAAGAGCAAAGTGGCTGCAAGAGAGCTGAGAAAGCATCAGGTAAAACATAGGTTCCCTAAGTCAAAATTCATATCACAGAGCACTGCAAGTGTGGGATATCCCCAGAGCCAACTTCAGGTGCACAACACCAGAGCCCCATTCAACACCAGAGCCCCATTACTGCTGTTATTTATCATGGAGCAGTTTAAACCTGACCTGAAGACACACCAAGAGAACGGGTGCACATTTAAATGCTCTCCAAGGGCTGCATAAATCAGCATGAACTGCATCACTCCCCAACATGAGCTGAAATCTGAATCCTCTCCCCAAAAGCCATGGCAGTGTTGGTGCTTTGGGATGCAGGGCTGTTCTAGTTTTCATCCATGACTGTGCCAGCCACAAATTTTGTAACTGCTCTAGCACAGATTCCTGTATACCTCTCACTTCTAATGGCTCCTTTTGCCTTTTGGCCAGGCTTTTCCATAGATCCTGATATTCAGTTAACATTCTGCTTGCTGAGTAAACTTACCAGGATCTTTTACAGCCCATTGCATTGTGCTTTTAGGTGGAAAAGAAATAAGCATAGACTCTAAATCCTAGTTGCAAATCTTTGTTTTAAAATCCAGATGAATTTTCACTGCCAGTTTCTCTGCATTCAAGTAACTTGTTGATACAGAGATACTGCACTAGCAGCACTATCTACTTTAGTGTGTATGGGTGGACAATGTGTGCTGGTCCAGGATTTGATCTCAACAGCCTCACACACACAACAATACAAGCAATAAATTATTTACAGGGTATTTTTCCATGTAGTGAAGTGCTTAGCAGAAGTAGTACTTCTATTTGAATAATTAAAAAACCCTTTTTCCTCTCCACCCTGCAAGGCTGGATCCCAAGTCCTTAGCCTGGACCCCCATTTCTCCTCCATATGGTATGTTCAATTTCCATTTCGTTTTTGAGTGCTAATAGTGGCCCATAACTTCAAGTACTGCTATTCAGAGTCAGTGCCTTTTCCCTGATTAATTACTATGGAGAGATGATACCTCTGGGAATCAAATACATCGTGTGCTTAACTCCAGAATAGACAGTTCTTGTCAATAACACATCCAAGCAGCTTAAAACTTCAATAGCCTGGTTTCTTATATACTGTAAGTGGTGCTGAATATTCAGTTTTATTTCTGTTTCCCTGCCAGTAGGAAATAAAGAACACACTTTTAGCTAAATGAGAACTGAAGTGCATTGGAAGAGTGCTATAAATTATATGCAGGCCACCAAATAAAATTCAATTTTCAGGTAATGTGAAGGTGTAATGCGTCTGGAGAAGCTGTTTTGCATATCACACACGACAGCAGGCAATAAGGAGCAGGGAATGACTAAAACCTGATCTGTCACATGCAACTCTTTGATTGTTCCCTCTACTTTACCTGCTCTAATCGCGCTGTTGCAGTGTTGATTCAGAACACGGCGGCCCATGAAAAATGTCACCGTTCTGTCGATGTTGCGGATCCGCTGGCAATTTCAGCAAGCACTGGATGCACATAAAGGGTGATAAGGCACTATATCCTGCCATGCTCAGCAGGTTTTCCATTTCCTCCTGCAATTACACATCAAACTGTTTTAGCTTCACAAGCTTCGGCACTATAAATGGCCTCAAGGCAGAAGTCTGCTCCGCACACTGATGAGTCTATCTTCAAAGCAGAGTGCAAACTCAGGTTTTGGGGAGAGATGATTTTTTTTTTTTAAATACCCTTTTTCCAGAGCTTTTAAGAGTTTACTTAGAGATTATACCTACCATTATCTCCATGTACTCCAATTAACAGGCAGTTTTATATCAGCATTAACTGGAGCTGCCTCTAAGAGGAGGTGAAAGCCATGCATACACAAGAGCAAGCCACCATCTGCACAAGAACCCTGTTCACAGCATTACATCTCTTCATAATAGGATTTTTCTTTAGCTCCACCTTCTCTTTTTTCTTACAAGACTACCTGGAATTCCAGACTGACAATAACAGAAGAATCTGGTTTTCAAACACTCAAAACTTGGTCTCACGCTACAGCCATGCTGCCAAATCCGTATAATTTCTCCTGCTGCTCCATCTAAAGCAATTCCTACATTCTGCTATAGATATCTCACACTGATGTAAGAAGGAAACAAGGCAATGTTAAAGTTATTGCTCTCAACCATTCTGGCACTGTGATCTGCTCAAAATCAGATATTAACCACATAAAAGCAGGGAATCCCAGGATGAGCCAAACAACTCTGGTGGCATCTGGTGGACTCAGGTAGAGGACAAATCCCACCCAGAAACCACAGCTCTCAGCTGGCTCAAACTCCTCCTGTCAGCCATGAGAAGTGAGATATTGCAGAAGTCATAATCCCCAGCAACTCATGACTGGCCATGACCTCCATACACCTCAGAGCCCCCTGGAGGAGCTACTCCAACATCTGCATCTCCTGCCATGCATATGGGTCATCCATGCAGGTTCTCCACAGAGATGAAAAACACACAAAACTCCTCTAGGTGTTGCCAGCTGCAGGACACACTGGTGGTTTCTCCCACAGCCCCTCCCTGACATACCATTAATGCAATATTGGGACAGAGAGAAGAAACCAGCACTGCCACAGAACACATTTCTCCCTGCCTACCTGTCCCCCCAGACAGTCACACAGCAGGGACCTGAACCACCCCAATTAAACCCTTTGTCCAAGGACAGCAACAACAAGACAAATCCTGGGACTGGCCTGAAATAACAGGTGGTTTGTGTGCCCTCCACCTCTGTGAGACAGCAGGACAAAAGGACTGTCAGAGAAAACGTGCAGCAGCAGCTTTAGCCACTGAAAATGAATAGGAACAAACAGCTCCTTGCACACCATAGCTGACAGCTTGTTCCTGTGCCTCTCCAACGACCCCATCCATGAAGAACATGGACCTTTTATAATATGCTTTAGAGTGTATTATCATTTATTCCCAACCTTTGAAAAGCTTAGCTGTCACTGCTGCCTAAAAAGGGCTTTAGATTATTTTAAAAAAAGAGACAAAATATTCTCAACTAATTCTATTTAAAATACATCTGATTTTGCTCTTAAATTATCAAAGCATATGCAGGTATGTCAGCTCTCCCAACCAGGACTGCAGTGTATCCACTGTAAAACAGGCTCCAGCCTCCTGAACAGCAAAGACCTTTCAGGAGGGAACCAACAGCTTCAAGCAGCACATCCAAAGCAGCAAAATCTTTATTCAGATGATCCAACTTGTGACTCCAAGCTGTCCCCATGTAGGCACAGAGAGTACACACATGACTCCAGAAGCATCAGCACCACCAACCAAACCAATTCCACCACCAGGACAGGGACAGAAAACAGCAAGGAGGGCAGAAAAGGGTGTTCAATTGCTTAATAAAACTCAATAAAGCTTTGAATATTTGTGTGTTGGTAAGTAAAACACAAGAGCAGCAAACCAAGTCAGTAACGGGCCTAAATTGGAGCAGAACTGCTGGCAGAGCAGGAAATTCAAGTCAACACAGGGAAGATTTATTTCCCTATTTGATGGTGATCTACACCTTGGCAAGAGCAGCATCTGCCCTGAACATTTATCATCACTGCTACCTGCATCTTTGACTCCACCTTTGCCATCCCCATGACAAGATACTGCCTCATACTCACTGCAAATTCAGACATGCCTGGCACTGCTTGCTACACTAACTTAACCACCTGCTGTTTGTAATAAAATGAGTATTTCCTTACTTCTTGGCATCTTCTCGTAGGTGGCATTGCTACAACACTTGCTGTAATTCTCAAGTGCTGCTCCAGATTGAAAACTCATCCAGGATAGGAAAAACCTCTTCAAATTTCCAAAAATAAGCAACTACTAAAGTGTGGCTGGGCAGGTTCTTTTGGTAATTTTTTTGGTTGTTGTCATTTTTTAAGTCCAAAGATGTTTGCTGGTTCTTCCATTCAGAACTACAAAGAGAATGATAAAAATAGGCAAATTTCTGTGACAAAGTGAGATGGAAGACACCAACATAAAATAAAGACCCTGCTGCTACCAGTAAAGGACTAAGTCCAACGAATTTCCCCTGCATTAACAGATGTTTCTGCATAAAATCCATTTGCCAAGAAAGAAAACAGTATATGATCAAATACTTGTTTAAAAAAGCCTCATGAAATGTTGTTTAATATGTCTTCTTTAACCAGTGCCAAAACCAATCCCAAACCAATGAGAATTCTACTACCCTGACTGTGCTGAATGTGAAGTGGGTCCAACCTTGTGAAGGAGCCCTCAGTGCTGTTTACAAGACATCCTCTGACAGGGAAGCTCCAGTGATTAAGAAGAAAAATTAAGCCCTGGAAGTCTCCTCATGAACAGGATTCCAAACAAACTGTGGTCAGAATTTAATTGGCTTCTACTAAATTTAGATTATATAATCTGTGAATAAACATGTGCCACCACATTTAACAGTGTGGTTGCTACTCTAAGTTCTTTTTAATTGTGGATGCTGGTAGAGTTGGTATCAATCAGCATAAAGCACAAGAGCATCCTTCCATCTCCAGCTTCTCAGAAAAGCTGTATTTTAAAGAGTCTTTAATGGACTATTAAATACAGAGGAAAACTTACCCATGATCACTTACTTAACCAAGGCACGACGAGCATTTTCAAGCAAATCACTCCCCACATTCACATCAGTAAGTGATTTCAGGGAGCAGCTTTGTTCACGTTATCCTAATGTGAGCTTTCCATGATCCATCTGCAGTGTATCTGCCTGAACAATTATGTCAAGCATATGGAAACAAAGCTGGCAGGAGGAGGGGAGGAACAGACAGCACCACACCAGCTGAATGGGATGCAGAGGTACAGAGATGGCACCTACATGAAGCTGCAGAGACCAACTACTAAATGTTCTGCAAAGTAAAATGATGATTCTCAGATATAATTATTTGAAATTCAAGTATGCTTACAGAATAGTTCAGCTCCTTCAAAGCACAAAGTGCAAGAGATGATGTTCAAGTAATTTCTATTACCTTGACACTGTTGACAAACGCACCATTGAACGATTTTATCACTGTACAAACTCATCATAACCATCAGCACACCACTACTGGTAACGAAAAGCACTTTATGAAGTGCCCTGTGTGAAATCTAAAATTTGATATGGCTCCTACCTGACAGCTATCCTGTATTAAACTCACCTTTTAACTACGGTTAAAGCCAACTGAGTACCCAAGCAGCCTTGGAGACCTGTGCTGAGAATAGCTGAGCAGATGGAGTCCAGAGAAGCTAAATAACACCAATATTAAGAGCATCTAAGTTCACACAGAATATTTCCTCCAAGTACAACGTGTTAGCTTCAGATGCTACATCAGCCATTTATATGAATCCCGACAGGCAGTGAAGATTCACGTGCAGTGACACCTGAAAACAAAAATTAATGCAGGTGGTTTTCCTGCCTGAACATATGTTCTGCAGGGAAGATACACAGCTCTTAATCCTGCTAAGTGCAGTACACAGTAATGCTAGGAAATTATGAGTGCACAGACATCTTTATGTTTTGCCTACTTGGCAATCTATGTTTTCTGTACACAGATTTATTTGTAAGTGATCCATATGCATACCATTCCCAGAGTTTGTGTAAAGCCATACTTCAACAGCAAACAAAATAAAATCACTGTGGGTGCAGTGAAGGGCAAAAAAAAGGAAGGTTGGCACATGGTGTAACTCAGACAAAGAGCTCAAATTGAACCTAAACTGCAGGAAATAATAGAATTGGCTCCAAAATCAGACAGACCGCTGATACTCAAAAAGTAGAGAGGGTTTTTTATTTGTGGGTTTTTTAAAAATTATCATGACTTGCTTGTTTCTTTAAAAAACCCCTTCAGGTAATTTTTGCTGTTGAGAAGAAATCATGCCAACAAAATGGGCAAAGTTTGGATAGCTCCAGACCTGGCACTACTGGGTACCTCCAGCTGCTCAGTTCATGATTCTCCCTTTCAGGACTCAATCACCCCAGTGTGAAACATGTTCTTCATCTCTAAGAACATCTAATTCACCTAAAGGTTACAAATGACAAAACAAGGAATCAAAATGCAGGTACTGCTGGATGAGTCAGGCAGTGGATCCAATTTGCATCATGCAAGCAAACAAAACTTCTCCAAACTGGAGCCCGGAGAAACGACAACACCTTCATCGTGCGCATTTCCTGCTGTTTAATCAGAACTGCTTTCTTTTATATTTTTTGTGTATGTTTGATGCAATTACTAGAAAACTTTTTAGCTTGTTATGCAGGTTGTCAGAAGAGATGATCTAACAGTGCCTCCTGGCCTTAAAATCTCTGCATCTTTGATATACTTCTCAGGAGCTGGTGAAATATTACCCTTACTTTTAAAATGCCTAGGCATACATTTCTCTGGCAATATGCAAGGTATTACTCACATTTCATTTACTTAATGCTCCATCTTCCCAACAATTTGAAATAAACTTCCTATGGGGGAGGCATGTCAGGGTATGCTCTCTAGTACTTCTCTGAAATGAAATTCTAATTGCAGGGTGTTATCTGCATCAAACTGAGCCTCTTAAACTGTAATATCAAAAAAAGCTAAACAGTCTTGCTGAAATGAATCCATCCAAAGAATGGCTGGTCCCTGCTTCTGTCCATCCCATTCTGGCTGTGCCAAGGGATTTTGCTGTGACTGACTGGGATGGACCCAGGAGATGATCAACCCCCTGATCCCACTCTCACAGCCAGGGCAAACACCACAGCTTCACAAAAATGTGCTTTTTTCTGCCCATATACAGCATGGGTGCAGAGACAGATTGGTACTGGCAGTTAAATACAAACTGATTTATAAGGAAAAAGGAAAAAACCCAAACCAGCCCACATACATGTTTTAAAGCTGGTCTGAAGCCTCCATTTATTGAAAAAAAGCTGGTTTGTAACACAGGGTCCAGTCCTCCTCTCAGCTCGTAACACCACCGCAGTAGGAAATCTGCAAGTTAAAATACATTTCTAGCACACTGAAAACATATGCAAAGCCACATTTTAAAGCCATTTCCTCCACAATTTCCTCTCCGTGCCAGTTCACTGCTGCACTTCTACTATTTCATGGGCTTATTAATATTGCAGCTGCACAACCAGAATTGCCATAACCAGGCCCAAACTGAAGCTCCACCTACAGGGGTCAGTTTGTGAAACTCCCCATGAACAACATCTGCAACAGCTGAATTCCAGTTGAACACTTTCCTGCTGGAAGCAAGTCTCTGCCTTATAAACTATTGACTTTGTTCCAGAGTTGCCCAATAAAACTGAATTTTTAAACCTGATCTGCATCAACAGGAGCTAGCCACAAGCAGAAGAATTTTCTGACTGCAGTATTGGAAATGGTGGAAATCTTTCCTTCATAATCACAATTAAGACTTTTCTCTTGAGGTTAAGCTGCTTTCTGTGATCAGTACTAACTGTGATTTTTTTTTTTAAATTCCATACAAACCCAAAACATTCTTCTTCTATGTATCTTATTTTAATGGAACTCGGTTACAAAGATTCATCACTGCAAACATTTAAGTCTATGTCTGAGATCCATTTCAAACATAGCCAATGGCCAACTGGAGGTTTCTGAGACACTTCCAGGTTACCCTCAGGATTTATGCCTGTAAATCCATTTCTGGCACCTTTCCCATATTTGGCCAGTATTCATATCCCATAAAAAGCAGCAGAAAGAGGATTACATCAGTACAAAATTCCTCCTGAAGTCCTGTACTGTCTCTACTGGAGGGAATCAAATTGCAGAATTTGCCTTACTTAGAATCCCATAGTTTTGTAAAGAGATAATTTCCCATCTCTTTTAACCAATCTTTTTTCCACTTTGAGTTTACCAGTTGATTAAACGGCTTAATTTTAGCCTCCTTTATCATGACTATATTTTTATTAGAACAGTTCCTGAACAGATTCTTCCCCTTCTACATTTTCAGTCTGGGGACTTTCAAGTTGAATGATGGTGGTCAAAAGAAATCAGAAAGCCTGAAAAATCTTCTCAATAAAAAAAATGAGAATGAAAAAAAAAAAAGGAATAGATGGAAGAGATGGAAAGGAGATGGTACTAAGATGACTTGAGAAAAAAAAAAATTAAAATCTGCTACAGCTCTGGGTTCAAATTGGAGCCAACAGAAGAGGTTCTCCCTTATCAGGAGCAACATCCCCATAACACTCCTGGTTTTAATGCAAAGGCCCAGGCAAAACTTGGTAAGCACAACACTTCCCCCATTACAGTTCCTTCCCCATAAAAGAATCTCTTTCCTAAAAGAGATGATCCAGATTGTGGAAAAAGCTATACATCTTTTCAATAGATCCTTCTCTTTTCATCATAAAAGCGAGCTCCAGCAGCTCTCCCATGGAATTCACTGTGAAATAAAATTTGCAACCTGGCAGCAGTGTCTGACAAGCAATATACAATCCTTCCTGAAAGGCCCAGGAGGATTCTATTGTTTTGAGGCTTAATTTTCAATTTGCATCTTTAAAAAGGTATGATTTCATCCAAATTCACTGGTCTGCTCATTTATATTTATCTGTAAGAGACCACATTTTAGTTCCTTTGAGAAGAAGCACAGTAAAAAAATTTTATGTTCAAAATTATTCTAAGAGCACTACTCATATTTCTTGTTTTATTGCAATCTGCTTGGACAGAGATGTGAGTAATTTATTTTGAAGGGCCTGATTCTGCAGGCACTCCACACTGAGTAATCCCTTTGTGTTTTGCATGTCAGGCAGCAAAAAGAGGAGTTCAAGTGGCAGAAATCTGCACAGTTTCATTACATCAGTGGCTTTAGGCTCATTTACACCAAAAGAAGATAAAGTCCTGTGCGTCACGATGAAAAATACAGAGATGTTTTGCCCCACACTAAACAAGTTTCTCCCTAACAATGACAAGCTGAAAACTAACTGCAACTGGAATCAATTAAAATTCATCACAAAGCGCCGGTACCTTGCTTCAAACCAAACAAAAAGTTGTGCCTCGCAGCCAACAATATCTTGGGAATGTTCATGCCAGCTCCCTTCAGAAAAGGCTCTTGACTCTGCTTCTATAATGAACATCTTAAGAACTGTAAATGCAACATTAACTGGTGGTAAAACCTTCAGGATACACAATGATTTTGAAAGAGAGCAATTAAACGGCGAGTTATTTTGAACCCGTGTCCCCATTTAAACTATTTTCCTTGTAGTCCATCTGCCAGACAGCCTCTAAGGCAGACAGGAAGATGCAATACCCATCCCAGAAAGCTGCTATTGCACTAACATTTCCAAAGGCCCACAACGCTGACTATCATGAGCCTCATTAAGAAAATGCAAGTTGCTTCACTATCCTTAAATATATGAGTTCCATGGGCATCGTGCACAGAAATGAGACTGAGTTCCCACAACAAACACAACCAAGAGCAGCATCACGCCCTCCACGCCTGCTCTGAGCCCTGACATGAAGCCAAGGCCCTGCTGATGGAAGTCCAGTCCATCGTGGCCATTTGGACTTTTTTTTTGGCGTGGAAAAGTTTTCTATTTCAACAAAATAGACAAAAAGATGAGAGAGGCCTTCACAGCTCTCCCAGCAGGAATGAGAACTTTCTCTCTCATTCATGACTACCAGATGGCAAAACAAATTCCAAGAGGAAGATGAATTTTAGGGTTGATATTTTTACTACACATGTTCAATAAAGTAAATAAAGAATGTGAGGAAATTTATGTAACTCAGAGGAGATTTTCTCAGCACACAAAAATTCAGGAATGAATTTAATTGCTGTACCTGAAGAAAGAGGAGATATAACTGGGAAAAATTCATTATCCTGCACAATGTTCACTTTATTCACCTTATCATCAATGTCAGACAGTGGCAGCTATTTTCATCAAAGCTCAAAATACTCCAGCAGCACTCTGGGATGAAATCCTCACCTACTGGCAACAATGGGAACTTTGGTCTGGGCAGGATTATAGCATTTGGATTTGATGTGTTTATAAAGACTGATGAACGTGACTCCAGACTGATTTCTATTTGGAAACCTTCCTTCCTTACCTTTGGCATTTCCTCCATAACACTTTCCAACACCTTCACTGGCAATCCCCCTCTGAAGGCAAAGAAAATCAAAAGGTCAAAGCCTTAATTTGTACAAATCATAGTGTGCATGACTAAAAACATACTGCTAACCTTGACACTCCAATAATTGATGACCCAACCTCACTTGGAAAGCAGTAGAAACAAATAAAATCAAGGAAAATGTACTTAGTGGTTTTGAGAGTCACTGTCACCACTGGCATCAAAAATCCTGCAACATTTATTTTTTCCTCTAAATCCTGGAAATTAGGTTACTGGAAAAGCCTCCTTTTAAGTATATAGAATACAAAAAATGCAACACAAATGTTGGAAGACTGGAAATTAGTGTATATCTGAAGTCCTTGGAACCAAGAAACAAAAATAACTTGAAAACATATCTTCCTTCACCAATCTCACAAACATCTGGAGACTGACTCAGAAGTTTCGGGTTGTTGGTTAGTTTTTTTTTTATTTCAAGGTTGGCACGACTCTGATGTTATGATTTGGCCAAATTAATCCATTGGAGTAAAAGATGCTAAGGAGAATAAAACATATTAAATAAATATTTTTATATATTTCACTAACTTTTCCATTCAACGCTGTATTTGTGAGACATTCCACACTGCAAACTTCAAGTAGATCTCTAATGTGAAGGCATTAAATAAGTGAGAATTGAGCTAACAGAGCTGAAGTGTTCAGCAAAACCTATCACTGAGGCTGCTCCATCTGCTTTTACTTATTTAGGAAACAGCAGGTTTCACATATTTGAGATGAAACGAATGAGAAAACATTACAGCAACATAACTTCCCTCAACTGAAAATATCCACCTAACAGATTTTAAAACAGATTTCTAATACATGTAGGAAGGGTTCCCTGATTTTTTTTTAATTGGCTCAGTAAAGTACAAAGATGTTTCATTTCTCACAGGTTTACTTCTGTAACACTTATTTGTTTAACAGTTTTGCAGTGAAAACGGTGCTGCCAGCTCATGCTGCTTCTTCCCACATAAAGTTGCTAGAACTCATCCTTTAAGAAAACAATAAATGAAACTTGGGCCCTGGTGAAGTGCTTACATGAGTGCTCAATCTTGCCCACAAGGAGCAATTCCTTAGGCTTGTTTTCCTTCCTGCCTTTGGCAGCCCTCTGACCCCTCTGTGCATCCATCCATCCATGTGCTGCTTCCCACCCCTCTGGCCACGTGTGAGCTTCAATCCCAGCAAATTTGGGACTCTCAAGTGCTGCAGAGCCCCATCCTGCCCACAGGACCCTGGGCACTGCTCATCCTCTCCTGCTGTGCATCCCCAGCCTCAGCTGTTTGGGAAAACCATCCTTGATGCCAGTGCTGGATGCTCAGTCCTGACCCCCAAATCCCCTGCAATCCATTTCCAACCACCACTGGTTCCATGCTGCTCCATGCAGTTGTGCCAGGGCTGCTCCACCAGCCAGATTGCCCAGCCAGAGCCTTTGGGCTTCCAAGGCTTCTCTCCAGTAAGGGAATTTGATGATAAAAGCCAAGATATCATCAATCCTGTGGTTCTCTAAGATAACCATTCCTTTAGTACCATTTATATACATATACACACACAGGGAGGCATATATAAATATATAATCTCTCTCTCTCAATGCACTCATTTGAGCTGCAATGTGATCTTTTGACTTCAACTAAGCACAAACCAACTGCAAAAGGTCCCCACTCAAAAAAAACCTCATGCATCCATGATATATCACAAACCACGGAATTTTTGAAACATCCTAATCTCTGACTGCATCTGCAGTTTTTCCTCAAGTGTGCTATATACACATAAGGCACTAGAGATGATAAAGGAACAGTAAAACCACAAAACTGGAGGAAAACCATAAAGGAGAAAATTCTCCATCAAGCCATCCCACACCTGACAGCTTTACCATCTCCCAGTGCAATCCTCATCAAGAATCATCATGTAGCTTCTCTGCAACCATCATAATTACAATTAAGTTTCAAAGAATTACCTCCAAGCCAGGTGCTATCTACAGTTTTAATGTCACTGGTCATTTCTGAAATGCTGAGAAGCGTAAAATTTTTCTGATGTTGAATGTGACAGCAACCCACCATTATGACTGAGTGTGCTAACTGTGAAAATTAAATAAATTAGCTCAATCTTCCAAAGATGATATTGTCAAGGATACTCAGCCATTGCAATGTTATTGCCTGCATGGGGAGGAAAAAGGGAAAGCTCACTTTGGAAGTAAAATGGAATTCTCTTATTCTTACTGCTACACAGAAGACTGAGTCAAAAGAATGGAATCAGGTAAAAGAATAAATCAGCAAACATCTTCTCATTGTCAGGCTGCCAATTTAAACCAGCTTGGTAGTTACCAAATAAAAAGCTTACTTCATAAGCTTTATGGTCAATAGTAAGTGAAAGCAGTACTTATCCCTAACATTTTAATTTTCCATGGTTGTCAGCCATTTATGTATTTCAAGAAAATAATTTTAAAAATCCATATTTTCTAAAAGCTGCCTTCTGTAACATTCATATTTTACTTTAAGGAACAAAACCAATAGTTAAGACCATGCAAGCATGGCTCAAGTGAAGAGAACCAACTGACAGAAGTTTGGACCTGCAGTCTGGCATCCCATTTTAAACCAGTCCTTCCACTTCAAATACTGGGGGAGCTCCTGTCTTTCTGAACCTAACACTGCCAGGCTGAAACCACAACTCTCTGTGCTAGGGTTGGCATGAGCTAGATTAATTAAAAAAGCAAGCAGAAATAATTTGCTTACTTAACACATCAAAGCCAACTGAGAAGTTGAATATTTAACTTTTGAGCACATGGGCATTTCAGAACTTACTCTACATTGTGAGGAGTTATTTGTGAAAATAAATTCTCACCTGAAAAGTTATGCAGTAGAGTTTTCATTTTATATAACAAATCATAAAATAACAAGCATAAACCTGCAGTTTGTTCCAACAGGGTTCCAATCTTGTATTTTGATCAGGCTGAAACAAACACCTCTGTATTTTGCAACGAGCATGCCATCAAATCATAACTACTGTTCCACACTGATTTTACCACAGCAAAATTTACTATTCAATTTTACTGATCCTTTGACCATTTCTATAAAGCTATCTGGTTCTAATATAAGCCCATAATAAAAAAAAACAAGCAGTGAAACCAAACAACCCTCTACCTTGATAAAAGCCTCAGTTTCCCCCTGCTTCACAGCATAAATTCTCTCCCAGCCTTTCTCAAGGGAAAAAAACCATGGCCACTGTGTAAAACTGCACACCAGGAGTGATCATCAAATAGGACTAACCTTGATTCTGGCACAGCATTTAAAGGCTGACCAACACCTGAGTCCATACATAGAAAAATGTAAAAAAATTGAGAAAAAGCACAGGAATTAATTATTCAGGGTTTATCAAACACAGTGCTAATTACTGGCAGCACACTCATGGGCTGCAAATGCTCAGTCCTGGTCAGCATCTGATGGTGCTGGTGGTGAGGATTCTCTCAGCACCGACAGCCCCACAGTTCTGCAGATGGAGCAGGAAGGGAGGACAACAAGAGAGGATGAGCAGGAAGCCAGATCAGCCTCTACATATGCCTGTGCTGAGGTTAAAGCTTCAGCACAGCATCAAGCAGCTGTGAAATGCTTAATTTAAAAAAAAATATCCTCTACTTGCACATCTCCCAAACTCTCCATGAGCCATTTAAAGCCTGCGAGGTGCGCAGGAGTTGAAAAATCAAATGGCCAAACATCAGCTTTTATTAGCTGCACATTGAAGAGCTGCATCTCCCATGCCCCCTGCATATATAAAGGCAATAGAACACCATCCCATTTTGTTTTGTCATTTTTATGCATAACTTAGTGAGTTAAACATGTATTTATCTCCTTTTCAAGTATCTCGCTAAAGGCTAAAGCTCGTGTTTATTTGTACAGACAGAAGATACATCTCACAACTGAAAAACATGTTTGAGGCTCAAACAAATGCATTTAGAAACAAGAAAAGAGCAATTGGTTGATGAATGGACTATTCTGTGTAACTGTTTTAATTGATAAATACATTTTGCTCAGAGGAGGTGAAGGGATACAACGGCAGAAGATGAACTGTACATTGTTTTTTCTGTCCTGCAACTCCATTAGACTGTTACCTGGTGTATAAGGCAATTCATTCAGGACTCATTCTGGTGCATTCAGGTTGTCCCAAGACACATAACATTATTAGACAGATCAGTAATAGGTTAAATTTCATAAGAAAGCCCAAAGTAAATTGTGTAACAGATCCAAGACTACAAATTTAACAGCAGCAGCTGCTTCCAATTCTAATGTAAAGCTTAATTTCATTTGGTAACAAAACCAGAAAATATGGGCAAAGAAAGACCACTGTCAAATAGTCCAAAGGCAACTATTTTTGCAAGACAAGTGATAGTTTAATTTACTGGCCATGGTGAGTTTTGCAATGAAACAAACTGCAATCTAATTACTTGCTGCAAAACAAGAGCCTGATTTGATTTTAGGAGAGGTTCTCTCTAATTCCCTGTTATTGTTTTGTCACTATAAACTTAGATATTGCTGGAGGGCCAGCAAGTTTAATTTTCAAATCAATCCTTGATTTACACACACATCCTGCCTGGCGTGCATGCGTAATGTGCACGTCCCCAGGCAGGAACTGCTGCACAAACATACAGAACTGGAAAAATATCCACCTACCTCATGTCTGCACACATGGATCTGGGGGTTAAAAATAACCATGAAAGAAAGCCCTCAACCATCTGCAGAAGGAGAAAGGGAAGAGAAACTCAAGGGAGCAGAGAATACAGAGCACATCAGCAAATGAGGAAATCTTACGCTCAGTTTCTAGAATAACTCTTAAAACGGGTATGTCTTAGAAATTAGAGTTCTTTTACTTAAGTTACAATAATTATAACCAGATTTCTGCTCAGAACGATCTCTTGCAATTGATGTTAAACTGTTTAGAGATAAATGAGTTTATGAGTGGTCTGAAATCACAGAAGAGCACATTAACTCTGTCACAGGATGCTCCCCCTCCATCGCTCTGGACGTGTCAGCGATCCCATGCAGTACCAGCTGCATTATTTAAAGCCTTTTCACACAGCTCCCCACACACACATTTCAGCTTGAGAATCTGCAACACGATGCCTCTGGAAGGCTTTGAAGGTGCATCCTTGGAGAAAACTGCCAAGGCAGGAGCACTGGAGGAGAGCCAGGCGTACCCTGAGCCCAGGCAGGCTGTCCTGGCAGAGCTCAGCTCAGCCAGAGCTCAGCTCAGCCATGGAGCAGGGCTGGCATTCCCAGGGGAGCACAGCCCTCCTTGGGAATGGGGCAGGCTCAGCATCCCACCCCAAGGACTGCATCCCACTGGCAGCCCAGACAGACCAGCAGCCCAGGACAGCCAAAATTCATGGAAAATGTCACATCCAGCAGCACAGAGAAATGTCTTTTGAGTCAGAAGATGAGAACTCAGGGGAGCTAAATTAACAACATAGCACAACATTTTACCAAGTAATAGCACTATATTTTTTCTTTTATGGAGCACTGCTCAGGGCAATATTTAATCTCTTGAGTTTAATGAACTTTTAAAACTACTCAATAAATACTCAAAGCCATGACAAGTACAATCATAAGATAAATTTAGTCCTACTCCAGTGGACTATATCACTTTTTGTTATTAAAAAATGTTAATTTTAATATACTAGGGGACTTCATTTCTGTAAAAGAAGGTGTCAGGGTTTCTAAATTCATATCACAATGGTTAGTTTTCATTAAAGATGTTAAGTACGTTGTCATTTTTAATAAAAATACATGGGGAGCCCTTCTTTCCAGGCTAATAATAGAACTTTGGATAAATAGTCCTATCTATAAAATGTTCCAGCTCTCAGCAAGGCTTCCTTTAGTCACTACAGAGGTTAAGATTTCGTGAAATTACTTGATGAATTGAATTCATGTAGCTAAAGAATTTGTGATGGGCCTCAAAGTGAAGACCTAGTTAATTATTCCATACTAATGTATTACATGCATAATATAACATTAGACTAGCAATAGTAATTGTGAATATAATACATTAACATGCAATTAATATCCACACTAGAGTAAATAAAAAGACACTATGTCTATAAGAACACTAAAATAAAACAGAGCCACCTTCAGAGTAACATCCCTCCCACATAATGCCTGTAAGGTCTGTTATTGCTGTCCACCTACATCCAGAAAAAAATGCATTAAAATAATATAAAAATTGCAATGTGAAGTACTGAAAAGGCAGGAAGCATGAAAACAGAGTTATGAATACAGGTTGTCAGTCATCTCTTAATTTCATTTTTGTTTAGCTCTGTAAACAGTGTCTGCCTGTTCAAGAGCAGTCCCCAATTCTCTGTCTACACCTCCTTGTATCAAGATGGAATATCAGAGAAAATCAAATCAAAGCATAAGGAGGGTTTGGTCAGTGGCAAAAAACTCCATTAGAATGAATTCAGCATAGCCAGGTCCCCACACTGCCACACCCACACACCCTGTTCCAGACTGAAGAGCCAAGGACACCATCCATGCTCCCTTCATCCATAAATTTATCACTCTTCAAATGCCTTTAAATTGACTACAGCTTTGTATATATGCTCTCTGAGTTATCAGACATGAAGTACTAAGTAGTCTCCCCATTTATTTTTCATTACCTCCCTGAAAAATAGAGAAAATCAACTGCTACAATTCCTTTTGAAATCCATTTCTGAAAATCTGGGTATTGATTTAACCTCTTTCATGCCACATTTCTTTCAATTCCCAGAAGCTTGCCTTAGTAAAACTAAACTAAACTATAACTAAAATCCCTATTAGTTTGAAATAGCAGAGAGGATGTACTGAGAGAGTTATACAAGGGTTCTTCTCATGAGAAGTTTATTTTTGTTAGGTGATCAGATAGCGTTAAATTACAGAAAAGACTTGGGTTTTTTCTCTGAAAAAGGAGAGTAAAGAGCTCTTAAAGGCTGGGATCTCATATACTTTCAGAGTTGACAAAAAGTTCTTGGGGAGGGAAAAATTATCATAAGTCAGGACTTTTTCACCTATCCACAAATCCTAGGTCTCAGAATTAAATCACAAGCCTTTTCTAATGAACTCCTCTATTCTTTGTTATTTCTAATATTTATATAGGTTCTTTCAAGAGCAATATGCTGTGTATTTATTAGTGTTCTTTTTAATGAGTTTTTCTTATAAGCAACCCTATAGAATGAGTTTGCCTTCAGCTTAGCTGCTACAGCCACTATGCACATTATTACCACCACACTCAACCAGGTAAGTCTCATCTTGTAAGGTTCTGACACCTTTGCCACTCAAAGCACCAGGTAATATGAACAAATGAGATCATAAAAAATGGTTCTGACAAATAACTAGTTAATTCACACATTATGTTCTGATAGCTGAAATTGCCTTCCCAGTTTTATGAAGAGATTTTAAGACTGGAAAAGAGAAATTGGGTGGTTCTGTTCCCTCTTTTCTGATCCCATTACTCACCGGGCAGAGCTGTCACTTGGAAAGCTTAAACACTAAATATATTTACTGTATTAGCCATACTGTACTAGACATTTCATATATAGCTCAAAAGATGCACTTTCAAACTTGCCAATTATCTTTGATGAACATGTCACCCAAAATAATTGTGTACATTCAGTGCAGTTCTCCTAAGGATTTTCTTCTCTTTAATACATTAGAAGGCTGCTGCTCATAGCTGATGAAGAAGCTTTGTCAAATTGGAGCCAACACCACCAAAAGCAGAGCACTAAAGACAAGATGACCTTTCTGCTGTACATGCAGCAACTAAAGTGAAAGAAATTATATAGAAAATCAGACTAGGAAAGGACCTTGTTTTTATTGCAACTATGGAGAAACTTTACATAGGAAAATTGTACCTGATCTACCTTCAAACATAGGCTCAGCCAAACAGATCAAACTTTCAGCATTTTGCATTTCCTGCACTGAGCTACACAAACCCCTTTGTCTGGGGACTGCAAGGATGATGACTCTGCAGATTCATCACTGGGAAAAACACCCCATCCTCAGAGTTTGCATTCACTCTGCTTCTGTTCCATATGCTGAGTTAATTTGGATTTCATCGGCCAGCCCCAGCCCACACACTGCCTCACACCTGAAGAGTGGTTGTGAATTAAAAAAAAATAAAAATCTGTCTTTACCAACTAAAATCCATTTTTTCCAATTTCAGATGGAGGTTTCCAGCCTCACAGGAGTAATGGGACACAACCACTGACATTATAATTCAATAAAGGGAAAAGAAATCATATCTGTCAGTCCATCTTTGCATCACAAGGCCTCTTTCTTGTTCCTCCTAGCTGACCTCTGCAACAAAGCTGTCAGCTTAGAAGAGCTTAATATCTTGAGAAGATAACCCCCTTAAATTTCTTCCCTGGCTCACTGACATTCTGTCATCTAGGAGAAAACCTGGCCCAAATTTAGGATCACTGGGATTTCTTTCAGCTTACTGAGCAGCATGCCAATGCTGTGTGCATCTGCCCAGGGTAAACTCCCAAAGAGAGCCTGATCCTGAAAACTGTCAGGAGTCCAAGAGCTTCACTAATGCCTCTTAGCAGCACACTGCTTAGAAATTAGAGAATTTTTTGGGTAGAGAAGGTTTAATTCTCTTTGGTCTTTTTAAACACGTACATAATGCCGTATTAGAACACACCAATGCCAGCCCAGCTGCACCTCTCTGCCTCCAAACTTTACTGGCATACCCAGAAGAACAGGAAATGTCATTGTCCTTCCCCAGCTGGAGAGGTTTGCAGTCCTCCTAGACCAAAATGGACAACTCCACCTCAGACAGGGATCCAGCTTCAACCTGGCAGGGCTGAGCATCACTTACACAGCCTGGGAAGCGAGTTATAAACTAAGGAACCTGTCAGGCTCCAAGGTTTTCCTTGTGCTCTACAGGAGTATTTTCTGTTAAATTAGAGAAGTGTATTTGGATGTCAGATCACGACCTAGAAACCAGGTGCTAAAAATCTGCCTGTGAAAGAGTAGAGGCAGAAGCAGCATTGACTTCTTGCACAGGGATGGAATATCCTGTCCCATGGGCAGTGCACACACTCCAGCCTTGTTCTGCTGCATCACAATGGGAAACAACTTCTGAGGAAAAGCCTTCATTATTCTCATACTGTTGTTATACACAAGCACTATGCAAGTTATTTAGGAATTCATTTAGGCTAAAAGCTGCTGCTACTACTAATTGTAACTACTGTGTGAGAAACTCTGATTTTGGTTAATTAACATTTGGGCAGTCAATTTAGCTATAATCCAAGCTGAAGCTTTGCTTTTCATGTTCTGACATTTTTGGCCTTCTTAAAGTCTTTGCCATCAAAATCATTCACAGTCTCAGGACCAGAGTTGGTATTTAGTTATCTACAGCTCATTTAACCAAATTTTCCACAAATATTTTCCAGTAAAACACAGCTTTTAACTCTTTTTTCCCCCCCTCTCGTATGAGCAATTTTCAATCACTTTTTCCATGGCTGGAATTTCAAGCACTGAGTGGGTCATAAAGAACCAAGAGTAAAATAAGTCCAGGGAAGAGACTGACAATCAACTCCAAGACATTATTTATTAAGGCATATCAAGTGAAGATATGTAATTTGCAAGCTCAGTTGTAACAGCTGACACCTGCCCTTAGCTGTGCTAACAGTAAGGTACCAAATCATATCAGCCACCCTAATATTGGCACTTGGCAATTAGCATGTTTTCAAAATGCATCTAAATCTAAAATCTGATCAGATTTATTGCAGGAGTAGAAGAACTTCAATTTATCCTGCCTGCTGTTGGTGCAATGAAGTATTATTGCCTGTCTTTGCTGTGTACAGACAACAATATGAAGGATTTTGGAGAGGAAGCTAGAAGAGGCTGTTGGATGTGCACTTTATTACCTTAAAATTTAATTTATTTCTGACAAGGTGAATGGAGATACCAGACATTTTGTGGATCTAAGAACACTTGAGAAACATGATGGCCACACTCTGGCATTGGGCTTTGCACACAGATGGGTAGATCATTACATCTCAATCAAGGAATGTGGCATTAAAAACTTCAGCAAAGGAGTGGGAAGAAGCAGAGACAACAATGATTAATGTATGAACAGTGTCCACTCAACCACTGAGGCAGTAATAAAGGTATTAATTTGACTGCAAACATTAAAATATGTACAGTAAGATGGATTTTTGAACAGTGCAGTGTGGCATAACCTTAATATAGTACATTAAAATCATTCATTACAATGAATAAATAGCTTAATGAGATTTGAAACATCCAGCACTCTCTGTGTAAGCAGGTGATGAAGTGAAGCCTGATATCAGCACCACTGAGCATAAATTATGCAAAAGTAATACTTTTAATGTCATCTATTCACTGGCATTGTTGCTTTTGTTAAATATTCCAGTGTACATCCTTCTGGGACAATATCAAATTAGTCTGTCCTGGAGTTTACAACAAACTCCCCTGCAACAGCCTGATTTGCATAAAAGTAAACAAAATAAAAATGTGCACATGCACTGTGATTTCCTTCCCTTGGTTTATTTTTGTAAGGAAGAGAATTCATCTTACCAGGGCTAGAACATCTCTTTGTTTTGTTGGTTTTTTGTTGCTGATGGAGTATTACTCCTTCAAAGTGAGTTGCCACATTAAACACGGTATTCCATGTTAAACTGCAGGGGTATAAGATGAACTGCTGGAGCACTTTTTTCCCCCCTATTAATTTAAACAACTTATTAACAAATCGAGCCATTTTATTTAAATTATGCGCCTAACCACATAATTAGTTAACTAAAACCACTTCAAGCGCATTTTCTTCCCATTTTAAACTGTGATGCTGGAGCTATTCTATGCTAAAGCATAGAAAAGAAAGGCAATTACTCCAACAATTATTTTTTGAAAAGGCTGGTACACAGGTTCTGTGCAGCACAGACAAGGCTGTGGGTTTTGTTTAATGATCACTTATTTCTTTACTGTGTACAGACACAGCTCAGAGTTTTGGATTAATTTCAATAAATATAAAATCTTTATTCTAACTGTTCCAAAGCACTTGTTATTTACATTTGGAAGTGCAGGATTACTCATGCATGGCTGTCTGTCAATTAATCCAATATCACCCTGTGGATTTTCCCATTTGTAATTGGAAAAATAGAGCTTTCCTGGTTCTCTGCAGAAACAACAGCCATTTAACTACAGGTGGTGCTCACAGTGGCAGTGCACACATTTCTTCAATGTTTATCTAGAAAATAAAACCCCTATTTCCTCCAGAGACAGTAAAGCATTTTGGGGGGTTATTTTCCTGTCTCTAGTATTAAAGTGAGGTTTTATCAATGACAGAAGGCAGAATAGCAGCAATGGGTGAAGGAGATTAACAATCTTCCCAGCACGGTGTGGTTTAACCCCAGCCACAGCTACGACTCCCCCGGTGGGATGGAGGAGAGAATCCAAGGAGTAACACTGAGAAAATTGGTGGGTTGAGATAAAAGCCCTTCTCAGTGAGCAGAGAGTCACTGATCCCCTCTGCTGACTCCCCACAAGTTGTAGAAGCAGAGGGAAAGTGACCCAGAGCAGAGCGCTCAGCCAGGTCACCCCACGGGAGAGGGTGGCAGGGGATCTGCTGACAGTCACACAGCCAGGCTGCATGAAATCAAATGGAAAAGCTGATGGATTACTGTGAACACTGGCTCCCAGAACTCCTACATATTCAATGCAAAAGAGAAGGAATAAAGATTAACCGAGTGTATATTCCCCATGGTGTCCCAGAGAACTTGGGTTTTTACCAAGTTCAAAATCCAGCAAGTTTTATCACAGGGCACCTATTCATCACTACAAAGTGGCTGGAAAAACTTATCAGAGTGCCTTCCCAGTCACCCATGATTACTCTCCCAATCCTCTTGGATTCTTAAGGTATTTACAGCCAATTATTTACATCCCTTCTTAAGTGATTTCCAAGAAAAGATTCACACAAACATCTTAATCTCTGGATATCTTCCAGGGACTTTCAATTTTATGAAATGCCACTACACTCACCAGTCACAGTGCTGTAAGTGGTACCAGCAATCATCCAGATTTGAGGGGTTTGTACTCAAAAGTAAAACACAACGGCTCTGACTGTCTGACTCAAGTGGAGAGCTGTCCTTGCCCAACAGCAGGTGGGTGATTCACTTTTGAGGCACACACTGCAAAATAACACTGCATGCTCCAAAAAACCAAATACCATTTAATGTAAAAATTCATATGAAGGGAAAAAAAAAAGCCTCAAAAAATATGACTCAGCACTAGAAATTTAATTCCAGAAAGGTAATTCTGGGGGGAGATAAACTCATAGAGTCCAACCCTGCTGCAGAAAAAAAATAGGTGTTTACTTTCATTCAGTGGAAGAGTAATCTCAACTACACCACAACAGCATTAACATCACCTAATTACTCATCAAATTCAGGAGCAAAGCTTGCTGACCCAGCCAACATCCTTCTTTTTTCTTGATGCTCAGTGTGTCCATATCTCTGCAGCACACGACAACACACAAAGGTGGCACAGCAGCTGTCACAACAGGGGCTTGGGCTCGTGTTTGCAAAATACATCCCAACCTGATTACACGCTTCAGCAGCTATCACTTCTCAAAATTCAATAGAAATTAATTTCTCAACAATGAGGGCAATTAAAAGGTCTGCATACTATAAAGTAAGAATACCTGCTGACACACCAGCTTTGCCAATAAAGCTGTAAACAAAGCTGGAATGCAGGGATATTAAAAGGAAGACATCAAACTTCCATGCTCTGATTATGGGTCTGTTAATACAGTTAATGAAACAGTTACTGGTTTAATACAGCATTAACTCCAGCACAGCTTGTGGTACAGTAAGTTACACGTAGCAACTAAATTTTGTCCTCTAATTAAAGGACTTAATGTGAAGTAAAAAAGAAAGCCTTCATTATATTTGTGGTAAAACATCATTGTTAAAAGGTTCCAAACAATCAATGCAATCAGCAGTTCTGGAGCTTATTGGAGGCCTTGTTTTCACCACTCAATATGAGTTGTTTCAACTTCCAGCCATGCTTGAAATCTGAGCAAAAAAAAATAACGGTCATCAAAAAAATATTCTGATGACTCCTGTGATGACTCACAGGACCAACTGCACTGTCTGTGAAGCAGCAATTTTCTGAGAGCAAGGTCAGGTTAGTAGGGGTTGTCCAAAGTATTTCAGGAAATTCAGGAGTGCCATGATGATGCCTCAACAAAAATGGCATGAGAGTTAGTTAGTCCCTTTAGCTAACTTTAATCCATTTTAAACAGTTAGCCTTTTAGACATCAGTGGCCAAAATTAGAGAGCAAAAGAAAGAAGTTTTGTCCGAAGTGGGCTGGGACACAGTTCCTGATTGATCATCAGAATGAGCTTCTTTTTGCTGACAAATTCCTTGTGCCCTAACCACATGTACAGGTAAAATTCCTACTCCAAATCAGCAGTGCCTGGCTACTCTAACTCCTCTGGCAGGTACAATACAGGTATTTAAATACAGGTACCTGTATTTAAATACAGAGCACACAGCCATCTCCACAAAGGTGATGTATTTTCCCTTCCTTGAAAAACCTCCCCAAACTGAGCAGTCCTTAGTGCTCATGCTGCAATCTTTTGGTTTTGACACAGTTCCTCAGTAGCTGCCTGAAGAATGCTCCCATCGTAAGACGACAAAAATAAAGGCAGAATGACAAAGCGCCTTTCCCTACCCCAACAGCTGGCTTTAACTAATTTCCAGTTATTGAACAAGCTCGTGCAGGTGTGGAGTGTTTGTGGGAAACTCGGTGGCACACAGATAAATGAGAACAGCAGCTTCCTGCAGCTCCCAATCAGGCAGAGGAGCGTCTGTGCCGGCTGCCACCGCGACCGTCACAACAGACACCGCGGGGCGTCATCAGAATTCAGGTGGAGTTCGCATTTCCCTCCCATCATCGCTTTATTAAGCACTTTCCAAGATATGTGAGCTGCTGTTCTAGCAGCCCTCAGTCTGGGGTTGTCTCTGGCCACACGTTTGTGCTTTAAATCAGAAGAAACTGTGTGTCAGATGCAAGTTATGATTTGGGAGGAAATAACCACGTTTAGTCTTTTTCTCGGTGAACTGAATAAGGAAACTGAGGTGGTTCTGAGGAGCTCAAGCAGGTTGCTGGCACAGTCTGGCACATTTGACTCACAGTCTTGATGCCACCACAGGCCCAACTCTTTATCTTTCAGTGGCATTAACCCACAAGTTGATAATGGTATTATGGCAGAGGAAGGAAATTCTGCGGTCAAAAGTGAGAAATTCTCAGACCCAAAGATCACTCTGGGAAGCTTCAGGAAATAGGAGGGTTAAAATCTATACATGTTTTTGCAAGTAGGTCCTGAAGTTATGCAAGAAGTCAGGCCATTGACATGTCACCTTAGTCTGGAAAAAAAATAACAGTTACCCAATTAAAAAAAAAAAAAAAATTAAAAAAAAAAAAAAAACCAACACCCTACAACAAAAAAAACCCACAAATAAACAAACAAATCATGCAGTTCTTGGTAACAAAAACTCCCCAAAACGACAACCATCACCAATCAAAACAATTTCAGTGTCTAATCTAGAAAACAAAACAATGGTCCACAGAACTGTTTGGGATGCAACTTCATTTTCACATATGAAAGTGAAAAGCTCTCCCTGAAACTGGGCTAAAGAGGCAAACGAAGATTTCACTTGCTAAAAATGGGTACAATTAAAGAGGCAATCTTTTCCCCAAAGCCAACCATAAGTTTATGCTGTCTTTAATCTGGTTAATTTCAAAACTGAAGCAGATTTTTCCACTCTTTAGTACCAACATGTGCTTCAAGACATTCAAGCAGGAGAAGTTCTCCATCAGGGACAGATGCTCTCCTGCCACACCACGTGGCTCAGGCTTGGTGGCCATCCAGCCCCAGGTTCTGCTCAATCCTTCCCCATTCCTGTCACAAAGTCACACCCCAAGAGGCAGGAGCCTTTATACACCAGGTCCCACTCTGCAAACACTCACTTAAGCAATAATTAGGTTTCTAAGTCCTTATGCTTGGACTTGTGGTTCTTTTCAGTCTGAGTAAGGCAACACCTCCAGGATCTCAAACAGCACTGGAGACTTCAGTAAACAGGACTTGCTTCTAATAATATGCAAGAAAACAGAAAAATTTAAAGAAATAGGCCTGATAGGAATAGCAGAGTGCTATGAATAATGAAGTGATGTCAGCTGATAGCAGTCATTCTATTCCAGAAAAATTCCTTTACAATTTACATACCATGAATACCTCTCTGCCCACAAAGGACATTCCACACCTGCTTTTTCTGTTCATTTCATTCATCACCTTTTCAATTTTTACTGAAACAGACACACAACTAATTAAGTGCTAATATCACAATGAAGGACTGGGCAAGACCAGAAGTCTATCTCAATATTCCCTCAGAGAAAAAGACCTCTTCAGGTGATCTAATTGTGTGAAAATTTAAAAGAGAACTTCATATAAATTAAGAAGTATGCTGCCATTACAGATCAGAGAGCAACCCTGGGAGTAGATTTAGCTGCTGGTGAAATCACAGCATTGCTGTGACAAGACCAATACACTGAACTCAGTCATTTCCATATTTTGCATTGCAGAACCTACACATGAAATGCAGACATATTTTAAGACAAGTTAAAACAACAACATTTCCTCTGGTCAGGGAAGGGTTTTTTTTTGGGTTTTATAATCAGGTTTTGCCTGCTGCCTCAATGCTCCAGTGTCAAACAAGGCATAAGATTGGTAAAGATTTTTCCCCTTGGTAAAAGAATTTTCCCCTTAAGCCCACCTATAACCCTTGTGGGTACTTTATTATTTTTGAAACTTCTACTTCTTGCCAGCAAAATCTGTACCAGGGTAGTGAAGCTGCCCAGGTGGTTGGAAAGTTCAGTCAGGGAGAGACAAGGGACACTCAAGCTTTGTCTCCTTAGAACAGGCTGGAAAGCTCTCGATGCAACGCTGCCTACTCAGAACTGCCAGAACACAAAGGAAATATGACTTTAATCTAGATATACTCTGTAAAATAAATAATTAGACAATGAAACGAGCTTTAAAATAATTTCCTTCTATCTTCAGTATTTACTGACTCCATCTGTGTGTGAATTAATTGAACTTCCCTTCTCAAGACCCACTTTGACCTAAGATACACTGGTAACCTGGGCAGGAGGAGAGCTGAATCCATTTGGTTTTTATTTTTAATTAAACTTCCCTTATTTCCATCATTCCTTCTTCTCAATGGGATATAGAGAAATACATTTTTTTCTGCTTGTTGCTTTCTAAGTCTGAATAGATGTTTCATTAAAAAAAAAATCATGCAGTTCTTGGGGCAGGGGTGAGACAGCATCAAGTTCTTTGCCTGGTTTTTCTAATGCCAAAAACACAACACAAAAACAACCTGAAACCGAGCTGGGCCCACTCCATTTGCAGGCACAAATACTTAAATTGCCCCCATGGCCCAGCCTTACATACCTGGACATTTTGCACAAACTCAATTAAATGCTCCAGCGCTTTTCAATATTTTCCCACTTGTCAATATAAGGAGATGTGTGCACACAAAAACCTCTGCCTTTTAAGCAGCCTTTTTATCTACTCCCATTACTTCAGTGGCAGTGCTGTGTTTTGTGACCTAACAGCACAATGCTACAATAAATGGCAATGATGAGCCACACTCTGCATTTCCATGCTCTGAGGTTTTAAGGTTGGGTTTAGATTGGAATCTTACAGGTTTCCCATCCTGAACAGGGAAAGACCCCTTCGGGGACTTTTCATCTCAGATTTTTCCAAGAGGCTCTTAACATCAAAATTACAAAATCTCAAATCCAAAACTTTGTTTAGACTGGCATAACAGCATTTTTCCTTCTTTACCAGAACTAGTTCACAAACACCAAGTGAGATCTGACTTGAGGTCTCTGACATTTCCCCCTCTGCCTTGTGTTTGTTGAAAGACATCTCTTCTGAGAGGACTTCTTTGGTTTTATTATTTCTTTTTCCCCCTGAATTATTAAGTAAAATCTCTGCTGTGGACCCCATTGTATGCTTCATTCAAACAAAACTATTTGCACAATGCTCAAAAGCTCCTTTTTCAGGAATGGGAAACAAAACCCAAAAAGGAACTAGGTCTGCACAACGAGATTATTAAGGAAACATTTGTCTTTAAAGCACCTGAATCCCCAGTTTGCTGCTGTACTGTAACACAAGGCTCATTGCTTTCCCTCTGCCTACCACGCAATAGCTGTGTGAGTACCATGGGGACTAAAGTAAATTCTTTGTTATGTCTGCACAAAGTAGTAAATGAAGCATGCAGCTCAAACCTCTCCTGCAGCGGCCAGATCCTCAGTGCTTTTCCTTTTGGAGTGGGAGATTTAATGCTATTTTCTTTTCCATATGCTTCATCTTTCAGCTTTAGCATAAAAAGGAAAGGGAAAATCTAAAGGCTTCGTTTCGCACTAACTGCTCCCTTCAGATTCTGAGACATGTCTTGATGAAAGCTCAGTTGTGATGGAGCAAAATCAAAAGAGGAAGAAATTTCACCCCATGAGATGATACTTGAAAGGGGGGGAAAAAAGACCTTGGAAAAAAAGTTCTTTATTGAGTAATTAGCCATAATCTTAGATAAGACAACAGATCAAACAAGTTCTCTTAAAAGAGTTGCTGTGGGAAAGAGAGAGAGGCTTTTGGCAAGGGTTTACAAATAACGCTAAAAAAATTAAAAAGCAGAAACACTGGCAAACTTTTCCACCAAAATTAAGGCTAACCATGCAGTTGTGTCTGCTCCATTTCAAAATGCAAAATGGGTCTGGGAAAACTCCAGGGGAAAGTAAGCTTTTCCCCTCCCCCCCTCCCCAAACAGCAAGCCCAAGGAGGGCTCTGCTGTGCCAGGATTCCCAGAACTTACTGGGAACCTGCATGTCCAAGCTGGGTCCAAGCAGCTGGGGCAGGGGACTCATGGCCCAGAGCTGGTCCTCACATGCTGCTCCTCAGCTTTAACTTCACAGCCCTTTCCTTTGCCCTCTCTCTCTGCTGACTTTTGCCACCAGGTTAAAACAAGCAAGACTTCAAATCCGAAATAATTAAGAATTCCACATTTTCCCCATCATTTCAGGGCCACTAATTTAGAAGAAACCAAATTACTAATTTGTATACCTCTGATTTCCACTGCCCTAACACCTGAGCCCACCTTACAAGTCTAATTTCCACAAATGCCATCTATGAACTACCAGGATGCTCCCATGGACATCTATCAACTCTAAACAAACTCTGGAAAAGCAGCAGGATGAGCTGTGCATAAACCTGTTGGCCTAAATAAAAATTATGGGGAAAAAAAACTCAAAAAAAAAAAATCACACCCTAAACTTGACATCCTCTTTTTCTCCACATCCCTACTACATCTGAGTAATTCCCCAGCCCCAGAATAGTCACGCTCGATTCATGAGCTAACACTTACTGACTTGCCAGATGCTTTACCTCAGATGACAAGTTTTGTTTTATATATGCAATGAAGACTTAAATCAAAACCCAACTATAAATATTTTGATGAGACATTTTTTTGTCACATTGTGAAAACCTAATTAAAGGGCTCATTACATGTGTGAGTGAGTGCTGTCTAAATAAAGCTGGTGCTTGCCCTGGGCTTGTTATAAACCCAAGCTAGAGCATCCACCCCTACTCCCAAACCCACACAGGGCTCACTATCCTCTCCAAAGGCTGGGCTGGAGTGTCCCTGATGGGTCTGGAATGGTTTTCCTTGACAATGAGTTTGCTCAGCCCACTGGATTAGGGGCAGCACATTCTCCAGTCAGTGGTGAAACAAATACAGGCTCCACATGCAGTGGAAGGGATGGAGATACAGTGAGGAATTCAGAAAAATCACCCTTCCCACAAAAACATTGATTGGGCTTTTGAGCCAGATTACTGGCAGATTGTTCTAACTCTTTGCAGTCTTTTTATGGTGTAATTTTGTGATATTCTCAAACATCCAAAAACATTTCAGACAAAAGAAATAAATACATGCACTCATTCAGATGGCAGTGGGTTTCTTCCTAAAATAAATGTTTCTAAAAAGGCACTTTGCCAGCCACGAAAACAAAACAATACAGCTGTAATTTATTTCTTCCTTTTCTTTTTTAATAACAGATTTTTAAATCCTATTTTCAAAAAGACTATAAGCAAAACTATTATGTTTGAGTTTAAAGGCACACCTGACCTCTTTTATAAGGGTTCTGCCCCTTTTACACAGGGTGCTATTAAGTTTCCAGAGGTGATTTGGAGGTGATGGCCAGGAGCCACAGCCTGACCTTCTGGGCATCTGTTCAGAGTCACTCAGCAGCCGTGACATCCCTGAGTGCCTCTCTTGTACAAAAGCACCAGGACACCAAGCAAGCAGTGACCCAGGCCACAGATCAATCCATGCTCTCAAGAACCAAACCAGAAGAGATGAATTTTGGAACATTTTTCCTTAAGATAGATCTTGATACACACTTTATATTTTGCAGATCTATTACATGACTAGTTTCAACTGTTATTGAAATGCTTCCACCTCTGGAAGATGTTCATCAATACTGTTTAGAGCAAATTAATTACCTTAATGTTAAAAATAGGAAATACAATGCAAGTTATGAAACAAGAAGTCTTTGATCTGTATGAATAAATGGAATTAGGAATCCTAGGTCTGTGGCCTTAGTCTAACTCCTGGAGCACTGGAAAAGGATGAGCCAGGCCATGGACCAATGGGACCAAAGCCTTTAGGTCATTCATTAACAACATAGCACATCTTGGATGCAAGACAGGATTGTGCCAATGACTGGGTGTATAAATCCTAAAAACAGAAACACACATCCACACAGAACTTGTAATAAAAACAGGCTTCACACTATGGGAAGATATTTTCACATTTTTGCAAGGTTTAATCTCACAAGTTTTACTGAAGGAGGCAAGGTGAGTCAGGACCCAGGAGTTATAACTTGATAGGTCTTGTAGCTTTTAATTGACCATACCCAACCTGAAGTTTAGATTTTCTAAGCTAAAGAGGTTCATGGCAAAAAGGATTTGGCCAGTTGGAGGTGCAAATATTCTGTGGTGAATCAGAATATCTTGTACATAAAACAACAGGCACAGAGCAGGTTTCTGTTCTAAGTTCCATACCTGGGAACATCAGGGTTTGTTTTGGGCTTTGGTTGTTTTGTGCTCTTAGCATCCAAGCTGTGCACTTCTTCCAAGTGATGCACTAATAACATTATTGCTCTTTAATGGCATTTTTTTATTATATAATTATGCCAGAAGCCTCACAGCCATGGAAAATATATGTTCACTGGCTTTTAATTGCTTTATCATCATGACTATAATCACAAATGAAGACCTTCCAGAACTGAGAGCCAAGAGAGGCTTTTACTCACCCTGTTCTACCTGTCACCATAATAAACACTCCCTGGAAATCTCCCCTGTGCTGTATTTTAAAGGATTATGTATCCAAGAGTCTTATTTATGTATTTTGAGTGGGTGGTTGCCTTTGTACTAAACTGTTTCCATTTCTCAGGATGCAGTGTGCCCTGCAGAGGGATGAACAAATGCAAACATGGGTTCTCTCACCCAGCTGCTCATGGCACACACCTGGAGGGAAGCTGGGATGCTCCAGGTGCCAGAGGAATGGTGTTATCTGTGCTACAGGTGTTTGTGCACCCTCCCAGGACATAGGGGCTTCCCCCTGCAACACTGCTCCCATCCCACATCCCATCCCAGGAGGAAAGTCTGTGTGAGTCAGGGAAAGAGTCAGGAGATATTCCTATCTCAGCAGAAACACAGCATGCAATAAAAACAAAATCACCTGCAATATTTATTTCCATAGTTAAAACAAAACCCCTAAAAAAACAAACAAAAAAAACCAACCAAAAAACCCAACAAAACCAAAACCCCCTTCACAATAATGCCCTGAGACAGGACTACTTTTAAATTGTGTATGGCTTGCTTAAATAGTAGCAAACCTGTTTCCATTCAAATCTATAATGTTAAAGAGGTCAGTTCTTGGGGTTAGATCCTATTTTATGAAGCTTTTGAGTATCAACTTTTCCTACATAAGAAAACTGGGAGAACTCTTTTCAAGGCTATTTGAAGGTAAAAATATTTTGCATGAAAGCAACAATTAATTAGCACTCAGCAAGGTTCCCTCTACTCTATGCTGTGAAGTAAAAGCAGGTCACTTCTGCAGCCCCTCACACCTGTTACAGGTCACAGATCCTTACCTGAACACAGTATCTTATTTGCTGTTTCAGCACCTCAAGGTTAAAGCCTATTTTCCTTCCAAATAGAATAGCTATTCTATTTTTCTATTCTACTTTTTAGCATAACTGCCCCCCCGTATGGAATCTGAGATGCTTCTGTCTGAGAGCTGAAAAAAATACTATCACTGCTTACATTTTTAAAAACTAAGCATTTATGCTATAATTCTTGCTCCAGACTCCAGGACAGCTTTTGTTCCTCTTCATATCCTTTTTCCTAGAAGGACACCTTTAGCAGGAGAGCATCACATCCATCCTTCTTTAATCTCTTGCCTAAAGATGAATTCTTCCTTGTCTTTCCTGGCTGAGACAGGGGGAAATCTCTATTTGATTAGTTAGGATGGCTGGCTGGCAGCTTGAAATTATTTGTATATCAGTAATGATGCTGCTCCACATTTAGTGTAAATGCAATTATCATTAGGGCACTCAGAGCTATCAACTGAGAGTACTATGAGGAATGTCAATGCCTAAGCAGAAATAAATGCATGCACATGCACACAGGTGGACTCTGAATAAATTCTTGGGCTCTCCTCCCCTTCTTTGCTCATCAAATTTCTCCTCTAGGATCTCTGGTCTCATTTTCTCACACTTCTTACAGTAAAAGCTATTTGAGAAAAGCAATCCATGTGAGACAAGCTTAAAGTTTCACAACACCCCCCCCCCCCCCCCCCCCCGGAGCTGTGATAGTTCTCATGAAGTTAAAAGGATGCTCTGCTGGGATGTCAGGCAAGGCTCCAGTCCCATTCCCACCAACACCCAAGAACTTTGGGAAGGAACTCAGGCTGGGCCATCACCCCACTCCTAGGGTGTAACTACACTGAACAGGACCTGCAAGGCTGATGGAAGGAAGAATTTGAACTCTTTGGACACTGACCCTCGGGGAAGACACAACCACCAGGCTGCTCCAGCCACAGCCCCAGCTCGGGCAAGAGCAAAGTGAAGATCCATGGCCAGGACATCAAGCCATGATATAAAAAAAACAATCAAAACAGAACACCAAGTGTAGGACACTGGCCTACCACACATTTCTGATGTGATTTTGTGCAAGTCTCAATTTAGACTCATCTCAATCCAAGCTTGAAGAGGACAAACAGCATGCAGGGCATTTCTCCCTGTCCCTGCTGACCAAGGGGAGCTCACCAAACTAAACTTCACATGGCAGTGCCAGAGGACACCAATCCCTCAGCCTGGAAAATGGGGCAAGAGCAGTTCCTGCTCCCCATGGAGCTGGGAAGCCAAGAAATCTGAGATGGATGGGCTGCAGGACATGAGAGGGGTCACTACAGGAGGTCAATGGGCCAGCTCTCACCAGAGCAGAGGCACTGCCAAGCTTCTTCCTAAAAAAGAGATTTCTTCCAAACAAACAGACCAGCAAAGGCTAAAGCTAGATCCCACAAGCTGGATTCCTAGTGCTCTAATAACCTGGGTGAATGAAAAAACCAAAACACCAACAAAACAGAGTAACCAAAACCAAGACTTCAAGTCTCCTCACTCTGTTCTAACACTTTACTCAGGGAAATGACAGCAGGCTGCAAGTAGAAGATGATTTCCAGCTACAAAGAAAAAAAAAATCACTCTGAAAAGCAAGAATTTAATAAAGCTACTAGAGCTTTTTTCACTGCACTATTAGTTAAGATTTTTGAATACATAAATGAGAATGATTTGACTGACGGCCTCTTTATCAATGGTATAATCAGCTTTCTACTGTTGGTGTAAGACATTTATTTCAACAGTAGAAACATTTATTTTAGCTGTAGAAATATAACCCTATTTATTTCCAGTATGCAAAAGTAACCCTTGGTAGTATAAACTAATTTAAAGAGAAAGGAGATTTCTTATCTGCAGAAAGCAGCAACAACACCAGCAAATGACAATGGCCTGCATTTTTATTAATGCAAACATTAACCTTCTATTGCCATACTTGGATTTCTAGCCTCAGAACAATATTATCTACAATGGAACTAAATTTATGGTAATCTAATTTTATCATACATTATTTAAGTATCAGGACATTTATCTATTAATCTCTCCTTTTACCTCCTTAGCGTTAATATTCCCAGCCTGCTTACAACTTCAAGGGCAAGTCTGCTTCATCACCAGCTGTCATCATTAAAAAATCATTTCTTGTATTTTTAAAGCAAATGTAAAGTAGTAAGCCATGTCACAAAAGCTAGACAGAGAACATACTCCTGCATACAGTCACATGCTGATTCCTACTTGACTGAACACGATCATATTTTTAGGTTCTATAATTAATAGCTAACAGCTTTAAAAGTCTCACTAAATATTCATTATTAGAGGGAAAAAATTGAGAAGGTCTAATCCATTTTAAATGTCTCTGACAACTGCCATTAAAGCATCCTTGTGCAGCCTGTCACAGATATTTATATTCAGGCAGCACTGAGATGGATCGTAGGAGTCCACATCCTGTGTTGCTCTTGCTCTGTTAAGTATGAGTAGAATAAGTGTCAAATGTTATAAAAACACCTTGCACACTTCACTCCTTCCAAACACCACTTCTTTATTTCCATGGAGTGACAGGGGTGCACCTTCTGCAATGGGTTGAGTTGACTTCCCAAGATCATCTCCATGGGCAGGGACATCTCCACCTGTCCCAGGGTGCTCCAAGCCCTGTCCAGCCTGGCCTTGGACACTTCCAGGGATGCAGAGCTGTCACCTCTGGGTCATCACCTTGTGCCAGGGCCTCACCACTCACAGGAAAGTCTCTCTCTTCCTTACACCTGGTGTGTGAAGTACACAAGTGCCAACCTTTCAGGCTGTATCAGATACCAGGTTTTTATTGCTGCCCATGGGGCCATCAGGAGAAGTGCAGAGACAACAAAGGAACACAGAGCCACCACTTCATTTACTGCTGCTTGGCCAGGAGAGACCCCCTACCTCAGATCAGGCAGAGCTGACTCCATCAGGAGCCTAAAGCTCACACAGCTGGTTCTCCTAAAGGTCTAAAAAGATGCTGCAAATGTCAGTCCTGCCCCTTAACAATCAAGCCCATGCTTGTGTTTTCATAATAATTAATACTTTTCTCCCCTGTTGCTTAATATAGGTTTCAAAAGCCAAGTGTTTAAAAGTTCATTTTACAATTGACTGAGATGCTGTTTGGATCCAATAATAAGCTTTGCTTAACCTTGAAATTGGCCCCTTTCAAGTCTGATGAAAAAGCATTCATTATATATAAGCACCACATGATCTTTTTGGTATATATATTTTTCAAGGATTACATTTTAGTTTTATTCCTTTTCTCATTAAATCACTTGGAAGCTATTCTACAAAACCCAAAATGGGTATAGCTCCCATGAATGCAGGAGGCCCAGGGTCTTGGTACAAGGAGTTTGGGCAGCCCAGAGAGCTCTTAATATCAGTGTGTTTTCAGAAAGCCAAACTGCAATTTTTCAGACTGAAATGCCCGACTGGCAGTAATCCATAATCCTGACACAGTGTCATGGGTGCCAAAGGGCCTCCAGTGAGTGCTGCCTTTGCATTTTTAAAAATGTTTTATGAGCTCAAGACCCCAGAATTAAGTATCTTTACTTCACAAGCAGCCCGCCATCTACTAATACTATAGCAAAATCAAGCCAAAGAAAAACAACCAGTCAAGCACAGAACAAAGGATCTCTAACCCATAAGTAAAGTCTCTTTATCCCCAAATCCTCTGCTTTGAGTGACTGAGTGTTAAAAGCTAAGAGCTTTCAGCTTCAAGCCCATTACTATTTGCTCTTTTTTATCTGCACCAAATTGCTTTTGTTGCAAATCAGCATTGGAAAAAGAGCAGGACAAACAGATGAGCTTACCACATGTACAGCTGATTCCTCACAAATGACCAGGTTTCCCATTAAGGAGACTGTAGAATTAAACAGCAAGGAGATATTTACAGGCCCAGCAAAAGATGGACTGCTTTATAGTGAATTAGGGCCCCAATCAATTTCCTAATTGCCAGACCACAGTGTTTACCAACCTGACTCCAGAATTACTTAATTCCCTACTCCAAATAAAAACATTTAACAGCCCATTGGTTAATTAAATAAGCTGATGTAGCTCCATTTAGCATAAGAACATGGTTTTTTGTTTATTTTCAAACAATATGGAGGCACGGAGCTCCTTATACACAGCTTTGTCACTGCCCTTCAGTCAGTAAAGCAAAGAGGAAAGCAAAAGGGCAAGGCTGGAGCAGCCTAATCAAGATTCTTCTTCTCCAAATGCTGTCATAAAAATCAAACATTAGTTTTTAAAGAGAGTTTCTGCTGTGATCCTGAATGGAGAAATACAGAGCTGGTCACAGTCAGTATTTCATTAACATTTCACAAGAACTGTGCTCTGGAACAATTTCTCCAGGTAAAATATGTAGAAGATTTTTTAAAATAATGTTATAGATACAAAAATAAGAAAAATAAATAGTAGCACCATATCATGTTGTCTTCCAGATGGAAAATTTCCAGAGCAGTTTACAGACACCTTATGCATCTTTTTTTCAAGCTTTGTAACCTTAGTATTTCTTTTAAAGAGATAAAATCTCATCACAGGAGCTAAGCAAGTGAGTGAGACTGAAGTAGATCAATAATTCTCCCAACACCCCCTGAAGTGCCTCTCCTGAAGGAAAAGCAATGTCACAGCTTGTACCAGCCCTGCTGTGCCCGTGGCAGGTGCAGGACACCCCAAAACCCACACAGCACCAGGAACACCCCAGCAGTGAGTGCTCCTAAAGCCCCTGGGCACCTCAGCACACAGAGAGGATCCAGGGAGATGAGGAAGAGTTTGGGTGAGCTCACAGACAGGGACATTGGTGCCCTGGCAGCTGCAAGCAGGAAGGACATCTCTGCAAACACAGCTGAAGGTCAGTGTGACACTGGAAGCCTGGTGACAGCTCTGCACCACTGAACTCCTGGCATCACCTGATCTTCCTTCTCCCAGCCAGGTCTTATTCTCCCAGATAACAGTGAAAATGTCCAGTCTGCAGTCATACAAAGCTTCAGGAGCTTTTCACAACAGCACAGATGGTCAGCATCATAATCCCAGGCATTTCTGTCATGACACTGTTCACACAAAAGATGCACATAATCCATGTCTGCAATCCACATTCTCATTGTCTGCATTTACCAGGAATCTCACCCTTGCAGACAAGCTTAAAGCACCATGGGAAGGGTGTGCACAGAAGGGTGGAGAGCTGACCTTTCTTGGCTTATCCAGACAGGCAGCAGCAACCCCAAACATGTGGAACAGCTTTAGCTTGGCCACCACCTGCCTTAGGAGCAGCAGTGCCAGGAGATGAGCTCAGGGTGCCACACAACTTCAGCCATGCTGTGATCCCAGATCTCAGCAGGACTGCAGATCCTTGCAGAGGGACTGCAGCTGCTCAGGGCTCCTGTGGGACAGCTGTTTTCCCACCTATGCTTTATTTTTCCAGGCCTTCCAAAGCAAGACACAACATGAAAACACCTGGAGCACTAAAAAAGTAGTATCTCAACAATTCCATTCTTGTAAGTGTTCTCTCAACTCCAGGTATTAAAACCTCAAAGAAACCTTACTTGGTGTTTCTGTAGCTCACTGGGTAACAGCAGAAAAGACTGAATCTTAATGTAAGGTGAATATCAATTAGCTGTCAATGGTATCCATGAGATCTCACAGCTGGACTAGAATTCCTTTAGTCCAGAGACAACACATCTTCCTGGGGGTTTGTTCTGTGCTCAGCAGTGACACTCCACTGTGCTATTTCAACACAACATTGTGTGAATTATTGTTACTTAATATCAGCACACAGAACCTGGAGCAAACTGATTAAAATTCCTGGTGTGTTACTGCCATTAAACCATCATTACCACCCATCCCTCCCACCGAGGTTAAGTGCCTGTCCTGCTCTACCTCTGGATCCTTCTGACATCCCATAATGATTCAGGCTGGGACATCACACAGCATGTTAATTTGGAAATGAAGGGAGATATGCTTAAAAGCAAGAATAACAAAGAATTAACAAAAATTACAGACTAAAAGTAAGATGAGTGAGAAGTATTGGTCCCAGAGCAGAATTTATGAGTAGTCCAGCAGCTGGCATGTGAAGTTTCTGCCCATAATGATTTTTACTGTCCTAGCTACAATAAAACTAGAGAAATTAGAGGCAGGCAAGAGCAATTAGGCCAAATGAATCTTTCCACACCAATGCAGGACAGATTTAAACTTTAAAAAAAAATAATCCCAACATCCAACAGCAATGCCTTTTACCCTGACCTCTGAGCACAGTTTAGTGAAAATTTAACTTCTCAGTTATAATTTATCTACAGATGAAGAACTTCAACTGTTCTCTCTAATCAGGGCTCCATAATCAGAGGAACTTCAAATACAAAGAAAGCTCAAAATTTTAAGTAACTGATAATTCCATCAGTGATAAAAAGTTGGAATTACACACAGCAAAACTGCATTTGACATTAAATTTATACATGAACTGTCAAACTTACTGATCATAAACTGAGATGGCTACTTGGAAATGCCCTCTCCTCCACTATAGCTCTTCCTGAAGAACATGCTTAGACACTTACTTGTCTTCAAGGAAATGCCAGTTGTACTTAGATAACATAAATGCCTGGAATTGAGGCTTCCTAACAAACTCCCACAAGTGACAAGAAACTGTGGATCTTTACCTTACACAATACCCGTTCATCACTCATCTTAAATGTCTGATAACCTTCTCTCAATGCTTTCATCAAACCTGTGGGTTTGACCCCAAACCAGCTCACACATTTAACATGCAAATTACACACTTAGATCACCTCGAATATGCCTTTGAGGGATGGAAATTGTCTGACAAGCTTTATGATGACATTTTAAGAATGATGCAGCTATTTGCAACAGGGCAGTTGAGATGAGAAAAGACAAGCATTCAGCTACACAGTCATTCTGTCTGTGTTCATGTCTGGCTAAAACTTCATCCTAAATAAAAAAGCGCAAAAATTTTAATATCCAACTCCTAATCATTATCACCTGCTAGAACAAAAAGTTTCAGGTGAAAATTATATTGTTAAGTCCAACAGCTGGCTTTGAAGATTTCAGTAGCACCTCTAGCTGCAGAGATAATGGAACACCCTCCTGGAAAATTCAGAAAAAAGTTTTAACAATAGAAGCTCCAACACCTTTTTTTTTTTTTCTCCAGGTGCCTCTTGGACAGTTTCCTCAGAGATCCAAAAAACTGATACAAACTGCCAGGAAAATTAGCATCCTGAAAGAGCTGACAGACACAAATGTACCAGGCAGGTATCTCTAGCAGGTATCTGAATTTATGATAATCCCTCTCCAAAGCACTTCTGGAGTCAGCAGCATGCAGCCTGACATCAGGGCTTTCAAGTCAACAGGGAGCAGGATGCCTGACTGAAAATAGTAATTTTTGTTTCATTGCACTGTGTCACCACCCCAGGAGCAAGATATTCTGTGATTAGCACCAAGGGAAATTCTCCCTACGTGGGAGCAGCACTGTCCACATCCCAGAAGAGGGAGAGATGCAGCTCAGGGCACTGCCCAGGCTCCAGGTCCTGATTAAAACATCATCACTCAGACCCCTGCACATGCCAGGGCCTTCCTAGGAACAGACTGAAATAGGAGTGGGGAAGGTTTTTAAGAATGATCACGCTTCTTTCAAAGCACAGATCATGCTTCTTAATTTCAGGGAATTTGCATGGGCTAAAGCCCATAGGAAAGTCAGACTGCAGCCTCTCAATCACTGACACACAGCAGCAACAATAGGGCACAAGCACCAGGTCAACAGACAGGCAGGAACATTTCTCAAGAGATTTACACCCTAGAAAAAAATTAAAAGTACAGTTGCTCTATCTGCCCTCAAGTTGTCCCCTTCTTTTAAGCTTATCTAATTAAATCAATACAAATACCTACACAGCTAAGCCTATTTCAGTTAAAATGCAATTTTGTTTCTTTTAACTTAGCTTGAAAAAACCCCATCCAATGGATTAGAATTTTTTTCTCCAGTTAAATTAAACTTCAAATAAACTGCTGGAATAGTTAATCTAAAATGTCAAACAATAGGAAATGTGTAATTTATACACAAAACAAGTTTTGCAGAGTCCTAAACTTAGAGCTTCTGTTGAACATCTGGCTTAATACACAGTTAAATTTCATGGTTACTGAAAATTTTAAACTCAAAATTTCCAAAGAATTTATTGTTTTGCATAATTAAAAAAAAGTATTACTTATAGCCCCCTAGGGTAGACATGGAGATCCACAGACAATCAGACTTTTAGGAGATTATGGGTTCCAGCTGTTTGCCTTGCCTGGTAATCTCCCTAAGGTGCTGTTTCCTCATGATACCAGTAATCACTTTTCATGGGTTTACATAAAAGGTGCTGTATATCATCAAATCAAAAGGTTATTGCTCTCCTCTTGTTACACTGAATATGTGGCTTAGTGCTAAAAACAGAGAGCCAAAGTAAAATGTGCATTTTTACATTACAATTGACTCACTGGTTTTTATTCAATATATAAAAACAAGCGTTGAAGTTGCCCATTAACAAATTGGCTTCAATATTTCATATCAAATCATGTAAATATATTCACATTTTCAGTAGTTGTACTTGTCCAGTACTGCTGAGCTTTCAAGTTATACTCGGGCTGAACAATACAAATCCATGACTTGTCAACATCCTTCATCTCATTAGTTTCACTCAGCAACAAATCTCAGTCATCACATTTATTAAAATACAAACTGTTCTTGTACCCTGTTGAAAACTGTAGGAGATTTGATGTGGCAAAACATTGCCATGGCAAAAATGCCTTGTAAGATCTTTTGAGGTTGGAGTGGAAGCTCAAGTATTTCCTGTTGTTTTTTTTTACATCTGACAGAAACAAACCTTGCAGTGATCTTCTGAGGCACAGAAATAGTCCACAGATAAGTTCCTATAGTCATGAAAATAGCTGAAAACAAGAGGTTTTACTGGAGGGTTCTCTCCTCTGCTCTAAGTTTTTCTGGCTGGAGCATCTGAGCCAGAGCCAGTTCCCAGCAGCTGAGTGACCTTCACAGAATTTGGAACTTGGGACTCTCAGAGTCTCCAGAAGCCAAAGTCAACCATTCTAAGCCATTTCCCACTTTCTCCATCTGGAAAGCTGAATTTCAATGAAGTTGAGCTGACTTACAGGAGAAAGGAAACCAAGTGTGAGGAAGCACCAGCATGGAATGGTTTGTGTTGGAAGAGACCCTGTGGAGTCACCCTTCAGGTGACACCTGGGCAATGAAAATGGTTCTGGGCTGCAAAAATCTAAATTAAAAACACCAGCGTTCTGTTGGCAGTACTGTGCAAAAACAAAATTCCCATCAAAGCAGCCCTCCCTACTGCTGGAAATCTGCACATGCAATTCCTGACTCAGGTGCCACTGCTGTTTCTTGCAGCCACAAGGAGTTTACAGCCCCTGCTCCATTAGTCTGTGGCTTATGAGAAATATTTTCTGCTTCTACTCAGAACTTCAGCAGCCCTCAGCACAGGTTCAGATTGCAGCTTTGTTTACTGCATGTTTCCTTCTTTAATTGGTGGGTTGGTTTTTTTTTGGGGAATTCAGCATTATCATATTTAAAAAGATCTTTAAAATAGAAAAGCTGCAATGTAATACAAAGACTGTCTCTGAGTGGGAAAGCCAAGAAGAGTTTGGATATAAAACCTAGGGAATTCTGTGGTCTAAACAGACGTGCACTGATGAAATTAGCACTGCATACATGGCAAACAATAAAGAACCTGAGCTCCCAAAGAGCACAATAAAGAGACACTTCATGAAAACACCTTTTTATATGCAAGGAAGAGCTATCAGTATCTACAGTTAATAATTGAAACTACATCTACTACTCCCCAATCAATTTTTAAAGCATCCTTGTGAAAACAGAACTGTACACAGGAATGTACACAGGTCTCTCCCACTACCTGCACAATCTTCTGTTAAGCCTCAGCCTAGGACAAGAATCATCATTAATGTCTCCAAACACTGATGAAGATTCTGGAAGGCCTGCTCATTTGGTACAGGTGGGAGAGGCCTTAGAGGGAAGCTCTCCAGGGGCACTTCCCCAGTCAGGAGCTCCTGGGGACATCTTTATTAAGATTAAGCTCCACATCCCATGGTGAAGGTGCCAGAAAATCCAGTTACAGCAAACCAGCAGCCACCACTCACAGGGCAGGGGACCTGACATAGGCAGGGTGGGAGAGCCCCAGCCGTGGATGAGGAAACCTGCTCTGTGTTTTGAACAACAAAAAAGAATCCAGTAACAGGGATTTTATAATTTTCTATCTTCCATCCATCTACTGCAGCATAAGTACCAACCCAGCTCCAGACAATGAGTTGTTGCTTGTGATGTCCAAGCACTACAGATTAAAATACAGATTTTAATTGTTCTAGGGCTTTCCCCAACCACAAGTATTTACTGATAAAAAGCTATACTCTGTGGTTGTGGCAAAGGCAGCACACATCCTAAAGTAACCTGAAAATCCATAAAGCAAAACTAGCTGTCCTAAATTGACAGATTACAATAATTTTGTCACAGAAATGTCTTCTGTGACAGTCACACAGGCCACATCCATCAGCAGCTCCTGGGAGGGAGCACAGGGAGCCCTAAGGACCTGCCAAAAGACCACAAGCAGGATCTGCAGAGGATAAAAGCCAATGCTGAGAGCATCAATCCTAAATCCTGGAACAACCCTGAGTCCAGAAATCCCATCATCCCTCCCTTCACCGCACTGCTAAAACAAGGGCAAGAAGTTTTACAACCATCAGGCACGTTACAGAGTCTTTTTCAACATACTTTGGAAGCAGCAGGGGAGAAAAAAAGCAAATAAACAAATAAAACCACTCACCATATTTGGTGTCAGTCTTTACTGTCAGTGCAACTAAAACTCTTCAAAATATCGAAAGCTCCACAAATGTTATTAGCAAAAATTTCACACTTTTTTAATGGATATTTACACTTTGAGGCAGTCTTTTAATTACTTTTGTTATTTGCATCTGATGACTCTGGGAAATGTTGAATTCAGATATGAGACTATCAAGGACCGCTGGATGAAGTCCAATAAAAAAGCTGAGATCAGCCTAGTTAAATTAGCCATCTGTCCTAAATAAACACGAATCAGAACTACTTTTTAATATTCTTTCAACCCAATCTTAAGTGAAATAAGAACTTCATAAAAGGCTGCAATTGTGGCAAGGTAAACTCCAAGGAGGTTTGCATCCATCTGTTTTATGATTTATCCCAGTACTTCAACTCCAGCTACAAAAAACCCACCCCAGATATGGCACAAGAAGGCCACATGGTAACAACCAGATTTCAGTCTTCAAATTGTGATAAAAATGAATTAATGAATTACATTTGTTACCAGTTACTGTTCTAGTTAAATTATTACCAGGAGAGTGGATTTATAATGTGCTGGTTCCTGTTCTCATTACAATCCATTCTCACGAGAACTTATAATCAGAATTTTAATGCCTCCTTCATTCCGGGAGAGATAGCTGTAAAAATATATTAATTTGACCTTTTCAAAATTTTGTTATTTGATTTGGTGCCGATTTTTATTTGCTCCTATCTACAGCTCTTATATTTGATCATATCTATAAAAATGAGTAGAAAATGGAAGTATGTCAGTAAGTCAGAAGAGTTTTCTGCTCATTTTTTTCCATCCAACCTTATGCTACTCCTTCAATACCATACACAGGCCAAAGACACTGCCTAAAGCAACCATTACTCTTTAAATAATGTTTCATCAATAGCAGAGGAACAGTGATATCCTAAAAGTATAAAGAAATACAATAAAAACCATTATCGGTGGGCCTTTCCTAGATATTCCCAAAGGATGACCCACACTGGACACAAAACCAATCTCCCTGGAGACTTTCCCCTCTGTGCTACAACAGGAGCCTTGAACACTTGGACTACAACACAAAGGTGGTTTTAATCCCCCCAATTGTCTCTGCTCCTGAACATACGCCAAGAAGCTGAAGCTGAGCTCCCAGGGACCTGGAATTAACCTCATCCACTTCCATGCTGAGACAGCCCCAACCACCTGTGCCTGGTGGGAGGCAGCCAGCTCAGGCACAGAGCTGACACTGCAGGAGTGAAAGGAGGATTTCATCTCTTGCCAGCAGCCCACGGGGACTGCTCCCTCCCGTGACCTGTGCGCAGGCTCGGAGTCACCGTGCCAACCCTCTGCCCACCCAAATATTCCTTGATGACTTCATCTGAATTAACCTTAATTTCATAGCACACAAGGAGGTTAACAGAAAGCAGATTTATCAGACAGCAGAACCTGACCTTTACTTCACAGCCAATCCTGTACAGTCAGTCTCTCTGTTCTACCTCTGGAACTGGCACTGTGCTACAAAGCTTTGTGGTACCAGTGACAGGCTGAGGACAGCTTCAGGTGCCTTCTCAGGAAACTGCTGATCTGCTTTTATAAGGTTTGGATGCTTTATGTGACACTAGAGCTTCGAGTTTTACATTTTTTTAAAATTGGAGTCATAAGACTGATCAAAATAGTGCCACCTTTCTGGCACATTTTCACCACAACTGATCAAAATTCTGCCACCTTTCCACCACAACTGATTTGTTGTGGTTTTTTTTAAGCATTCCCTAGTGTTCCACTTAGCCAGAGTATTTAAGCTACACCTAGGCAGTCAGGTGAATGCTATCCAGGAAACTGGTTTTGAAATTCAACTGCATTTATATGCTGTAAACTAACAAGAAATTACACTTCTGTCAGCATTAGGACTACAGTTCATTCAAGACCCCAAAGTAAACCTTCTAGAAGATCAGTACAATTCTCACTGGGAGATAAGAATGGAACATGTAACAATAGGTAACTCTCATTCCTTGTCTGGTGGAGTTTTCAGATTCTACCCATCCTCCTCAATTAAATCCCTCTGTTCTCATAGCATCTGCAGTTATGATTTCCCCTTTTTACCTGCCTTGGGAGCAAAGGCTTCTCCTGCACAGCTATTTGTGATTACAGATAAGCACACATGAAAGGCAGTCAGGGAGGAATATATATATATATATTTATGTACACACACTTCTCTAGGTCCTCAGTTCTACTTCAGATGAGGATAGGCACAAACCAAAACTGTGACAGAGTAACACCTGCAGCAGTGAGTGATGTAGGAACCTGAACTTCAGTGATTACACCACTGATGGATTTTGGTTCCTGAGTTGCTTGGGTACTTCTGGAAATTGCACCTGTAACACCTACCACATCATTACAGGAATTAAAGCTGTTGGAGCCAGCCCTGACAGCATCTCCCATTATATCCATCACAGGGCTGACACCAACAACAACATCCAGCCCCAAACAAGGACAGCAGGTGAGACAGATCCCTCCCTGTCTCCAGTGATTTGTTGCTCACAGGGGTTAGGAGACATAAGTCACATTTTTAAACAAGAGTGCTCAGCAACCCAGATCCTCTGGGTAGGAGCTGGAGTGACTACATTCACACAGCAGCTAAGAGATCTCATGAATATCCTTCTCTAAAAAGTTTTTTCCCCTCATGACCCAGCCACTGGAATCCCATTTAACTTTCTAATTTCAGATGAAATTCACACATACTAATTCTAAGAACATGTTGGGATGGTGCCTTTTCTGCAGTTAATGAAAAAGCCCTGGAAGTTGGAGCTGAGCTGTGCAGAGATGATGTTTCTGTGACCATCTTGTTGCTCCAATGAAGGCAAGAGCAGACAGTGTTGTTACAGAGAAGCTGCTGCGACCCTGAAATGTTAATTCCTGGTGACTCCAGGGATTGGAGATGTCAGCATGGCAATGTTCCTGGCTTCCACGGGGGATGGAGCATGTTCACAGCTCTGCTCTTACAGCAACCCCTACAGTTTAGTGCACAGAGTGGAACTGATGCCTGTCTCCATAGAGACCTCCTGTCCTGCTTTTGAAAAGGGAAAGAAAATGGAAACTATGACAACAGACAAACCTGTGGGATGAGAAGGCGTAAACAAGCCAGCGGGAAGCCCACGGTCGTACACAGGGGCCAGGCCTCGTGTTTTCCTTGTTATCCAATATTAACATAAACAGATAAGTGAAGTACTTGGGAACAGAGCTGCACATGGCACCAGCAGAACCAGAACCCTCCATGAAGACAGAAGCTGTGGCACCCCAGCTAATGAGGAAATGCCTCCATTTCCATCCCACCAAACCCCAGCCCTGCAGTGTCATCTTCCCATCACAAAGACACAACCCTTTAAGGCACTGATGGACTTGTCACAACATCTCCACCCAAGATCATTTATATACAGTAATGAGAGTGATGTAGTTAGCTGAAGAGGACAAATTTAAAACATAAATCCTAATTTGCTGCACATTCTTTAAGACCACTTTAACCAAACCAATCTGATGGCACAGCTCCTGTAGACAGAAAACACCCCTGCCTTCTCTCTATGAGCTATTCCTGCACACCTCAGTGGCCTGAGAAAGCTTCTCCACTTAAAGGCAGAAAAATATTCAAGACTTTTTAATAGAAGACATCCCTATCTAAAGAGCACCCTTGGTATTTGTAAAGCATTTTGCAGAAGTAATTTGCTTTAAGGATGATAAAGTCAGCTCTTCATTGTTTTATTAGAAAGCATCCAGAAGGTCGTTACCTCCAGCACACAGAGGGATTCATCTCGTGGATTGCGAGAGAGATGCCAGTGGGCAGCTGTTCAGCAACTCCTGCAAGAATTAGAGCCTGTAATCAACTTCTGGTCAGGTTTTTTTTGCAGCTGTAGCCTGGGTACAGGGCCTCCAACTACAGCTCTTAAGTAGAAGCATGGTTAAGATTTTTGGGTTTGTATCTGCAGAATTTGTTCAGTGACTCCTACCTTACACACCCATGCTTGTCTCCTACAGCACAAAAACCACACCACCACCACCACCAAGGTGAGCTCTCAGGGTAAAGGAGACACCCAAAAGCAAGCTCTATTTTTAAAAAAAACTTTTTACAGGGCCTCTCCGACGCGAACAGTTTTTCTGTGCTATCTCTACATAAATATCAGTGCTTGATATTTGCTCTTTAGATGTTTAGCTATTTCACCGACTTGGCTCAATGAATTCATTAGCATTTCCCCAGCTTTCCAGCCACACACACACTCTCTCTCAGCCTCAGTTTAGGGGATTACCATCCTCTGACTCTTCCCAGACTAATGTTGCAAAACTCAAGTTGCCTGGGTTTGAAGCACAGCATTGTCCAGAACTGTGCGTGCAGAAACATTTCATACTCATTCCATTGTCAGTAATTAAATTTGCTGTTCCCATCTGGGACACAATCTTCCCCGAGTTTGCAACAGAATCTCTTTGTCTGATTGCACTGATAGATTGAGATGATGTTCTCCTCATTATTATACACTTCAGATAACAACTGAGATGGAAAGGGACTACAGCTAATGAGGTCAAGTTTTCATACAATAAACAATATATTGCATAAATATAAATTGATCAAATCATGACCTGGGATGCCCTTTTGTGGGTACATACTACAGTGCAAATACTATTTTACAGATTTAGAGATGGGAGGTTAATCAACTGGTAAAATAAATACTGTAGTCAATCAAATTTTCTATTTTACCAGTAAAAGAAACAAGGCCAAATAACCTGCTACAAAGACACAATATAGTTCCTGATTTTAAAAGGAGTCATGCAAATATTTTATTCCTTTTTTTAAAGTACAGCTATTCAGGTCTGTAGAGAACAAGATGTCTGCTTTGTAGAAGATGTACAGAATCCTTTCACTGAACAAACTTCCACCCAAGGAAACGCAGAACAGAGTTTCACACACAGATGGACATTCCCAGTTCCATTTAACACAGCAGAAACAGCAAGGAGGTTCTTTGATGTATGAATTTATCCCTGAAATGCCACAATGAGGTAAGGAAGCTTTATCATCTCTGCCACTTAGGGAAGACCTACACAAAAACCTCCCAAGGCCATACACACAATTTCTAGACCCACAAAAAGGGAGTGTTCAGGGTAATCCTAAGACTCCCACCCAGCAAGGAGGTAACAGTGTGCAGCCAGGGAGAGATGCCATGGTAGGGGAGGAACCCATTATCAAATCTGAGCCACATTCCAGAATGCAAATCCAAACACAAATGGTAAATGAGCCATGACACAGACTCATTTTTGTGGGCTCAGAGATAAGGAGCTATTGAGGCAAACAAAACACAGCAAGAAAACTTATGTTTTTGAGAAAAATGTTCCTGCAAGTATTGGTGAGAGGGGCTGGGCATTGGAGACCAAGCAGCTCCCTTTGCCCACCTTTCTGTTTGCTACTAAAGGTCACATTGATGGGCACAGCCACCAGTCAAACATCTGAGGGGCCTGAAAAACACACAGCAACCTGTGAGCACACCCTCCTGTAAATAAACCCAGCCAAAAGCTGGAAACAGCTTTAAACCTGTTCCAAAACCCCTCAGAGTCACAGGCTCCCATAGATTGAAACAGGTATTTCATCAATCCATTTTCACAGCATTGAACAAATCAGGGAAAATACCTCAATTATTCAGTTTCATGTTTAGCTTCATTTGTTAACAAGTTTATTTAGTGTCAAACATAGGAATCCATCAACAACATGACTACCCTGCTAAATCATCACCACCAAAAGGCAGCCTGAAGTACCTTTAGAAAGCATAAGGATTTGTTTGTTTTCTCAAAAGATGGAGCATTTTTCAATGAAAAGAGGAGATCAAAAAAAAAAAAAAAAAAAAAAAATCAGGCAGCTGAAAAGGAGGTTTCTTTCCTTTTTCTGCCCTTCCCCCTACTACACATCAGCCAAAGATTTATTCAGTTTCACTTAAAATAAAAGCTGTGCTCATGCACTGACTGTTTAGGAGAACTAACTATCCAGCAGACATTAGTACAACTGAATTCATCTCATCCAAAATCATCCCAACTGTTAGGAAAAAAAATTTAAGAAAACCAAACCACAAGAGCAACAGTAATTCACAAGTTTGAAATTATCTGTGTGAAGTTTTTGCTAAGATTCAGCTCAGGACACATCAAGGGTAAGATTCTATCACTACTAAAAAAAGTTAAAGAGTTTCTCCCCATATTTAACATTCTCATCCCACCACCTTTTAATATACTTATCCACAGAAAAGGTGTATGCCTGAATAATTCGTGATCTGCATTTTGACAGGAATTTTGGGGCAAGTCAGCAGCAGAGAAACTTCAAACTACTCCTCTAATTCACACAGGCATGAGAATTTTCAGTCCACAGTGCATCTAATGATACTGAAATGTATTACAGGCCAACTCCAGCACTGTGAATATCTTAAGGGAAATGAGACTTGTGTGTGCCATGGAGGAGACCAGAACAATGCAGGTGCTTCTGTAAATGAATGGTCCATCTCTTAACAGCCAAGACTTGTCTGATATGATTTATGCCTGTTGATCTGTGATTAACCACCACTACTACAGCAAGATCTACTGCAGCTCATACTATAATTGGAAGTAAATTGACTGCTCATAATAAAAAAAAATTTAAAACCCACACTAAAAAATCTGTAATAATGAGTATGGTATAGACCACATTTCCTCAGAGCTTTTGTGAGCAACATGCATTTGTCTCATCAATCACAGAAGTGCATTTTCATGTCAATCAATCACCACATTAATGTGCTGCTCCATTTTCCACTGTAAACACACATTTACTTTGTAGAGATTGTTACAGAAGAGGAGGAATCAGCACTCGCCTCTCAGAGCTGCTGCTTGAAGAACTGAGAAAGTCAGTAATTATCTGATGAGAGGTAAAAAACCCCAAAACATGAGCTAAATTTTCTCTTTAGCAGGGAGATGGAACAGGGAGCAACTGGTTTGATGGCTGAACTCACAATGCCACGTCCCTCAGGCACAAGGGACTTCAGCCAGGATACCTTGACATGGATCTGGTGCTCACCAGAAGCACCCTCAGCCCACCCCAGATCAGGCAGATTTCTGTTCTCACTCTTTGCATCCAGCTCTCTTCACAGTCAGCTTAGCTGCAGGTTGGAGGCTCGTGCCTTATGGCCTCTCAATAAATCTCCCCACTCTTCTACACTCCAAATACTTATACACCAAAGAACTGTAAAACAGGCTTATGTGAGCAAATGGTGGAAAGGCTGCTTGCCTTTAGGAGCCAAGAAGGCTGTTTATAATTAGCAGCAAATGTATCCACAGCGTGGAACTGACAACTCTCTATCCAGCAGAAATCAAAGTGTAGTGCCAACAACATCCAGAATAAATAAAAACCCTTCACGAAGTTCACACAGAAGAATCTCAAGACCTGTTTTTATGAAGATGTACACACTGTTTTACCATTATTTTCATCCTTCTCTGCAGATCAGCCCTCTTATATAAGAGAGAAACAACAAATACTAAGAGGGTTGAACACCATCAAGATGACCAACACAGAAACACAACAAATTCCCAAATAAAATTGGAATAGCAGATAGGAAATTAACAACCACAGTGCGTGTATGTGAAGGCAGCCTCAGGAGAGCTTTAGTTAGCATCTCTGGAAGTTACACAGGGTTTACACAATGTTTCCTCTTCAGTTCCATAAAGCTCAGGGAGTTACAGTACAGCAAAAGCTCCCTCATCACACACCACCCACACCTCACCCCCAAGACACAGATCACCTTCCCAGGGCAAGGCAGGTTCTTGTACTCTCCAGAGCAACTGAAGAAGCAGCAGCACATCCACACTTCCCATCTCACTCCTCAGTGTTGATGCTCCCGTGGTCAGCATCACTACAAGCAAAAACAGCCCCATCACTTCACACCACCTCCAGCAAAAACAGCACAGCCCCTTCTATGGTTCTAACACAACCACAATACCTTTATTTACAGAGCTGTAACTCCACACAGGGCACAACTGGCAGGCCAGGACATGAGCCAGATCAGTTTAAGCTGAGTTTTAGGCGCCCCATCCCTGGGAAGGAAAGCAAAGCCACACGCAAGGAGCCCAAGTCCTTCCTTGCAGAAAATAGACACCTAAATGTAAAATACAGACCAGGCAGCACACTGAGCACCTCACCATCAAGATACATCAAAGAACTGGACAAAGAAAAGACAATTATGATTATCTTGGGGGAATTCTCACCTGCTTCAGAGCCACAGCCCCTGCCAGACATCCAGACTGACCCCTCAGCTTCCCAGCAAACACTGACTCCCAGCCCACCCTGGCCTCCTTATAGCCAGGTCACACACCTCCAATTCATCACCCCAGTGATGCCACAACTGCCCCAGTTTGGGAGGTGATGCTGGCTCCAGGTGAGTGCCAGTGTTCAGCCTTGGAGCAGAGGATCACACCCTGTGGCTGCCCAGAGCTTGGGGGATGTGGCATCAGCCCCCTCACAGCTGGTGGGGAGAAAATTGAGTTCCTCTGGAGATCCTTGTGCCCTGCTGAGTAGGGAGGATGCTGGGAGGCATCAGGGGGAAAAATGTAAAGAGTTTCAGGATTAACTGCAAATTAGCTTGAGGAGGGAGAGGTGTCTCCCACAATTTTGGAATTACACTATTAAATTCTACCCCCTGTAGTTTATTGAGCTACCTAACTGTTAGCGTGCCACAAGGTCAGAATCACTTCAAATGCTTAGAAAAAATGTCTATTTTAAAACTTTTATTAATGTGTTCTTCTGTTCTTACAGGATAGAAATATGAAATATGGCTTAATTTGGAGGAATAGAGAGCTCATTCATGTGGGAAGCATCAATATGTTGTTATAATGTGCTTTTAATTAAGCAGGCATTGCACAGCACTTGGTAAGATCAAGTAAATGCTGCTAATGTTTCCTCTACTATTGCCCCTCCCCTGCAAAGCATAATGAAATCAACAAAATCAACTGAGAAAATAACAAACTTTATTGAATTTTCAAATTTATGAACATTAACAGACCCCAAAAGCTCTTATATGCCAGTAGATGGCAATCTTCAGATAGAGTAAAAAACGTGTCATTAGCAAATGTGAAATTTCAATTTAAAACTGTAGGAGAGAAAAAAATCAACTCAAGGGCTAAAATTCCTGAGAATTTACTTACAATCACTCCATTTTCATTTTATAAAAGAGGAAAAGAGGACATGGAATTTTTAATTGGTTTAGTTTTATTTTTTATACTAAAAATTTACTTTTTTGTTTTAACAAGTTGAAGAAAGAGCAGCATGGAAATGTGCATTAGTGTGAAAACAGAATGTTTTATTCTGGACAAGTGAAAAATATTGGGTTTTCACTAAAACTCATGTTTCTGCTTCCCTTGGGAGTCCCTCACATGGCCACAAGCCCAGCCAGTTTTGGACAGATGTGGCCTGAAGCCCACAGCTGGGTATCCACCTTACTGGGGAAGGGGGGGAGACCCAAGGGATGGAAATGACAGAAGTTTGAGGGGTTTTTTCTATTAGGAAATAAAACTGTGCACTCAAATTTTGGTTTAAAACTCAACTGCATCCTCAGCTCACAACACGTGGCCAGCACACCACCAGGAATGCACAAGAATGCACTGATCTATATTTAATTCCTGCTCTTCAGAAAAGCTGAACTTGAAATTCTGCTTACTGCTGTTTCTCGATATTTTAAGACCTCAGGACATCATGGAATGTGATCACACTTATAACAGCAGAAGAAACCCAATAAACAGTTTCAATATCCATGCTGATCCCAGCTCAGTGTGCAACCACAGGAGGGCTGGTAACTCAAACACCACTCAATTGTGTCCACTGATAAAAGAGCACATTACAACACATGCAACAAGAACGTTTTTCCCTATCTGACATCATATATTTAAATAAAAAAATAATAACTGTAGGATGTAAGTTCAAAAATAAATATTTGTACACCCAAACTGCAGTTGTAACAAAAGTTGCAAATTCATTGCCTGCAATCTTCTTTAAAACAAAAAATCATCTCAGACATAGAAACCTTCCAACCTGCTACCTGAACTCTCCAAAGGGAACTCCCAGCCTCCAGAGAGCAGAAATGGGACAAAATCCGTAACAGCTGGAGCAATTTTCTTGGAGTTAAAATTAAAAAGCCTGACAATGTCATAAAAATAAAAGGTCTCTGAAAAAAAATAATGCAAAGGATGTTATTAAAGTAAGGTTTATGAAGTTTGAGAATAATCACAGATAATGTATATTTATTAGTCCTTCAGGATCAATCCGTGGCACAGATTTCAAAATCTGAAGCCAGACGTACAGATAATTCTCATGTCTGTAGCTATCTTTGCTCTCAACTCCCACTCATCTCCCCAGCGACACTTTTACTGTTTCCATTTGTGATATATCAATACCCCTCATTTTATTTATTTCAGTTTTCTCTTTACAAGGAAAGAAAAAGAAGGAAGATTATTTTAATCTTGGAGAACAACCCCTCAATTTCTGAAAGGACTCAAATCCAAGGAGTAATATCCCAAGTCCAGCTCAAGATACCAGGCCACCTAAACAATGGCTGATCCATTCTAAGGGCACATAATGAACTCCAGAGTTAAAGAAATGCCTCTAAAGACTCAATGTACTCTACAGTCAAGAGGACAAGTAGGACACAGCATAGCAGAACAAATTAGCTACCCTTGTGGCCAAATTATGCCCAACTCAAAATTCACTTTCTTTTCCTGCATTCTCCATTTGCCTTGGGTTACCTGGTCACATGTTTCCACTTAAAAGTATGATGGAAGCAGGGAGGTGGAAAAAACATTTGTTTTTTATTTAAAATTATATATAGTGCTAATCCTACACACTGGTTTTGCTTTCAAAGCATGATTTTTTTTTTAAGGGAAAAGAAAAAACCCATTAAGTAGCCAGGCAGGCAAAATCTCACTCTCTTTGTTTGCTAAGAAGAGCACTATGACAAAAGTTAACACCAACTCCCCGAACGTTTTAAGAAATTTTGCTACTGAATGCTTTCTTTTTATCATTGCACTGTTCAAAAGTTAACTTGATCAAAACACACCATTTAAATATGTCCAGGCTGTCTCTAAGTCTTGCAGCAATTATCCTGCAGCACTACACCTCTTCGACATTTCCAAGAAGAACATCACCACCATTAACACCCTCATTCATTCTGGAAATATTCTTACCTCCGCCTCCTATCATGGTACCTAAGATCATTAAAACTGAATAATTAAAAGGAAAGAAATCCATTCCAGTTTGAAAATTTAAACCAGTTTAGGATTTGACCCAATGCTTAACTAGCAGATCCCACAGTGCTGCCCCCAACCCTGTGAAACCCTAAAGTCTGGACACCACCGTGCTTCTAATGAATAAACTGATAAATAAATGCCCATGGCACTTCCATCAGCACCCAGCTCCCCTTAGAAATACAGCATGACATCCACAGCCAGCATGGCATCTACTCCATCATACAGACAAGAAAAAGTCAGTGTTCTTGTACACCATCAAACATCCAAAGCCTTTTCAAAGAACTGCTTCAAAATACAGAGCTGCTCAATGCTATTTCACTTCCCTCCTTTAAATCAGCGGGTATGGCAATGATGGGTAAATTTTCCATGGAAAATAGGAGACAAGCAATGAAGAAGGGAAAAGACAAAAAAAAAGCTTTTTCCTACTTCTGAAAACTTTTAGAAGAATTATTCTTGAGGAATTAATGGAAAGAAACTATTTTTTATACACAGTATTAAGTGATTAAAAGCTTGTTCATCACTTTGCTTAGTTTAATTTTAGAAAGGCCTACTTGCAGATTCTTTGAAATGCATAATTAATTGATAGCAGCGTGGTTACATCAGTACAGAAGTGAACGATAGATGTGAAGTGGTTTTTCCACAAAAAAAAACACAAGCAGCACAGGGCACAATTACAATATCCGATTCACTCCGCCCTCCAATGAGGCTGTTTGATCTGCACATCTGATTGCACAATCGTCCATAAATATCCCCTGCATTAAAATTCTGACTGGTTTGCAACTCGAGTTTCAATTCGTGCGAGATTCTTTTTTTGTCAATTGGATCTGACAGAAAAATTAAAATAATCCTCTTTTACCTCTGCATTATCCTTTAAGTACTTAAGTTTTAATTATATCTCAAGTCTACCTGAAGACATTTCGGGCAACTTCCAGTAACGTGCATAAGCAGTTGAATACAGTGTAAAAGTGCATGTAATTTCCAAGTCCCCAGTTGTTAATGAAATCCCAAACATTCAGATTTTAATTGAACTAGATAAAGATTAAGAAGCTTAGCAGCAGCTGGCATTGCGAATTAGTTCTCAGCAGATTTTTATGTTGTACTCTAAATCATTGCTTTTGTAATCTTCCTAAATTGTCCTTTATCTTGCTAATGCAGATATGATTCTCAGAAAGCATTAGGCTTCCACTGTTCCCATTGCCTGTAAAATCTTGAACTGTAAAATCTTAATAGTCTTTTTTTAATAAGTATTATGATCTATATGTATAATGTGCATTCAATAAAATCTTACTGTAATTAGAAGAAAAGTTTTTAGGTTTTTTTACGTGACCTGTTTTACAGATTAGATTTATTAAACAGCATAAACTGTTGGAGCTGCTTTAAGACCTATTTAGAGCCGTCTGGCATCAGATAAAAAAACAGTGCTAGACCCAACGCTTGGGGCTCGGCTCTCCAGGAGGTTCATTAGGAACTTTCCTTCTCCTTCTGGTTCAGGGAGCTTGGCATAAACAGTTTCATGTTGTCTCAACGCCTGACAATGCATTATCAGCACTGATCAAACACCATTTTGCTCATAGGGCTTTGCAAGGCTCGGGGAAAGGATTCAGATTAACACCAGGGTTCATCAGCTGTTCCCTCTCCCTACGTCCTGGCCCTCCACCCCAAGTGGGACCTGCACACACCAGGTCTTTCTGCAGGCTGCCAACTCTGCAGGGAAGGTCTGTATTTGAAATTACCATGACAAATGTGCTCTCAGGACCTGTTTGTGCATTGTAACAGCTCTTACGAGAGTTGTGAGTGCAGTTATTACTTGCATAGTAAAAGGGGTTATATTTATGCATCTCGCTTGAGGATGCACTGTTTTTATTCACACTAATGCAGATAAAATTGGAGTTCATGCTTTATGGGGGAAGTGTGGGGAAAAATAAAAGAAAAAAAAGATAAATACTACGACTACTACCATCATCAAAAAGCAAGTAGCACTTCCATTTTTCTCCTACATAAAAAAAAAACTTCAGCTATTTTTCCAGCTAATGGTATTGGTCTTTCAAGTCTGTTGGTAAATGACCAACTAATGCAGTTACGTATGCACTGAAGAAGAAAATTATAAAGAGATAATACAGCCAACTGGCATTAAAATTTTTAACAGAATGGAATTTTAACAGTTCCGCTGAGGTCTTTTAATATTAAGAATCTTGGCTGCTCTAATTTTCTCACAAGGAAAGGAAACATTTGGCAGAATAACAAACGTGAATGTCAGAAGAAAGGAAATATCTTCACCTGCACTTGATGACTTATTTATTTATTCATTAGAAGCATGGTGGTGTCCAGGCTTTAGTGACGGCATTTCAGGGTGTTCTGTCACCTGGCCTCTTCCCAAGTGCATTTTCCTGTTCCCAAGTGCATTTTCCTCTTCCCTCTCATGCTGAGCTCTGTGGTGCTCCGTGCCCAGAGATCAGAATGCTCCAGGGCAAGGACAGCAGCAGCACGAGGACAAGCACAGTGATCATCAGTCTGTACCTGTCTTCAAAGGATTATGTTTGGTTCAGCAAGCTTTGAGATCTTTGAATGAGAGATGCTCTAAGTAGCACTAAGCAATTTTCTCTCCCTCAAACCAAGATGAAGCCGTGAGCTCCTCACGTCTCCTCGGGCCCCTTGTTACTCTGCCATTTCCCCTCAGCAATCTTCTCATTCCTGACTCTGACATTCTGGCAGCCCAGCTATTTTCAGAAACTATTATCTGAGTTTGAAATTGTGATTTTTCTGCTGGGTCTTTTTTCCAAGCAAGCATTTCGCTACCTAAACTTCAGCAAACTTCCAAGTAGACTCCTACAAACAATTCTGGTTTTTAATTTTTTTTTTTTTTTGCCGTAAAACAAGGAGTTAACTTCACAGTGCTGACTTCTCATTTGAGCCGTTTTCTGAAGTGCAGCTCTGAAAGTGACTTCAGTGCTTTTGCCTCAGTTTGCTGAACTTTTTATAAAATCTTGACAAATTTTTCCCTAACATTAAATAACACATTCTCTGGATCTTCCAAGTTCAAACAGGGTTTTGTGATACTGCTGCTGATTCCAAGGTGCCCTAAATTGAGCATTTATTGAAAAGCCTGTTATGAATTTGTCCTTCAAATTACTCCAGTAAGAGCAACGGAATCTGGCTGTCAAATTGTTTTCAAGGCCGAAGGATTTGCTTCAAGATAGTCTGTAAATAAGAACTTCAACCCCCTTTTTTTTAAACACAAATTATGCAAAAGAATTTGACACCAAAAGGAATTTTGTTATGGACTTTATTGGGAACACACTGAGTTCTAAGAGACCATCATTCCCCCTGTGGTTTTATCCTCAAGTTTCTTCAGAATTTACCAGTACACCTTGAGAACAAGAGTAGCAAAACCAAAAATCTCTCATTTAGAACAAAAATGAGACATTTAATTTTCCTAAACATACAGAGAGGCATGCACAAGATTAATCATTCAACAAAATGTTTTCCTTTTTGCATGAAAATACACAGGGTGGGAATGCAAACAAATTATAATTATTTGGACTCCTGTTAAACAGACTAGTGAGCCTTATAATTAGTAACATAATCACTTTAAGACAAATACACTAAATAAAATAATGGATGCTCGGCAGTGTTCCATAGAAAAATGCTAACAATTTATGCTTTATTAATTAGCTCATTGCTTTATCAAAGTTGTGAATTTGGAACCTCGGAGAGTTGCCATCTCTGTTGGCTGGAGGATTCACTCTTGGTGGAACAGAGCTGCAACAGGAGAAAGGAACTTCCATGGAGTCCTCGCCCAGCTTTAAGATCTGCTCGTGGGGATGTTGATTATCCAGGACAATGGATCAATAGAATTCATGTATTCCAATCCTCTCCTCCAAACACACCCCCACCAGCCCTAATTGATTTCTCTGCTGGCTAATGACCAACCCAGATGCTCACTGACTTGAAAACAACTGGCCAGCACTACACAGTGTTGTGGTCACGTCCAATGAATCAAAGGGACTGAAAAGAGCTGGATAAGCTATTTTTCTGATATATAACCACAGATGCAACTACTTCTATTACTCAAATCATAAGGCAAAGAATGCTTCATCAACTGACTGCCGGAGTTATTGGAATTAGCCACTCAAGTGCCACTTGCAGGCATTAAAAATTCTTCAGAAAATTTCACATTGAGGTGTGTTCATGTGTTGCCCTACATGGAAAAAAAAAAAAGAAAAAGAGTAAGGAGCTGACACCACAATCTAGACAAGGAATGCCTGAAGCAACTATAAAGGGAAGGCAGAAGTGGGGCAGATCTGTGCCAGGCCAAGCAGTTCAGGCAGGAGCTGGGGCAGCAGGAACAGGCTGAAGCAGAGAAGCTGGCACATGAATCACCAACATGCAAACCAGGAAAGATGCTCCAGGTTCAAAACTCACCATGTGCCAAGGTCACTTCAGAGAACACAAAAAAGCTTCAGTGATGATCTCACATTAAAAGTTCATAAGCCCATCAGAGGAATTTTCTAATGAAAATTATTTTATCTGAAGAACTCTCCTAAGGCCAAGTAGAAATCACAGGTTTCAGTGAGCCTCCATTGAGAAGCAGAAAATTACATTTTAAAACACCACAGAATGTTAAAGGATTTATAAGCAATATGGGGGTCCTTAACATGGGGTCTCATATCCCCATGTGATAGTGGGGACTTGCAGAACTGGGTTTTGCAATAAGTTTGGCATCATTCAGAAAAGATCTGAAAGAAGAGCAGGTTAATGTAGTCCTTGATAGAACAGGACATTCTTAGAAGTGTTTTCGCCTTTTTCACAGCATCACAGAGTAACCAAGGTTGGAAGGACATCAAAAAATGGGCTGGTGCAAGCTCAGAATTTTTATTTTTTGATCGGTCAGTAAATTGTCTATGACTTCAATTAGAAACACAAGCTCTGACTTGCACCCAGAGCTAGTTTTTGTTGGTACAATGATTTCAGCAATAGAGATCTCAAACATAGCATTCCATATTTTTAAAGGTAGGAATGAAGAATTAGTCATGAAAAAAACTTCCTTCAAAAGATGTTCAGAAAACACACCATCACCAGCAGGTATTACTGCTCTAATTACTCTGCTGGAGACAAACACACCACACCACCATTCACAAAAACCCAGGCGCTCTCTGGACACACACAACAGCTTGTGTTTTTTAAAACATTAAATGAAAAAGAAAAGAAAATACTTTCCTACTTCAGTTTGCTCACCCTTCTAATGTATGAAAACATTTTGCCTGCTTTCAGACTCTGGCTGTGATTTACTTTGTTTTCACTTCATCTGAATGCATCTGAATGCAATAATTTCGGTCACGGCTACCGAGATAAAAGCCAGGAGAATTCATCTGTTGTTCCATGCAGGCACGAGATGCTGGTGACACCTGCACCATCAGCAGTGCAACTGCACACTCAAAGGGAACCTGCAGCCTCCACAGACCCAAACACACCAATCCCTCTTCATTCATTTCTCTAATAATTGCACAGTTTCCTGGACAAACACATAATGCTGCGAGAACAGATCCATCCTGACAACCAAGGCCAGCTGTATAATGCTCGTCTAAGTGGCAATAAGATTCATTAATTAGGTTGCTGCTTTAGAGTGTTGTTCCCCTGCAGCTATGTTCTGCTCAAGGGTATTTTCAATAGTATTGAATAGATGAAGCAATTACTAAGCAAAATCCACTAACTGATGGCCAGTGTCAGATTCCTCAGGCCATGCTTTCAAAGGGTGTGTGTATATACATATATATATATATACATATAATATATATGTAAGTGAGTGTGTGTGTGTGTGTGTGTATTTACTTGAATGAGTGATTGAATTCAAGAGAAAATGGCAAAGCAAAGCAAAATCCCAGTGAGGCACAGCCTGGTGTTCTCCACTTTCAGAAGTGTGATCTCTAAAACAAAACTCCCCCTTGGCAGACACAATTAAGATGTGAAGGGCTACAGGATACCTGCTTGGACAAGCAGATCAGGTTGTTTGCTATCTAAAGGCACATACTTAACTCTCACAATTAATGGCAGGCAAAAGAGCTTTACCCAAAATTATCTGCCCTCTTTAGTGACAGCAGTATAAGAAACTTGTAAAAATTGTAAAAACTGGATTCCAGCTGAGTGTTCCTTGTTCAGGTTTCTGATTTGCAGGCTACTGTTTTATTCCAGTAATACTATTTTTATAACATGACATAGTTCTAAGCATTTGAATTAAATAAACACAGCAGAAATATTTTGGCTCTACTGTAAACATGTGAAAATATTTTCTTGTGAATTGTCGGGTTGGCTTTTTTGTCCTCTTTCTGCTGCTTCAGTTACTATGATGTTTAGACTGTGCCTCATTAAAGTTGGGAGCAAAAGTAAAAAAGTTTTCGGCAGAAGCATTATTTTCAAAGTTCAAGATATCTGTAATTCTAACTGATCTTCCACCTGGCATTAAATCTTCAAAGAATGTCAAAAAGTATCTTAGAAATTTGAGATGCCTGGCTGTATACAGAGAAGGAACAGATGCACCTCTGTAATTTGCCCATAAATAAGTAAAAATGAACCCATCAACTTTTCAGGGATACTTGCATGCAAGCAGGCAAACACATCCTTTTTTCCCTTTTCTTGTGTGTTTGTGGTTTATTTTATTTATTTAATTTTTTTTTTTACAGTTTTAAAATATCTTTTGAACCAGACCTTACAGGGTGCTGGTAAAAACTGATGTGTTTGTTTTTAGAAACTTACTATGCAGCAGTGCCATCTCATAACCTTCTGCTACTGCCTTTGGCCTCCAAATTCAGGGGGACCCATCTGTGGCAGTAAACCACGCATGCACAAAGTACATAACTTCTCCCAGAAATAGTGAAAGCTCCGTCTGCAAGAGCTTTCTTTAAGGTCACAGCAAGTCAACTGCTGAAGAGAAGTTATCACCATAAATTAAACTATTCCTGAAACCCAGCAGACACTTAACTGAACTCTCCTAGTTCCCCCTGCTCATTTTCATCTCCAGTTTCGGGCATGGCTCTGAGAAGTGCATACCCTTCTCTCTCTCTTCCCTTCTAGGGACAGAAGAGAAAATCCATGAATTTGAGAGACATTTAGCTATAAGTTTTTAATTGTGACAAATTGCAAAAGACCAATCTAAAAATCAAGTTGTGGCCAATCCAAAACCACTTAGAGCACCTAATGTTGAACCTTCATCTTTATTCTTTACAGATTAATAAACACATTTCGACGAGACTTTTTCCAACTGATCTGACCTATTTCTTTAAAACGTGATGTAAGAGTAGTGGACGCAGATTTTAAAATATCCTTTAAAGTCGCATGAGCAGAAATTACACAAAATTTGTGGCTTGCAAATTTAGAAGGAGCTCCACAAGCAGAGGTGAGTACCTCCCACAGCAGGAAATCCTTCAGGCTGATGGCATTCCCGAGCTTGACAAAAGCGTGTCTGGGTGGGTGATCAGATGGGGCATCACGCTGATGCTTTGTTCTCTTCTGTAGGCTGTGCTGGGTTCTGTAATGAGCCTCAATGTCTGAATAACACATCTGGGGAGGAATCCTTTCATTCCCTTATCGAGAAGGTGCTCAATGAAAAGAAACAAAGGAATCAGCTGGTTTCTGCTAAAGTATCCGGGTTCCAATTAGGAAGTTGAGAATGGAGTAAGATGTGCATCAGTGGCTGGTAGAACTGATGGCAGAAGCTCTGCCACTGCAGATACAATTTCCCTTTATCTCGTGTCATGATTCTGGCATGCTTCTTTCCCTTTTCCTTGGTGTTTTCTAGTCCTCCTTCAGGACTGCACAACCAGACATGAAGAACTTCCAGTGCTACAGGAGCAGCTGTGCTGACCTGGGAAAGGTCCCAGCCAGCTCAGGTTGTCTGTCCTGCTCTAAAGGCCACCTGCGTGACCACTGCCTCCCACCTGGCTCCAGAGAAGTGTAAGCTTCCATTTCTCTTTTATTACTCTCTCCCATTCATAGATGATCAAGCTTGAAGAATCTTCTTTTCCAATTTTTCAGGTCTAGAGGGTGCCTTCTTCCCTTTCTGAAAAAAACCACGTCCTTGAAGACAACAATAACACAGAAACCCCAAACCAAAACCAAAAGATAACACACCAAAAATTCCCAAACAGATTTCTGTATCACCCTGCTCTAAAACATCATCTGAGCAGGAGACTGAACAGCTACCCAAAGGTATCTCCTGTTTGTTTTATTAATTACTGACTTTAAGATAAAAGCTGGGAGACCAAACACATGGCCAGGATCCCACTATGCCATTTGCTTTATAAACTCAGGTCAGGAACACGGTGATCTCCATCTCAGAGATTATTTGCAGTCTAAGAAAAGATCAAGAGGTAGAGACAGAGGAAGACAAGTGCACAACTGAACCAGTGTCAGTTAATAAGTAAGAACAAAACAATTCACATTTGCAGGTTGTTTTTATTTGAAAACATTTATTTCTGTCACATCCTGATAGAACTAATAGCAATTCATCACATGTACACCTGGTAAGGAGCAGGATGTCTGATACCTGACAGACATCCATCACTTTGCCACAGGTTATACACCAGTCCTCAATAGAGAGGACTACAATAGAGAATATATCTCACATCTGAATTTGAGGAAATAGTTATGAGCAGTATTCCCCTCCTTTTATAAGCTTTGATCAAGGAGACTCAAGAAATATGTTCTACCACGCTTTGATTTCACTTGAGGGCTTTTTGTTATTTAAATAGTGAATAAAGATGACAGGCAAATAGTCTAATTAGCACAAATATCTTGTTTCCTGAAACTTCGGGCAATTTTTAAACATCTCTTGCTCAGTGTTATTATGAAGCTCTCCATTCCCAACCCTGAGCTGGTGTGGGTCTTTTGTCAGACAAAGATACTTTTCCCTTCCATTTCTGGAAGGAAAAAAGGCATTCCCACCTGCACCATCCCTGCCCTCCCCCATGGGAGTGGAGGGGCAGTGGGACCCCTGGATGCTCTCACATTCCAGAGGGTCAGTGGATTCTACTGGGCTAAGGCACATCTGCTGGGAGTCACTCAATCCCCATTTGCAAAGCTCAAGGGTCAAAGCATATTTCATTTCACTTGGTGGCTCCCTCCAAGGGCAAGTCCCCCCACCTGCTGGAAAATCCATCAGGGCTCTTACTAAACCTCACATGCTCTGGTTCTCTGTCAAAATCTTGATATTCCCTTCTGTAAAGATACAACAATCACCAGTATAGAGCACAAACAACCTCTGTGGATCAGCAGGAGTTTATGACAAGAAGATTATTATATTTGGCTAAGAATACGCCAAAATGAATCATGAAAAACTTTATTAATGCATAAAAGCCATCACTGCTGGACTGCCCTCAGCCTGAAGCGTGAGGTGACAGAGTCCTCACGGCACTGAGAGCTTGTGATAATTGGAGTCTGAAAATATTCCACAGAACAGCTGAAATACCAATTTATATTTAAAGAATATATTGAATTATTACAGATCACACAAAAAGGGAGACTAGTGCTTATGTATTTTGTTGCTGAACTTTCAGCTCAGCATTTTACGAAAGGCCATCTAGTTTTAACCTAGATAAGTTGCAAAGATTATTCAACTAATGTCTTCTCTGGAAGTCTGCAGCTCTGGTGCTAATAGAGGAATTTAATTAGATGGACAAGCCTTGACAGCAATCCGTTTCCAATACACTTAGTATTGGAATAGGTCTGGGAGTTCCAAGATTTGTAGAAGAAATCCACTACTCATGTTAATGTGGAAAAATATCTGAAAGGTTTGACTAACCAAGATGTAGGCTCTTGTTTTTCTGACTTTATTTGTGACACACATCACATTACCAACAATTACACCAACAGATGAAACCCCTGCTCCAAATGCACACGCTATAAAGTTTGAGAAGAACTGATTTTCCCCTCGGTGTTGGTTAATCTTACTAATTCCCTGGAAATCAGCTGAGGCCAACAGCCCACCCAGCAGTGCTTCCACATGGGGACAACCCACTGTTTCACCTCCCTACAGCAGCACACAAAGCCCCAGGACAGAGCAGAGCTGTTGAGCACAAGGGCTTGGTACAACCCCAAAACAGGCTCTCTTTTCAGGTATTTACAATAAAAAAGACATGCATGCAGACAAAAGGCACAGAATTAAAAAATGCACAAAGCCAGTACTTCTTAAAATTGCAGAAGGAACCAGCCTGCCAGCAGGCTGATGAAGCACCTGAGATAAAGTAGCACAATCAATAACAAAGCTGCACCTTTAAAACCAGCAAGTACAACGCGATCAATTCATATCTTGGTGAAGTAGCGTAATAAAAATCTGCAACTACAATAAGCTAATTTAATGACACTTTATCAAGCACTCACAATTCCAACCACTGTTGTTCACAGCAGAATGAAGCCTGTGTAAAAATATGTCATGAGTCAATATGGCATTCTGCTGAAGAGAAAAGACCCACATCATTAAAATCTTAAATAAGCTTTCATTAAATGAAATACATGAAATTAGCTCTTTCAAAAGAATTTAATTAGTCAACACATGCAGGTTGCACTCACGATCTGTCACTGTGGTCTTTTAAGACATTCATTTCCTTAAAGCTTTGTCAAAAGAAGAATATTTTTTAATTGTTATTATCTTTATAATATGGTGGGAAGGCACAGTTCCTCTATGAAAAGGACAAAGTATCCCTTGCAAACAGCAAGACACATTTTCATTGCTTCTCTGTATAGAGCACTGCCTTGTTAAGGCAATTTCAATCATTTTACGCATCTTCATTAAGTCAGATATGGTTCAGCTTTTCACAGAGAAAAACCTCAGCAGCTGCAGAGAAAAGGAGGGACAACAGATTCTTAAACAGAAAAGAGAAATTACCAGTTATCTAGCTTGAAATGAAGCCTCTGGGAAGCCCCATCTGCAGTCTCAGTCATTACAAATCACAATAATTACGTGAGCTCTCAGCCCATATATAAAATTTCAATACCTATGAAGAGCTGCAATACTGCAACGTCCACAACACAGAAACATTGCCAGCTCATTTTGCCAGGCTTCAGGCTACTTGTAACACCCAGAGAAGATGAATCAATAAAATGTTATCAGTAAAACAGTTTGATTCCTGCACAGTTAAGCGCACGGCCACTTCTATATTTCAATCCCCTCAGGTCAATATAATTTTACACAGTTACCCAATTCTCAGCAGTGAAATGATACTGGTAGATGTTTCAGATATTCTAAAGCACTTATTTCTACATGGGAGGAAAAGAAAAAAGGACAAAAAAAACTAATCTCTTGTTTCCTATCTGGTTCAAAGTTGAGTTTTCAGACCAGTCTTAAATGCAGCTCTTTACCCCAGTTCCAGCAAATTAAGTCCCTCTGAACAGTTCCCTCAGCCAAATCCTGGGTGTCCTATTCACCCAGTACTTAAACAGGTGTTTGGGAAGAAAAACAAGTCAAATCTGGATTTGGCCTTTCAGCTGAACCGAATCTGAGACATTCTAAAAGAAGACGTAATTTCTGCCTACTCAAGAAAATCAGCCCATTTAAGCAAATTGAACTATTCACCAATAAATTCTGCTAGGTTAGTCACCACAAGGGCTGAAGAAACTCTAAATGCTGCTGACAAAGACTAACTGCACACTTAATACAACATTTTGCCTCATACCCAGATAATTCTTCATGCATACTCTGAACTTCCAGCTTCCCACCTGGGTCTGCAATAAAATAATGCCTCAGGTTAATCTCATACCTCCAGAGAGCTGCATTTTTTGCATAAATAAGAGCAACAAGTGTGCTTCCAAACCCAAGGAAAAAAAATAATCATGCCTAATAAACTACAGTGCTCTAGAGACAGGGAATTCTCACAAGGAATCTCTTTTTAGATGCAAGTCCACCTTCCTTGACTGAAACAGAATAAACCTGTTATTGGACCAGCCATGGGCACTGTGAAGTCAAGGGCAACTGATTTCAGCTGGACAGGACCTTAGTCCCAAAATGCAAAAAAAAAAAAAAATCCTTGATTTTATTTTATTTCATTTCACTACCAACTTCATCTCATTTGTCTGCTTCATTAATTCCTGCACTATAGACAACACCAGTGCACTCAAAGGCAAAAAGTACTTTTTGGGATTTTTTTTTTTATTGTAATACAAGACTGTTTATTCCCATATTCAGTTCTCAGCAAAAGTAATGAACATTTTAATAACAAGAAGATCCATAAAGCACCATCTTCACTCCTGTCTCAGCTCTTTTAAAAGGGTTACTTAATCTTCAGTACTTAAAGGATGGTGGAAATATCTGAGGAACAAAGTTCCCTGGTTTATATGGTGCAATTCCCTTGCCACATATGTCTTATTGGGAAATTACATGGATTTCCCAAATGCTGGCACTAAATTTTTTACTAGTTTAAAAATCAGCATGAAAGGCCCAATTGCTAAGAAATAAAGCACACAAATTTATGGAAAGACAAAGCTGCACTAACCCATTAATTTTTATATTTTGTTATATCACCAAAACTGTTCTCATTACTTTCTTCTGAACAAGTTTCATAATTGCAAAATTCTCAGGCAGTAAAACCTAAGTGATCTCCATACTCTGCTTTCCTCCTAAATAATGAGCCAACCACCACAGACATACACAGGAGGAAGAAGCCTGTCTATTTTACTAGAAGACTGAGCTCATGAAAATCCAACTGCATCAATTCTTCTTTTATTATTCTTTCAAACTCCCCAAATCAAATAATTTTCTTGAGCTTGGCTAGAGCCTTCTGAATAGAAATTCCACTGGGGAAAGAGGTCTTAGATTAACAGCACAATACATTCAGAAATCAATAGATAAACCCTCAGTGCAGAAGCTCTACCAAAGTCCATGAGACTGAACTAGGGCTCAGAAAATAGAAAAAAACACTCAGAAATTTCCTGATCTGCCCATTTTTGGTTCCGCACTGAAACCAGCAACATGAACTTCACCTCTGTATCACAGCCAGAGAATTGTTGCCTGATGCTCTGAAGCAAGAATACTTTTTATTTGCAAAAATATATTCATCTTTGTGTTAAAACCAGAGGGTTTGTTTGGTGGTGCTTTTAATTTTTAGACTATGGAGATAAAGCTGAAAGGCAATAAGGCAACTCCAAGATGTGGGATGCCCATCCTGATACAAGGCAAGCCCCTTAAAGCTATAAAACAACGTGACTGGAAGTCAGGTGAGGGAGAAGGGACAGAGTGAAGATTCCAAACTTATGGTGAAAATTCTTTAAGCCTGGTCTCAACTTCAGTCCAACACCTGGCTTGGACAGGATCAGCTTCGATTGTTCTCTATGCTGGAAGCAGGATGACTTTTACTTGATCTGTTTGACCTTTTCTCTCCTCATTAACAGTTGTTTTCTCCCTTTGCCAGAGTCCCTTTTGCAATCATGAGGACTGGAGGGGAAAGGGTAAATCAGAGCAAGAGCAGGACTTGGCCAAAAACAAGTGGACCAATTTCACTGCGAGCTGCAGTCGTGGAGCCCAACTGCAGAGCACAGCAGAGCTGGCTCTGCTCTGGAAATACACAAAGCCAGCAGCTGCCAGAGAACAGAAAACCTGCTTCTGCCTCTGCCCATGTGCCTGTTAGAGCAGTCACAGTCATCCCAGCTCTGTAGGATGTGAACAGGGCACAGCTCACCACAAAGGGCATCTCCCCACTGCTTCCCCTTGGTTCAACTCTAAACCTGCTCAGATTAGATGAGAAATGTACCTGTACTGAGACACAAAGGGAAGTGGATTTCCCCAAATTCTGGTAAACTGGAACAGCTCTGATGGCACAAGCCCCCTGCTCACTGGTGCTCCTGCTGTGTTATGCTCATTAAATCCCCCATTTGTTATTTATTATCCTGCATTTCTGTAAGGCAAATCTAAAGAAACGTTGCCATGACAAACACACACAGCAGAGTTTTCATACTAACCTGATCCCCATGATGCCCCTTCCCTCCATTAACAGAGTCCCACTTTAGTGCATCTCAACAAGACAATCAAAATATTTCCCGTCCTGCTGCCGTGAGCCTCACAAAGGGGCCAAGTGCCAAATCCAAAAATCCTTTGCAGCAAAGCAGAAGAGCTTTACACACAGCCAGACCTCTCAGATGCCATGGGCTAGGATACCATGTTATAAGGCTGTAAAACTATGGCCTGTGGCTCCAGTCCAGCCTGCAGAGTAATTTAATCTAACTCACAAAGAAATCAGGAAAATGGCCTCTGCTGTGCTGAATCAGCAGTGCTGGAAGCCGTGCCACCCTCTATCAGCTCGTAAGAGAGTGCTTTGTCCACAGTGCCAACTCTGTGTAGAGCAGCTATTGGGCAGAAGAAAGGACCAGCAGGAATATTATGTGCCAGATTTTCAGTAGATGTAAGTCAGAATACCTCCAATGACTTAAGGAGCTGCACCGATTTACATCATTTCAGGATTATCAGGATTTACATCCACTGGAAGTTTCACTTCTCTTTTTTGGTCTTTTAATTAAAAGAATGGTGTAGACTTGGCAGCAGAGCGAGCCTTCAAGAGACTAAGATTTGGGACGGATCCTGAAAAAGTTTTAGGCCCAGGGAATGGCAATAAGCCATTTTTACTTTAAAAGATACAGTGGCCAAATTTAAATTCACAGGATGTACATAAATTCTGATCTATTCATGAGCAATATACATAAGCATATATTTTCACTCGTTACACTGGAGCTCCCTAAATATAACAATGGCAAAAGAACAGCAATAAATGAAAACTTTGTTCATTCAATCTGGTTATATATCAGAAAAAGCTATCAGCACAGATGTTATCCCTATTTATGAATCACAACCAGCGCCAAAACAAATGCCATGTATTACTTAATTTTTTTTCTCCTAACTGCAAGTGCCAAAAAAATGACTGCCACTGGGATTAGAAAAAAACACACAAGTGGAAAAAAAAAAGAGGTATTGCTTCTGAGGAAGCAAGCCAACTAGGCAAAGTTTGGTTTGCTCTGATTTCCAAATAAACTCAGAACAACCACAACATTTCTTGTGACCTCAGAGCAGTTTCTGTTGCTCATCTGCTCACCTCTCAAAAACAGATCCATCATAAACTTCAGAAAAACTGCCTAAAACCACCCTCAGAAATGTCCACACATCTCACTTGTTACCTACAGGTGACCATGATGGGGAGGGAACAGAAGGAAAGTGGGAATCTGCTGCCTGAGATCCTGAAATGGGGAACAGATTGATGCTTTAAAACCAAAAGTGAGCAGGACCTGCAGGTGTGGCCACGGGCAGAACTACACACAGCTGCTCTTGAAGCTCTTCCTGTGGCACAGTGACCCACTCCCAGCCCAGCTGAGCCTTCAGAAACACTTAAAAATAGACAGGCCACTGTTGCCAGTGCAGTTCTGCTGATGTGTTACCCAAGAACTCAAAAATAAACTGTTCCAAAAGCCACCTCAGGAAACAAAAACTTAAGGCAAAAGGTCTCTGTATTGAAGGAATGCAGCCTCATTCCATCACCTTTTTCACTACTCACCTCTGAACAGGTCAGCCTTAAATCTCCTTCTTCCAACGAGTCCAATTTAAATGTGTTCTTCAAAGGCTTCTGCAATTTTAAGAGTATTAAATTTTATACCTCCTAAGCTATTTATTAGCTGAGGAAGAACTTAATTGACATTCACCAGATATTAACTTTTTCAAGCACGTGTTACAGATTTTTGATATGCAACCTTGAGGTTTTTTCTTTACTTTTTGCTGTTGGATTTGTCAGCTTGTTTGGTTTCTTTGTTTTTCCTTTTTCAGGACAGCTCTCCTAAGAACAGGTTTCTCAGTGTGTGGATTCCCTACAAATTTCTCCAGGAAGTGCAGACAGATACACTGCAATAAAAGACTGATCACAAGGGACCCCAATGCAGATGAAAGGTCAAAAAACCACTTAGACTGTTAATAAACTGTTGCAGAAATATTGTCTTTGCTTTAAGTTTCCATAACTCACACCACTTCTGGCATTGTCCAGACCCAACACAAACCCTGGCCCAGCAGTTCTGTGGGGTCCCCAGGGCTCCAGGTACCTACAACTCTTCTTCCCACTCACCCATATTTTAATTTTCTATATTTTTTTCCCAAACAGCTCCACTCCACAGATGCCAAACTCTCCCTTTTACAGGTGCACTGCCAAAGAACACAACTGCTGCTTTAAAAGAACTTTGCTTCATCATCACAGCTTCCAGACAACTGAACTTGCTCTATTACTGCACAGGTAAAATTGGCTGTGCCACCACTGCTTGGTTCTGCTGCTCTTTAAAAGAATACAGCCAATGTTATATCTCAATTCACAGCAGAAAGGGAAAATAAAACTTTATAATGCCATTTATACAGGAAAATTCATTCCAGTGAAATGCCTCATCTGCGCTGATCTCTGCCAAAACAGCACAGTTCATTCAGCACTCAGGGATCCCCACAGTGCCATGCCCTGGGTACTCAGTGAGCAGGGTGAGGTTAAACCTCTGCTAACACCAACCCAAACTTTGCCAACTGCCCCTGCCCACACAGCCCTTCTGAGAGGGCATCAGGGAATTGCTGAGCTTGGAAATGCCCTCTAAGATCATCCACCACTCACTGCCCCCTGTCCCCAAATGCCACATCCTCATGGCTTTTAAATTCCCCCAGGGATGGAGATTCCACCACTGTCCTGGGAAGCTGTGCCAGTCTTTAACAACCTCTTTGGTGAAGAAATTTTTATCCTGCCCAACATAAAGCTCCTCACTTTCCTCTTGTCAAGAGATCTCAAAACCACCTGGTACAACTGGAGTAGTTTGCTTGCTAGCAGATACAGCAGCCAGCCTTTTAACTTTGAATTTCTCTTATATCTGAGACTCCAGGCAAACAAAAAAAAGAAGAAAAATCTTTCAGTAAACTTTGCACAGAGATAATCAATCTCCTATTCAGTTATTTGAACAGGCATCTAGAGTTTAGCGTTCCAGGGATCACTGAACTTTTCCTGATGAGGGTCTCTTGCAGTTTGAAAAGAGGATGGAGAAATTTTTGGGTGCAATCCAAACATTTTTTAAAGCGGCAATCCTTGAATATTTCATCACTCCAAATCTTGCCCTGAGCTATAGTTTATCCTTCATCCTATCAACCATATACATATTTTTCTTCATCCTCAACTTGTCCCTTCTGTCCACAGGCAAACGAAAAATCCAAACAACATGAAAAATCCTATTTTTTTTTTTATAATGCCATTTACCCACATTGCTTTAGTCTTTACAGGTGACCAAAAGGAAGCATTGAATCAATTCAAAAATGTCCAGAAGCCCATAAAAAGGTAAATAAGTGGAAGCTTATTTTCCAAAATAATTCAGGCACAAAATAAAAATATTTAACGTTTATGGAGATGAGCAAAACAGTTGCCTTTCATGTATAATTGTGTAAACCTGTTTTGAAGGGAGCAAAGCAACCAGCCAGCAACATCAGGCCCCTAAAAGACAAACAGCAGGGCACACAGGGTCTGAAACAATGACTTTTTCTGCTTCCCCAGGAAAGGATTTTCACTGGGAGCAAAGTACTAGGAATTTTTTGGCCCAGCTCTTTTTCCTCTCTACATTGAGATGCTCCAGAAGATTTCAGCAGAGAGAGTCTCTTCCTCTAGCACAGGGAGCAGCATCTGCCTTTCTTCTGTCACCAAAACATACAGGTGTGATGGGCAAAATTAAAGAGAGACACTAAACAGTAAAATATTTCAGGGTGGGCTAGGCCTCCTAAGAAGCTCTGTGAATAATACAGATCTATAAAAACAGGCAGTGCAACACCCAGCTGGTTTGTGTAAGGTGAACACATTGCTTTCCTCACCTTACAAGATGAGCTGGGAAATGGGAACACAGCAAAGTGGAAATCCCCAGCCATCAGTGGAAACAAGTTACACCAGAGTCCATGCTCCACATCCAGGCACAACCTTGCTTTAGCTTTCACTTAATCCTGTTCTTTCAGCTCACCTTGGGATTAGTAACAGCTCTGTCAATAAAAATGGCTTTTAAGAAGCAGACGTCCAGCATCCCAAGGAAAGCCAAGCTGAACATTTTTGTCCTGTAACCTGGACACACCTCAGCTCCAGCAGTCCAGTTGGGGCATTCAAACAACCCAGTGGGTGGAGAATTCCAGCAGTCCTTCCCCTCCAACAGCAAGAGCATTTTATTGAAATTCCATGAACCCAGCCTAGGTTTTTAACCTGGAATGTCTCTAGATGGTGAAAATTCAAACGTTCAAATGTTTGTGACTGTCATAAAAGTCAGGAAAAGTACTGACAACTGAGGACATGTGGAATTGTGTTTCTACAGATCCCAACACATCAAGACATTAAAGGCTCTGTTCACCAAGCTACCATTTCAATTTTAGTTACTGAAATAACTTTACTCAGAGCATGTTTTAATGGTGCATGGTCAGAGCAGAAGGCTCTATCACATGGGCACTGCCACAGCCTGTTTTGAACTGGGTTTGTTCAATCCTTTATTAGCAGAACAGATAAAGGAATGCAGCATATGCTTGTTACATCTGCAAACCATACACAAGCAGGATGCAACTGCAACACCGTTGGATGTCGAGATCAGAATTCAAAACAATCCAAACCAGTTAGATAGGGCTGATGATAAAACAAAAGCAAGATGTAATTCAACAGAAGAGGAGCAAGGTAACACGATTCAGCAGGATTAATCAACTACACATATAGAAAATGACTGGGTAGGTAGCAGTTCATCAAAAAACGATGTGGGAGGTTATACTGGATCACAAGCTGAACATGAGTCAACAGTATCATACTGCTAAGAAAAAAAGCAATCATCACATTAGATAAATCAAGTGGAGTGTTGCCTGCAAAACAGGCAAAGTAATATTCCCTGTCTGTTCAGCACTGTGAGACTTGGCTGGCAGCATCACATCAGCTTGGAGTATCATGTTAGTAACAAAGACAAGGGCTCAGAGGAAGAGCCAAGCACGACAACAAAAGGCAACAAATGACAGGTTCAGCCTAGAGAACCTGAAAAAAAATTCAATTGTGTTGGGGGGAGAAAAAAAAAATCAGCAACTGTTCTGTGTGTCCATGACAAATACAAACAGGTTCAAATTGCATCAAGAGAGCTCCACTTAAACTCAAAGGAAAGGGAAGCAAAGTAATATATTGGCTTTGGTCCCCAGCAATGCACCTTCAAGCCCACATCAGGTACAAACCAGTTACAAAGGAGCTGCTCGTGCCCTGGGGAAGGAGTGTGCACCAGAAATCCTCCTGATCTCCTCCAGCCCGGGCTCTGAGCCCAGGAAACACCAACACACAGGTCCAGGTGACACCACAAACAGCTCTTGGTGGCATTTATATCTGTTTACCCCCACTGACTACATCAGGAACAAACAGGTTATTCAATTTCATACTTTAAACTAGTCCTGACTTGCACTTTATCACCTGTAACAATTTCTTTACTTTCCACCATCTTACCAAGCTTGCATGTTTTTCTTTCATATACCAATAATTCCAATATGCTTTTCTTGCTACATGGTGAAGTAAAAGACATTTGTTTCACTGACCTGCCTTTTATGATTCTCTAGACATGAAGTGACAGAGAGAGTTGATACATAGCTCTGTATAGAACAATTCTTGTAATCTTGACTATTTATCTTTGGATAATTGCTACATTCATAATTATTTTAAAGACAATTTCGTTTAATAAGGACTGGAATTACTACGAGACAAACTCATTGTAACAAAATTTGTGACTAACCTCTGAACTGCTAGGAAAATGTGATTTATAATAGGCATAGTAATAGCCTTTAATGACTGCAGTGCTTCTGGGTATCAATGAAAACAGACTGGCTCATTTCAAAGCAGAAAGGACATCTACTTTACTTTTTCCTCCTTCATGGGTGGCCCATACATATCTTCAGGGTCCTTGGAGGAGCTTCCAACACCCCCACTGTGCCTTGCACACAGTGGCTGCCATTACCAGGCTCATTACCAGCTGCAGTTGATGTGACCCCTGCGAGCAGCACAACCAGCACAGCCCTGAGTTACTGCCACTGGTCCTCTGGTTCTGTAACAGTGGGGAGGAAGTAGTTCTGTAACAGTGGCACCAGAGTAGCGAGGGCACGGCAAAAAAAATATATAATTGCAATTTTGTATTGGAAGGGAGCAGGAAAGAGGAATGTGGATGCTGCAGCCTGGGGTCATGAGGCATGGAGTGGCTGAGTGTTCCCAGTGACAGTGCAGCCCATATGCCAGAGCATTTGCCACTTCCCACTCCCTCTGTGCAACTGCAATCCAAAATTAATAGATAAATTAGGGATAATGAACATAAACAAGAGAAATCACAAGCCTGTGGCAAAAAGAGATCTTGTTCAGCCCAAGCATTTTTCATGCTGCAGAAAACTTGCTTAGGAAACAAACATCCTCCTGAAAGAAGCAAAGTAGCTGGTTATAAGACAAATATTTTGGGTTAAACAGTAACTCTGCATGTTTTCCTTCATTCTACTAAAAATAAAGAGGAAACAGTGCTTTTTCAATGTAACATTTCCTTATGCCAGGAGACAAACTATGCCTAGGTTAAGTCTGGACATTAATGGAAGCAAACAGCTGAATGCTGGTCCCTGGTGTTTCAATTACTCCCTCTTTAGAGGTTGTGCTTCCAAGAAATTAAAGAAACACAGTTTCCCAGTAAAGATCATGTTTTGCAGGCAGTTGCATGATTTATATTTGAAGAAAAGTTCAGCTCATTGCTCTGTCTTTTCATCTATTCACCTGCAGAGTGCTTCCAGGGTCAGAGCCCAGCGGAGGCTGCAGAGCTGTTTGCCCAAGCCCCTGCTCAGCACAGGGACAGCCAAAGCAGGCTCCAGGACCAGGTCCAGGGGGGTTCCAAGTATCTGTAAGAACAGATACCTCATGGCCTTTCTGAGAAACCTCCTCCAGTGTCTGACAACTCTCATGCTGAAAGTTTCTTCCCACATGTAAGTGCAGTGTCCTGCATTTCAGTGTTAGCACCCATTTTCTTCTGCCCTTCCCCTGTGCACCTCATCTCAGTACATCCTCACAAGGAGTTTATACACAATTAAAATGTCTTCTCCAGGCTAAACAATCCCAGCACTCTCAACCCCTCCTTTCAGAAATGCTAATAAATAAATAAATATTAAAACAAAATATCTAAACAAATATATCATGGCATCCTGAGCAGTAAGAAAACCCTGCCATGGCAGGGCTGGCCAAGGACACTTCTGGGTTTTACCTGGAAAAGCAACCCTAGGGGTCATGTAGGCACCAAAAGGAAAACTGAATGTGAAGCCAAATCCTCTTCAGAATCTTTGGCTAGGGCACAAAAGGTTTACATACACAAAAAGGGATCCAGATCAATTCCATCGAGCCTGCAGAGATTCCTCCTGCAGTGCTCCACATCAGGATCCTGGGGAAATCTGTCTGGAATCACAGTCACAGGTTCATCCCAACCCCCCTGTCAAACCACTCAAAGCTGGCAAGGACTGGTCTTTGCTTTTCAAACACCATTGCCTGGTCTTAGTTCTTACTATTTCCACTTGCCTGAAAATAAAAAATTCCACTTCGATACAGTGATGGCCTTAATTCTGAATATACCAGTAACCTCAAATCAAACAAACTCCCTTCTTTCCCTATGTTACTCAAATTCATTCTATGAGAAACATTAAGCAGCAGATTTCCAATGAAATCCTATCCTCTGTAGTTTTAATCTCTTCTTGCCCTTCAAATAAGACTTTTAAGTATTATCTATATTGCTAAAATATTCTATGAGCTGTGCACATGGCCCATGCTGCTGTGGAACCAAGTACTTCCCCAGCTTGAGTTTGCAACAAAATAAATTCCATCTAAAAAAACATGAGACTCATTTCCAGGGTAGAAATTAAGGCAGAAGGAGGCCTGCACATAAATATCAATGAAATTAGGCAATGAGAACTGGCATTAGGTCAATGAAAATTAGGCAAGAAAATATTTCACTGCTAGAATAAATAAGTTTCAATTGCCACATGCAAAAACCGTAATTTTCAGAATGGTTTCAGCATCTGCTCTGAGATCAGAGCTCATGAGCTCTGTCAGTGACAGTCAATTCCTGTGCAAAGAACTGACTTTAAAATTAACATTTTCCAACCTTAAAAGCCCTAAAATGATCAGCTTAGTGCTCAAAACAACAGGTATTTCACAATAAATAACTAATTGATACTGTTCCAGACACAGCTTATTTCCTAAAAGCCTAAGCATAAATAAAGAAATGAATAAATTATTCAACAGAAATTGTTGTTTCATCTTCTTCCTTAATACCTATCTAGAATGCCTAATTTGAAGCAGCACAATTCTGTAACAGACAAATCCCTGAAATAACAGAGAAGCTTCAAGTCTGTTGTTGGAGAAGCAGATTTATTCAGATAAAAATCAGTTAACTCCCCAGAATGCAGAAAAATGTAATTTTGCTTGGGTTTGAGGAATTTGGTTCAAAGCTCTGAACTAGAAAGCAATATATACAGTTATTAAACAGTGTAAGGGGATTAACTCTACAGAGTGTTATTGACTACTCCAGTCTCATTAACTGCAATTTTATTTAGATAAAAATGTCATCTTAAACATCATTTTTGTGTCAGAAGTTAGATCTGAAGAACAACATTAAAAATACATAGGCATCAGCAGCTCCCCGATCTGCACCAGCTCTTTCTGGGGGCTCCCCTGGAACTCATGATGGAAATTATGGTTTTGATTTGCAACGTGCCCATCACAAGAAACTGCTTTTAGAAGAAGTTGTCCTGTGGAATGTGAGAAGTGCTTTCTGAGAGGCAGCTTCACTGGAGCTTGTACAAGCTGAGCACAGAGAGCTGATGCCTGCCTGCCTCTCTTTCCTCCAAGAAAGGAGTGAAAAAAGGTGAGGGTGAGTTCTGGGCTCCCAGTGGCTGCTCTCCTACTTTCAGATGTTATTAGGGAACTGTGAAGCTAATTACGTGTACAATAACCGCAGTAACTGCTTTTCATGCAGAATCACAGACCAGAAAATAATGAAAACACGAATGGAAAAGCCTCTCTGCTTTTTTTCAACTCTGAGCAGCGTGGAGAAGGCACTGGCTATTCCAGGAGGCTGCAGCAGAGCTGCTGCACGCACCAAGCAACCCTAAGAGGTGCTCAACAACCTTGCCAAACACCAGAACAAATCCAGCATTCCTCAGGCTCTTCCATTTCCAAAAGCACCTGTAGGGCACCTGGAAGACACAGGCATGACTGGGGGCAGGGCAGCCTCAGACATCCACACACTCTTCAGAGCCACACCTTGACCTGCCCATGGCAACCAAGCTCCTGCCAAAATTGACAGCAGATGGGTAGTGGGTATTTTCTGGACTCTAAACCCAGGAAAAATGGGACACCTACACCATCTGCAGTATTCTTCACTATCCCATGGAGATTGTGGGTGCTGGGGTTCTTTGGTCTATGCAGTCACTATTTTCTAAACAGCATTCACAGCCTTCCTAAGTTTTAATACTGGTCGTCGTGTGGGCTAAAATAGATGGAGGTTTTGAAATCTCAGTGGAGAGAACAAAAAGCTTTTGACCATGAAGAACATCCTACCTCTAAAAAACTTACAAGAGATGATCTCCATAGTGAATTCTTAAAAAAAAAAAAAAAAAGCGGTATTCAAATAAAGCTTTTATGTATTTTTTAACCAAAAATCATGCTAGTAAAAAATCCTAGAATAGAAGCAATTACATTTTTATGCATTTGCATGAGCTTGGCTACCTTTGGTTTCATACATTTGCTCAGAGCAGAACATGCTGGCAGAGTTTATTCATCTCCCCATATGAAAATAAAGTGCGCTGCCACACACTTGTCCCCAAACGTGGCTGCCCACACAAGAGAAGTTCCCCTGCTCCATCAGCACAGGCACTGCTCGGGGTGGGCAAAGAAACATAGATCACTGCACATGAAGAGATGCACAGAAAACACAGAAAAGTGGCTGTACCTTTCACCTGCCTGTGTTGTCTGCTGTGAGTTGTTTTGTTTAGGTGTGTTTGAGAGGTGCTGGAGCTGTGGGGGGGCCACTCTGAAGAAACAATGCATTCAACACCCTGATGTCATCCCACCCACTCCCAGTCACCACAGCCCCACAGTGTGCCAATTAAACCTCAACTTCTAATTCTGAAAAAATTCTTTTTCTTATTAATTATAATCTTAAAAAAACACTTCAAAAATCAAAAAGGGCATAAAGCCAATAGCAAGAGCATCATATTGCACACCACTTTCAGCATCTTACTCCTTCTTCCCCTCCTTCCCCAAGAGGCCGCTGGTCTTCATCACTCCCAAACACTGAGTTCACATCAGGAATCAGATCCTCTGGGACACTGCTGAACTGCTTCAGTGCAGCCCCACATGTCCCTGCTCCCCACCCCTCAGGACCCATGTCCTCACCACGTTAAGTTAACATGAATAATTAACAAAGAGGAAAAGATCCCCATGCCACAATCATCCTCTGCCATACTGCAGACATGGAGATCTTTCCCTTAGGCTAAAGAAGAAAATACTTAACGAAGCTATCTTAAACATTATCATGCATCAGTGATCAAGACTAAGTTTATTACCCTGCAAACAAAAACAAAGACAAAAAAGTACAACAGATTACACCCCAGTAGCTTTCCTTAAGAGATGCAGTGATGGCATTTCTGAGGAAGGCACTGGCTCCACAAATCACCTCAGCTACCACCCCATCATCAGGCCACAGTGCTGGCAGTGATGTGCAGTGCGTGGTATTTGTGGCACTACTGGGGAAAACTATTTTAAGTCTAATTAACATGAAATTTTTAGAATGCAGATGCTTTTCATTTATACATAAAACAAAATGCCGTGACATTTCTCCCATCCATTTATCATAAACAAGTTAATTACTGTGTAACAAATAGCTCCTGCTAGAATCTGTGTGTTTTGAGCATGTTAGAGAGCTGACTCAGGCAAATAAGATGAACCACAAAGTAGTAGCTAATAGCTTACGGCATACTTATAATAAAACAATGACTCTGTAAAAGCTCTTGTTGTCAAATTAAGGCTAAGCTATTTCCATTGGAATAAACCAATTATAAGCAGTGATTATCTGTTTAACTTGATTCAAACCTAGAATACTATAAACACTTTCATTTTGATGCATTCATAACAGTGCATACATTTGAGAGCTGGATCTTGCAAAGCTTAAAAGGGAAGTGCTAGGTTTATTTACTGCCACACAGCTCATCCCAAACCATGGAACAACCAGACTTCCCCATGGTGTGGAGGAATTTCACCATCCTGCTGAGGGCTGCATGCTCCCTGATTTCTGATGGACAAACCTTCAGGGATAAACTGTCCCAGGACTGCCCACCTCTCCTTCCTAAGGACAAGGTGAGCCTTATGCACAAAATCCTCACGTTTGCTCCGTGAAATCCCCCGAGAGCCATCCAAGCTACAGACACGCTTCTTCCAGCCCCCAGATTCCAGGAAAGCACTGACAGGTGAATTTCTGCCTACTTTTCTTTTTTTTTTTTTTTTTTAATTCAGGCAAACAGTCCCATTTGGCCTGCAGATGAATTACTGAATGCTGATGAATAAGATGGTGGTAGCTGCTGGCAGCAGAGCTTTGCGTGGTAAGATGGTGTGAAATAGTACATATGTCAATCTATCAAACATGATAATGTAAGCAATCTGAACCCATTTTTGGTCTGAACTATTGTACAATACTTCACCCAGATGGAAGAAAGAGATAAACATTTTATGCTTCAGACACATCAAGTGCTAGGAAGTAAAATTAAACCTAAACTGGAAAGCTACCAACTTTACGTGCTAGAGTATATATAAAGAACAACACAAGCATGAAGAAGAATTTTCTTGCCCATTATTGTATAAATTAATTAGATATATTTGCTTCCTATGATAAACAACAGCATGTATTTGACTGTAGATTAAAAGGTGCAAAGATGATAGTTTACTTATTAGCAAACACAGCACTTGCACTTTTTTTCTTCCTTCTTTTGTTGAGAAGATGCTTTTAAATCATGGAACCTGTGACAATGTTATCAGGACATGAATCTTACAAGTGAGGCATGGATACATAATGTCCCCATGGTGAGTTCAGCCCTAAATCAGAGGCAAGTTTGCCATGACTAATGTAAAACTACAACTGGTCCCTAAAGGATAAAAATCAAATAGAAATATATTTTCATTCAAATCAACTTGACAGCCTGTGTAAATATAATTTCATATTTAGAAATGATCAGTTAAACCAGCAATGAAATGACAGCCACTGTGCTGCTTTGAAAGTCACAGCCATCTAATGCCTCTGAGCAGACCCTTCTGCTCCAACTCTGTTGTCCACCTCCATAAACATAGCACAATTTATCAAGCACTAAACTGCAAAAAAACACTCTTCTGAGCAAATATATTTATGACATAGCTTTCTAAAGTACTCAGAGAACATTTTTTATCAAATAATTTGCAAAGCTAAAAGAGCATGAAATCCACCCAGTTTCCAGACTGACCTGTAAAGCTGCCTTCACGTTTGGGAAAAATTGCTACAAAGTGTATAAACTATTGCTATTTGGTCTCTTTACGGCTGCACAATCTTGAGCTTGTCCATCCCAATTCCCTCTTTGGTTACCCTTCCAACTAAAAATAAACTCCCCAAGGTCTACTAATTAATGCCAGGCCAGTCAAGAGAATTCCTGAACAGCAACACTAAGACAACTGGGCAAAGGAACAGAAGTGATTGCCAGCTCATGCAGAGCAAAAAATGTCCAGTCTTGGATTCTGCTGAAGCCAGAGAGAACACTGACAATTCTCCCTCTCTTCTGAGAAAAATCAAAGTAACAGAGCAGGTGTTTGGTCTGGAAGAAGACAGAAATCCCAGATTTCTGGCAGAGAGACATGCATGTGAGCAAAATGTAATCAGGAAAACACTGCAAAGGGTTTATAAAGCCTTGAGTAGAGCATCAAGTCCTGATGTGCTCCCCAACTTCCTGGGCTGCTGGGAGGGGGGTGGGGTGAGATTCTGATCTTCAAAAATTCTCTTGGAATAAAGTATTTTTCTGTGTCATGCAAACATAAAGTTAAAAATAATTAAACTTGAAAAGGAGACAGAGCAATACACAGGATAATCTACTGTTATTTGGATTATGAAGACATCTTAGAGTTTACAATCACAAAAGTGGTTATAATCCTGCAATTACTATAAAGCTAATTGGTAGTTTCTTTTTGCCTGTGTTTTCATGTTGTCAGTGGGGCAGTAATGAAAATGAATGCCACATTTGTGAACAGAATGTCTGTAGGCTTGTTTACCACATTTCCAACAACAACGTCTGCTTTATCATCCATTTCAAAGCAGGGATAATTTAGGGATCTTTGAATTTCATACATAAAAATAATTTTAAAAAAATCAGATGCAGAGTTCCTTCAGACAGGGTGGGAGTGGGAGACTCAGGAGTGAAGTGATGACCTCGCACTGCATAACAAACAATCCACCTGAAGCAGACAGCAGCGGGCTTGGAATGATTCATCTGTATTCAAAACTGTGCTCAGGTAAACCACTTAGTGTTTCATCCTCCTACAAACATAATTCTGCAGACAATTTCACCATCCAAACCAGCATCTTTAAGCCTCCTTTCACCTCCTGAAAATGCAGTTATTGCAGAAGCTATTAAGCTTTTTATTCCACTTACCTTTGAGTAACTTCTGCCCTTCCATGATGTTCTGGGAGATGAATGCTGTGTAGTCTTGTTCTGAGAAGCCAGGCTTGCATGTGGGTCTAACTGTAAGATCCCCATTGTGTGCCTGCAAAAACAAAACAAGGAAAATGCACACCATGACTTTTGTCATTTGGGAAAACGTTTTGCACCCAGTGATGAAGTGTTTAGGCATGAGCAAACCTGAACAGTAAAGCAGTGTGCAAGTAGAAGTTGCTTGTGTTAGAGTGCCTATCTGTTGGAGTGGATCCATACTGTAGCTGCAAAAAATAAAACGGGCCAGCAATAGTTGCCTGACTACAAGAGAGCATTGTTTGTAGGAAGGCTGGAATACTGGGCACTGTCAGAAGAGGGGAGGAAACAAAGAGCAGCAATTCATCAAGGCGCTGTGCTTGCACTGGAGACACGCAAAGGCCTGATGTTGCAACATCCAAACCACCGAGGTTTGCTTCTGAGAAACTGGGCAGACCCCAGCATGGAAGGGGGAGAAACACAGGAGCCTCCTACCAGGTGAGGACACCCTTCCTTCCCCATCGCCCTTGCAGCAGCATCCCAGGCTCTGCCAGCCGCTGCCTTTGGGACCCTCCAGGCTCTGCTCTTGCCCCGGCAGCGGGAAGGAATGAAGGGATTCCCAATTAAAAACGTGACAATGCACAGAATCGTGCACAACGTGCCAGCACCCGAAGGGAAGCAGCGAGGGAAGCAGCCAACGAAACACTCAGCTGCAACTTTGGACTGAGCAGCGGATCCAGCCCCCGCCACAGGGACGGGGCAGTCCAGTCACAGCAGCCCAGGCTCCTTGGGATTCCCCGGCAGGGAAGGTCCCAGACCCCGGCTCCAAAGGAACTCGCTGACAGCACACAAGCCCGTGATTTATGCGTAGAGAGTGCCAGGTGATTTACGCACTAACAAGTGCTGGTGGCAGGGGATTTCTAACGCGCCCGGGCTGTCGGCAGAGCCAGCCAGAGCATCGCTTAGCGATGCTGCCGGCACCTCCGCCGCCTCCAGAGCCGGCAGCGCCGGCTGAAGCCGGGGGAGCGGGAGCGGCGCTTCCCCGCAAAGTGCAACTCCAGGCGTGCACCTGCCCCCGGGGGGAGCACCGCAGCCCCCCGCACCCCCAAACGCTCCCGCACACAGACAGCGCTGCACCAGAGACACACAAGGGAAGAGCAGAGAAGGGTCCTTTCGGATGAGCTTAGTAAGCAGAACACAAGCCAATACACTCGGCTTAAAATCACGCTCGGGAGACGGATGCCAGCTACTGCATGGGAAGCGCAAGGAAGCGGCGGCTCTATTGGACTCTGACCGCGGCTGGCAAGATGTTGCCATTAGGAAACATTTCAAAGGGTCTCACCGAGGATAGCGGGCTTTGAATCTGAAATCGCCTCATTATTAGAGCGGTGCTCGCTAGACGAGAGCGCATCGGGGCTATTCCTGGGCACCCACCAGCCTCAACAAGGCTCGGGACATCCTCACGGATTCTACTTGGCACCGGGGGATTGAGGCAGAAAAATAAGCGGCTCTTGTTCCCGCAGCCAGCCTAGCCCGAAACCCAGCAGCCGCCCGGCTCGCTCTGTAACACTGCAGCCACGCGTTCAGGCGCTTGTTGATGTTCTACAGAAACCCGTCAATTTCAGGCGGCGTGGGAATAAAACCCTAAAAATCCCAAACTTCCAGAGCATCACCCCCCAACACGATCCGGGCCCGCTCGGTTGCGTTTATGGTCTTGTAAAAATAAAAGTTAGGGGCT